>CM021104.1:595112392-595363875 GCA_007115665.2 Sequoiadendron giganteum
TATAGAGTCAAAGGGTAGAGATACCTAGCCACGTGTGACCATGAGCTCGAGTCAAAAAGACTCTTGAGAAAATTGGTAAAGTCTATGTAACCAGCATGATGCACGTTTGATTGTATTTATTAATTAATTAAAAATAAAAAATGAACACACTTTTTATTTGTAATTAATTAATAAATAGTTATCATTGGAAGGGTTGACTAGATCTCGTCTATGGAAGGGGACGTGTAAGAAAGACTTTATGTTGTGAAAGGATCCGCTGAGCTTCTTAATGTGCTGCTGTAAGAACTTTGACGCCAAACCAGGTGGTGATACCAAGTAAAGAATTACAAGGAATTTGAAAGTCCTTGAACAAAACAACATTTGAATTTTCTCAACAAAATCAATAGAAAGGAGAGGATACTTGAGATTCATTGGATATGAGAAATGCCTCAATGTATTTGTAGAATGGAATGAGCCATATTCTTTGCATGGTAAAGGGGGGAAATTGGATCAAATTGCCACAAAAGAAACCAGAAACCATTGAATGGGTGTGTTGGCCCAATCAGAGTGGTGAAAATGATGAAAGGGAGACCGATCGTGCCTCTAAACCCTTGTATTTTTCTAGATGCCATTGACTAATGCACACAAAAAAAGAGAACAAGTAGGGCATGTTGGATGTTGAAGCCCAACGGTCATTTTGTCTTTCCCTCTAATTGCATTGTCTCTTCATATTCTCTCTTTTTCTAATGCCTTATCCAAAAGTGGATAATGTAATTGGCATCATATAATTGTTGATGTTATGTTGTTATAAATGTATTCGAACTTCGAGATTTCTCCTGTTTTAAAGTGGATGTAGTCAAATTGGTGAACCACTATAAATCTCTTTGTTCTTCATGTTTGCATATTGTCTCATTTCTATTTTTATTTTTTGCAATCTCTTTTTCATTTATGCTGTGATAAATTCATTAATTGGTATCAGAGCTTAGTGAATTACATGTTTGACAATTGTGATAATTTCCAAGAAATGAAGCAGATAAATGGAAGATAGAGAAATTCACGAGGTAGAATTTCGGATTGTGGAAAGTGCAAATGGAGTCTTTGTTGATTAGAGGAGATCTCTCGCTCATGCTAGAAGGAAAATAAAAAAAGCTAGTTGCGATGTCTGATGAAGATTGGGAGAGATTAAACAAGAAAGCGAGAGCTACAATTATTTTATCTTTATCCAACAATGTCCTTTTCAATGTCACAGCAGAAAATACTTTGAAAGAGTTGTGGGATAAATTAACCAACATGTATGAGATGGCTTGAGCCTCAAATAAAGTTTGCCTCATGAAAAAGCTATATAATCTGAAAAATGAAGAAAGATGGAATTATGTCAAACCATTTGAATGAATTTAATACATTAATCAGTTAATTGGTTTCAATAAATATCAATTTGGATGATAAAATCAAAGCCATCTTACTGTTTTGTTCTCTTTCGAATAGTTGGAAAGGTGTTGTGATGGCAATCAACGCCTCTGTATCCAAGAAAACAAAACTCAAATTTGATGGTGTTGTTGCAACTCTTTTCAACAAAGATATGAGAAGGAAAAATCAAGGAATTGCATTTGGTGATGCCTTGATTTTTGGTAATAAAGAAATACATCAAGAAAGGGGCAAAAATAACCATAGAAGAAGATCAAAATCAGCAAAGGGATCAATGTCAAGGGGCATAAATAGAGGTTGTCAATTTTATGGAAAAGAAGGCCATACAAAGAATAATTGTTGGTCATACAAAAAGGCGTAGAACCAATCGAAGGACAATGAAGTGAACACCACATATGAGAAAGATGAAGGTGTTCTAGTCTTGTCAATGGGTGAAACTACAATAGATTCATGGGTGTTGAATTCTGGTGCATCCTTCCATGCAACCTCATGTCAGGATGCCTTCCAAAATTAGCATGAAGGAAAATTTGGTAATGTCTTAGTGATAACAAGGCATGTGAAATTATTGGTAAAGGTGACGTGATGTTGAGGTTAAAGAATGGAAACAAGTGGTTCTTGCGCGATGTAAGGCATGTTCTAGAGTTAAAAATAAATCTGATTTCTATGGGACAACTTGATGCTCAAGGATGTAGCATCACTTTATTTTCAAATTCTTGGAAGGTGACCAAAAGGGCTTTAGTGGTTCCAAGGGGCAGCAAACTAGGCACATTATATGTTAGATAGTCCCATTGAAGTGGGAGCAGAGATGAAACTTTTGGATAGTGAAGCAAAACTATGGCATAGAAGCTTCATGCACATGAGCAAGAAGGGTCTCAAAATCTTGCTCAAAAGGGATCATCTTCTAGGTTTAAAATCTATGGATTTGGACCTATGTGAGAATTGTCAATATGAAAAACAAAGGCAGATTAGTTTCTCGAAGATCAGACATGACAAAAAGACAAAGCCTTTGGAGCTTGTGCACTCCGACGTGTTTGGTTCTACAAAGGTACCTCGTATGGAGGAGCTAATTATTTTTTTACATTTATTGATGATTGCACTCGAAAAGTACGGATTTACATGTTCAATAGGAAATTTGAAGTTTTTACCAAATACATGATTTTTAAAGCTATTGTTGAAAATCAAATAGGGAACAAGATTAAATGTCTGAAAATAGATAATGGGGGTGAATTTTGTTCTTCAAAATTTGATGGTTTTTATGCAGATAATGGTATTCATTGTATTAAAGTTGTACTATTCATGCCTCAAGAGAATGGTGCAGCTGAGAGGATGAATTGCACAATTCTAGAGAGGGCTTAGAGCATGTTCTCTAATGCAGGTTTGGGCAAAGATTTTTGGGTGGAAGCAGTTAATACAGTAGTGTCTCATTAATCACAGTCCCTCCTCCAAATTGGATTTTGATACTTTGGAGGAGAGATGGATTGGAAGGAAAATTTATTACAATCATCTGAGGGTGTTTGACTACGAAGCTTTCGTTCATGTCTCGAAAGAGAAGCAAACGAAGTTGGATTTCAAATCTGAGTGATGTATATTTGTTGGGTATGGAGAAGATCAGTATGGCTTCAGATTATGGAAACCAGTCACGAACAAACTAGTTCGCAATAGGGATGTGATCTTCAACGAAATGTTTTTCCAATCTTGCACAAACCAAGGGATTTAGCGAATGAATATGTATCTGTTGATGACATTTGCAATAAGGGAAATTTGCAGTTTTCACATCCAAAAATGTTTTCATCTCTACCTCAATAGCCACAAATGGTTAATTTGAATTTATAAAACACTTACGGGCAAGGAAAATCAATTGAGGGTCTGGATTCTTCCCAATTTACACTGGGATAACAGTCAGCGTCCATACTGGGATAAAAGCATGGCGTAGGGTAGAGACATCAACTTGCCATTAGAAGAGGTTAATTTTCCAGCATGTGATGATCATGGGCCTTTGTTTCCATCGCAAGTTTCACGTTTTCCATTGCCAGAAGATTTTTCCTCAAACCCACACCATATTTCTTCTCTACTGCCATCAAAGGTGTTGCTTCAAACTCCTTATCAGCCATTAAATGGTTGATGTCCCCCTTCATCGTTTGAGGACCATGCTTTGACAAAACAACAATCTATAAGTCATGTGCAGCATGTTTCAAATGGTTTATCCCCTACCTCTTGTACCTGCCCTTTATCTTTTTCTAAAGCTTGAACATCCTCGTATGTGGGAAATTCAAATTTTCTTGTTGAAAATTCAAACCTCACGCAAGCTTCAAATGCTGCCTGTGCCACGTTCCCTGTTCTCTCACCACTGCATGAAGTTTGATTGCCATCGCGTGATGTGGGAAGTCTAATTCCTACGTAGAAAGTTGCAAATAAATTAAGGTACTATGATAATATCTCAATACCTACCCGCGCAAATTTGTTTTTGATCCCTCACCATTCCATGAGGTTCATGTGTCAAGGCGTGAGAATTTTGGGCTCTTGTGTGAGGATGTTTCCCAAAATTCATCGCAACCTTTCAATAATGAATTTTTGTCCCCTTCAAATTATGATTGTGTGCCAAATACATCCTTGCCTTTACATAATCAGTCAAAGCAGCCAATGAATGATCAAACACATAATTCTCTGCCCAAAAATGAAGTTGTTAATTACAGCGTTTTTATTCAAAATAATGTATTACAGAGGCAAAATGTTGAAGATAACTTGCAGGAAGAGGGTTATGTGCAAGAATTAGTTCATCAAGTGCAGAGGTCTATCTGAGAGCATCGACCTCTAGTAAAATTTGGTGATTATCAATTATTGATTTCTGAAAGTTAGAGCCTGCCAAATTTAAAGAAGATTGTAATGATGCTCATCGTGTAGAATGGTTGGATGCAATGCAAGAAGAAATGGATTTTTTGATTGGAAATTCGTACTTGGGGCTTGGTGAAGCTTCCACCTAATCGGAGATCATTGAAGAATCAATGGGTGTATAGATTGAAAGAGGAAGAAGGAGATAGGAAATGTTATCAGGAAATATTGGCAGTCAAGGGATATGATCAACAAAAAGGTATTGACTTAAACGAGATCTTCTCACCGGTTGTGAAAATGACTATAATTCGAGCGGTTATGGGCCTCACAGTAGTATATGATTTTGAGCTGGAACAACTTGATGTGACGACTGTGTTTCTACATGGTGATATAAAAGAGGAGTTGTATATGCATCAGCTTGAAGGTTTTGAGCAGCAAGGTAAAGAAGATTTGTTTTGCAAGTTGAGGAGCAGTTTGTATGGGCTCAAGCAAGCCCCATGGCAGTGGTACCTCAAGTTTGATTCTTTCATGGCTGAGCAACACTTCACCTGCTACGAATCTGATCCGTGTGTTTATTATAAGGTATTGGACAATGGTGAATTTATTTTGTTTATGCTCTACATTGATGATATGCTTATAACTAGTACTAGTATGAGAGTTGTTCATGATTTGAAACAACACTTAGTTCAAAAGTTTGGAATGAAAGACTTAGGCGCAACAAAGAGGATACTTGGCATGACCTAATCTCAGACAGACGTAAGAGGGAAATTAAATTATCACCAGAAAAATACATTGACAAAGTGTTGGATAGATTTAACATGAAGGTTGCTAAGCTTGTGAGCACTCCACTTGCTGACCACTTTCGTTTGTCATCTAAAATGTGCCCAAAAACACCTCAGGATCAGGAAAATATGAAGGGTAGTCCCTATTCATTAGTAGTTGGGAGTCTTATGTATGCAATGGTGTGCACTGAATCTGGAAATTACCCATGAAGTGGGAGTAGTGAGCAGATATATGAGCAATCTAGGCAAGACTCACTGGGAAGCAATGAAGTGGATACTAAGGTATTTAAAAGTTATTGGATGCAAAGATGCCCAACTGCGAGGTTATGTTGACACTGATATAGTTGGAGACTTGGACAAACGAAGTTCTACAACAAGTTATATATGTTTACATTTTTCAGAGCAGCAATTAGCTGGGTTTCACTGTTGCAACAAGTGGTTGCACTCTACACTACTGAGGCTGAATATATTGCACTCACTGAAGGAACAAAGGAGATGATTTGGTTGTAGTGACTGTTGAGTGAGTTGGGTTTCAAACAACATGTTTTCACTCTCTTTTGTGATAGCAACAACACTATTCACTTAGCAAAGAACTTAACTTTTCATAATAGGACCAAGCATATTGAGTTGCGCTATCACTTCATCCAGAATGTACGTGAATAAGGCAAGCTAAAAGTGGAGAAAATTGACACAAAGGTAAATCTGACAAATGCAATGATAAAGATAGTACTAGGGGAGAAGTTCGAGTTTTATAGGACTTCTCTCGGCATTGTCAAGATGTGACAATAGGGGTGAAGTGGGGGAATATCTTTGAGTTTGTAGTAGACATTGGACTTCAAGTAGGAGATTGTTGGATGTTGAAGCCCAAGGGTCATTTTGTCTTTCACTCTAATTGCATTATCTCTTCATATTCTCTCTTTTTTGAATGTCTTATCCAAAAGTGGATAATGTAATTGGCATCATATAATTGTTGATGTTATGTTGTAAATGTATTCGAACCTTTGAGGTAATAAAGATATGTTCCTTGCTTCAAAGTGGATGTATCCAAATTGGTGAACCACTATAAATCTCTATGTTCTTTGTGTTTGCATATTGTCTCATTTCTATTTTTATTTTCTACAATCTTTGTTTCGTTTATACTATGATAAAATAGCTCATAGGTGTTTATAACACTTAACCTACTCGAACATCATTCAACATATGTCACCTTGTCATAGACTCATAGGTAATTAATGACATGTTATAATCTTATAAGTATATATTTCTTATTTACTACTTAAGTATAAAACTATTGGATTGATCAAGTCTAGTAAACTGAAATATGTACAAAATTTTAGCATTTATAGAAAACAATAGAAAGATTTAAATTTATAGGTTTACACAAATATCTAATTCAGATTGTCCAATCTTCCAAATCAATTGGAGGTTGTCATTCCTCTTGTAAAATTTGACATATCCCCATGTTTGGTACTAATATTATTTTCACATCTTGGGAGATTAGTGTTTTATTTCACCTGATTCATTTAATTTTTTCCCAAAGTTTGAGAGGTGAGAATGATCCTAGGATTTGTGGGTTATGGGCCCACAATGTAACTTAGCATAGGCTTATGTAACAAATTTGGTGTAACTTGATTTATATCAAATTTATCTAAGGTACCTATATGCCTAATACTAATGTCTTTGATCTTTAATCATGAATGTATAGCTACTCTAATCAAGAAAAGGGACTTAGGAGAAGGAGACTCTTGGATGAAATGATCTACTCTAGATATTACATATATAAGTGAATTTGGTCCACAAGACAAAGTTCATAGAGATCAATTTTGTAGGTTACAAGGTAGATCATATGGTGTATGAGTTTGATTGTATCGTCATTGTTTCAATGATTTTGGGATAGATCATGTGGTATGGAATTGATTGTATATTTGATCTTGTTCAAAATGAATAGAATAAATTACACTTTATTAGAACAATTATGTTCTTGCCTCAATGAAGCTTGACGAATATATCCTACGATAAATATCAAAGCCTCAAATTATAGTGCCAATGTTTCTTTCCAAACTCTCTCTTAAGATCTCTCTAAGATTTAAAACATGTTATTTGATTTATGACAAAAAAATTTGTATGTTCCTAATTACATTCTTAATAATTCACTCTGATGTTTCAAACTGGGTATTATGGGTAAGACCAATATTCTAGATAAATCATTGTGTTAGGACTCAAAAATGCAGGTTTGAACCACGAGAGGTTGTCAAGCTCTCACAACATTTTTGGCTAACGTACAAGGTTAATCAATGTGATTGAACCTTCTACTCTTTAGGCTCTACTAAACCTAGGTAGGTGAACCTATATAAATGAGGCAGACTTAAACAATATGCTTCTTGCTTGAACAATCTATCCACAATGGCAATTGGAAGTGGAGAGATGAAATCTTAATAACTACTCCTACTGCATAAAAAATGAAAGTGTTTATATATTTTGTTTTTTGAAATTTTCCTTCTGGGGTATGACAGATCAGTGCTCTCTATCCACATGGGCAATGGATTTAAAATTCAAGAATAATATGTGTTTCCCTATTTTTGGCTTGACTCAAGTTGCTAGGCACTTTGGAAAGGGAGGTTCTATGATAGGCATAAAACTTCACTAAATTTATGACTTGCATAAATTGTGTTGGAATATTTCTTTACCGGGTTCTTCTTTAATTATCCAAAAGAAATCCTTAATCATTGTGACTTATTTAAGAGAATTTAAATTTGACTTACAGACATCAATTAATTAAATCACATAAAATGAGAATACATTTTAACAAATCAGGAATATACTTGATATACTGATTTAAATGATTAAAAGACTTCAAGTTGGAGACAACCAGATAAAAATATGAATCATTACATCACAACAACTGAACACCAAAAAATATTTCACTAGTTCAAAATATTATTTCCATTGCTTTGCTTTAGAAAATTCTATACATTATTTGCATCCCCCAGTTTTTATTTTTTGCTATCTTCTCACTGTTCTAACTTCTAACCCTTATTCTGTATCAAACTCATGCTTTTATATCCTCAGAAAATATTTCTTGCGCCTTTTGGTTCCGGTCCATTCGCATTCGCATGAAAGGCCAAAAGTCACGTCGCTTCAGAACCACACACAACTGAAAATAACAATCATAATTGTCGCAACAGAAACAACTACTTTACCGAGTTACTAGGCGCCATCATTTCAATTGTTGTGGTACCATGGTAGAATTTCACGTTACTCCACTGTCTACTGCTCTGTCGTGGTCTACCTATCTGCTCTCTACGGTTCTACGATGACACCTGGCTTAGCTCTCACTACCGCTTTACCACAGGCTCTATTTTGACCCCGGGTGGTATAGCGGTACACTCCTTCTGTCATCATTGTCTACCGCCCTACCGTGCACTACATTTTTTATTCCCACGGTATAGCGGTGACCTGCCTTGACTGTCACCTCCACCGCCTACCGCAGTCTCTTCTTCGTTCCACTCCTTTTGTGTATACCGCTCTACCGCGGGCTCCTTGTCGACCCTCTGTAGTATGGTGGTTATCTTCATGTACACTGTGCAACCATAGGTCATGCTTTATCCCTCAGCGGTATGGCGGTGTCTGCCTTGACTTCACCACAGAATCGCGGGCTCTGTTCCAACTCCTTGCGGTGCGGCGGTAAGGGTATAATATGGCTGCTCTTGACCGTAATATTGCAAGCTACTTTGTGAGAGGCCATGGTAAAGCGGTATGAGGTGAAGGCTATGAAAGATGAATAATGTGGCACGTATGGCGGTAAATGACATTTTTAGCATTATGGATGGTGGTAAAATGATTTTCAATGAAAAAGATAGCATAAAATTGGGTTCTAATGGAAACAGGCCCTTGAATGTTTTATGAAAATTCTGGTTCTAACACATTGTAGATTGTTTTGGAATGTTCTTGTGGAATTTAATGTTATTGTTTGGCTCGTAAGAGATCGAAAATCCTAGGTCAAGATGATATCTTGGTGCACTTAAATATCTTTAAGTTTGTTGAAGTAAGATAATCTTAATCCCTCTTTGTATCTTAGTTATGCCTAAGTTGTTGTGACAAATAAATATGGCAACATGTGGATTTATATTTTAAAATCAAGTTATATTGTTAGATTTTATCATTAAATATTTTGATTTGTTATGATTGATTGTTCCTTTCTTGAGAATCTTATGAGATAATCCTTTTAAGATCACCCCTTGATTGTTGTGTTGAAAACAAAGCTCCATCTTTTGGAAGTCTTCATAATATCTCCCTAAGGAGTGCAACCATTTGATACCTAACACCACTTCAATATTTAGAAGTCCTTGATTTGATGTTCATTATTACATTTATTATAACATTATTATTGAAGGATCCTAGAATCTGTATCGCATCCAATCCTATCCTAGGGAGGTCAAGTTGTCCAAAATGATGAAATCTATTAATTTTTGTCTGAATGTTGAGGCATACTGGTACACACAGTATTTATGATTAAGTTGCATAGGTTACCTTCCTCCCACACAAGGAAATCATAATTTCAACAATAAATTGGATTTAAGGTTTCTTTATTTTGAAAACTCAATTGTTTTAACTAGAAGGGAAGGGGAGGAGTGCCTTCAAAAGTAATGAATTGCCTTCGTTGCAATAAAAATAAGGATGAGGTAAGATAGTGACCCTTTTCAATCAACACCTGATACTAGCCTAATTAACCTAGCATGAAAACCAAACACCTGAATTAGTTCAATGGAGGGTCATTTAATACTATTGTAGGCCTTTCTAATGTTAATAAGGATCATATGTCATGAAGACTTAACTTGTGGCATTGCTTACCAACTTGTAATTGAAACTTCCAGTAGACACCCTTCTTCTATGATCCCAGCTAGAATTTGGAAGAATGTGATATATCTCCAATTTCTCTTTTATGAACTACCTATTCTTGGATTCATACCATTCTTTTAGGAAATACATTGCGAAAATTCATTTTCTAAGATTGATATCCATTATCTACAATAGGCCATTTGTGAGGGATGATATTCACACAAGGTTCCATATATCTCTCTACATCATGGTTGTTGTGAGAAGAGGTAGAGGGATCTATGTAAAATTTAAAAATATCTCTCTTGACTACCACTAATCTGCATATTCATCTTGAGAATATATTCTCTTTTATTTAAACCAAAAAATTTAGATCCCTTTTCCCACGCCTTTCAAAATGTTAGGCTTTCCCTACTCTGTGCTCATGTGTTGTCTAATTTTGTTTCCTTTATTATGGAAAAAATACACCAAAATAAATTTCTCAGCCCAAGAAGAATTTGATAGATTTTATAGCAATATGCTATAATAGATTTGTCATTTTATAATTGTTAAGCATAAAGTAATCATAAACAAACCTTCTGAAAACACATCAAGCATGAAGCAAACGCATAAATATACATAAAACACGAAGCATACACATAAATACATGTAAGACAGAAATCATACACATAAATATACGTAAGACATGAAGAATGCACATAAATACACATAAGACACAAAGCATACATGTGAAAGGAACACACATGTAGAAATGCAATGTTGGCCTACTTGATTTTATTTTTTGATTTACTTAAGAAGAGGGTTGAATAGTTAATCCTATTTGACTGGCGATTAGATTAGGTTTGTCCCATAGGCTAGCAGGATTAATGCTCTGATACCAATTATAATGTCCCCTATTTGGGATATTCCTAGATTTTTCCCTAAAACCATAATTTCAATCAAAATAGGAAATGCAATACATTTAAGATTATAAATTTACCAATTGAAATGCTCTTTATAAGATATAAATCCTAGTTTAGGTCCTACAACAATGTTAGTTTCTAATATAATCCATGTAATACCCCTCCGTTTTGTTTCTTATTCAAGTTGTTTTATGGTATGTTTGGTTGCAGTTACCTTGCTTCGGGATACATTTTGTTATAATGTTTTGATCGTTACTATTGAGCGACAACTATTATTGTAGGATGTAGTTATCTGATTATTGTTTCGCATGCATTATGGATTAATGATGTTGTAGAGTTAACATGAGATATTATTATGAGATTATTGGAATTATGATGGAAGTGTCAGTTTTGATGAGTGTATGGGTGAAAAGGACGAGTTCGCATCACTCGCTTGCGAGCGCCCTGCGAATCCGTAATTCCTTCTTCACGGTGTGTATTATATGCTGGATATATTGTATGATGTTGTTTATTTGGTTGCAGGATTGCAGGTACATGACATTGACTCCACCTGATTTCACAGGTTTGAGCGTGTCGATCCAACGGTTAAGTTGAACGGGAGATAGTAGTTAGGTAACATGTGTCAAGTTTACACCCTACCCTTAGTGTGTCATCAGTTGTGTGTGTCGAGTCATTGTCTATCTTGCTTTAATATTATTTAATTCTGAAGGATTCTTGATTTGGAAATAGATAGTTAGAATAATTGCATTTAAATCATGTTGATGGTTATTTAATTTAAATAATGTAATGTGGATAAAAGTTTATATTTAAATTAATTAATTATATTTAAATTATTTAATTAATTAAATTTAATCCAAGGGGGTTGAGTTTAGTTATTAAATAATTAAATTAATTAATTAAACGTAATGCAAGAGAATGAAAGGAAATAAAAGAATTAAAATTAATTTGGAATTTAATTTCAACATGTGGGAATTAAATCAGAAATTGTAATTAAATGTTTATTTGGAAATTGGTTGCAACTTTGGAAATTAATTTATTATTTGAAATTGCATTTTAAATTGAAAGTGGGTTTTTGAAAAATGAAATTGAAATTGAAATTGAAATATCTAATTTGCATGTAATGTGAATTAGGGTTGTAAAAATTGAAATTGAAATATCTAATTTGAAGGTAATGTGAATTAGGGTTGTATTAGGTATTTTTGATTTATAAAGAATACATGTTTTAATTGGAGGGGATAAAGGTTTTAGGAAAAATTCATTTTTACAGCAGGGAGGAAATTTTGGAAAATTTGCACAAGGGTTTGAAAAAAGTTTGATTGTAGAATTGATTGAAGGAAAAATTGTTTGCATTTGTTGAGTTTTGGGCTGGATTCTTTGGAGGATTGAAGAAAATTCAGGAAATCCTTGGAGGAGACTTGCCTCAGAAATTCATCTCTTCTTGTAGCTTCTTGTACCAGGTTTTTTTCTTTGTGTTTTATTATTCGTGATTGTTTTTTTTGAAATAGTAGTGATTAAATATTTGTTTGTTAAATCTGTTTTAGAAAACAAATTTGATATTAGAAAAAAAGAATTAAATAAATTTACAGCCTTTGCTTGTGAAAATTCTTGAGTGAAAATTGTGAAAACTTTAGTTGAATTTAAATTATTTGGGGAAATTGATTTTGTTGTTATTGAAAATCAAACATAGAGATTGAACAATGCATTTAGAATGTTTTTAGAAAATGAAACCTTCTGTTTATTATTAAAAAACGGATTTTAGAATTTGCAGTATAGTTATATTTTTCATGGTAAAATAGTCTGGTTGCGTCGCCTATAACTCCATTTTCACAAACTGGGTTGTCAAGAAATTTAAAGGGTTTTTGTATTTTGAAATTTTTCTTATTATTGTCAAAAAATCGTAAATACCCAGATCGTAGTTTTTGAGTTATGTTTGAAACATGAGACTGTTGTTAAGTTATTTTCCCATGGCTGCTTTGAAAATAAAATAATAATAAATTGATATTTATAAATATTAATATTTTAGGTATTGTTATTATAATATTAAAATATTATTTAATAGTATTTTATATTATAATTTATAATACTAAAGTATTATATTTATTTATATTATTTTAAATAAAATTTGTATATTAGATTAGTGGAATTAAAATTATAAACGTATGAGAGATTATTGTTTATTTTAAAATGGCATGTTAAAATTTTATTGAAGGAGGTATATATTTGATTTAAAGAATGCATAATTTAAAATTTAATTGTAGAATTTAAATTCATGTGTAAAAGGTCCAATTATTAATTTGATTTAATTGGAAAAATATATTTATATTTTGGAAAATTGATGATAAGGGATATTTTATTTTGAATTAAATAATTTGATATTCTGTAAAGAATAGAAGATATGTTAATGATTAAATATATTTAAATATATTAATTTATATTTAGTATATATATATTGAAGGTATATATCCATTTGAGAGATTAAATAATATTTTATATTATTTTATTCTGTTGTTGCAAATTG
Source organism: Sequoiadendron giganteum (assembly GCA_007115665.2). NCBI lineage: Eukaryota > Viridiplantae > Streptophyta > Pinopsida > Cupressales > Cupressaceae > Sequoiadendron > Sequoiadendron giganteum. The sequence continues at coordinate 595,125,664 of CM021104.1, forward strand.
GGTATTATGAGTGTTCTAAAAAAATGATTAGTATGTGTATAAAATGAATAGAGAAAGATTTTTTTTTTTTTAATAGAAGTAATTACTTGATTTAAAAGGAAACATTTATTTTGTTAATATGATTGAATAAAATATATTGAAATATATATATATATATATATATGAGTATTTTCAATCAGTATTTACCTTGTTTTATTTAAGTGCGTGTAATTTAGCTTTGCATGAAGAGTTTAAAAGATAAGTTCTGAATGTATGGTCAAAATTGATAAGAAAAAAGATATTTAAATATATTGAAGAATTATAGAAATATTTATATGTAAATGTTTGTTTTAATTAGTGAGATTTAATTAGAAACAATATGAATGCGTGATCAAATAGATAAGCTGAAAGATATTTTTTAATACATTGATGAAATTGCATGTTTTTAAATGGATAGAGAAACAATATGTTATTATATTAAAGTGATTGAATGTTTTAAATAGAAAAGTGAATGAGACGTAAGATTTGGTTAGGAAATGGAAAGAGTTAGTTGCATGGATTTGTGTCGATTTAAAAATAAATTAAGAAGTTTTATTGATGAGGCAATCAATTATGTTATTTATTAATTTCTATTTAGATTAATTGAATCATTGTGATTGGATTATGAAAGAGGTATGGATTTAGTATATCCAAAAGTAGTATCTTCCTCATGATTATCTTAAAAGATTTAATTCTTTTGTATTCAGTAAAGGGAAGTAAGTTTAATTGTTTTAGATTTTCAATAATGAAAAGGGAAATAGGGGTTATGATTATTTTAGATGATCTAGTTATCATGCCTTTGACTTTGTCAACACTACCTATTGAATGAGTATGGATTTAGGAAATCCAAATATTAGATTTGATTGATGACTTGAATGCTTTTGTTGCTATGTCGTCAAGTTGCATTGTTGGTTTTGGGATTTAGTGTTAGTCCTAAATTATAAGTCTTCCAGAAGAACTTAGAGAATAAGGGTTGTTGAATCTTTAGGCCATCCAGTTGTTTTCCCTTGGGTAGTGCATGGCTTTTTTTAGTTTTATCCGGTTTTCATGAACGGGAATGTTTGCACCTACTTGGTTTAGGAGTGGATTATGGGATCCGTGTCTCCTTGTATGGAGTGACCTTGTTATGTGGTTTCATCTTGTTGCCTCCTGTAAAAGGAGTGGACTATGTGTTGTTGCCTCCAAGATGTTTGGCGTGAGATATTTTGTACCTCCTGTGAAAGGAGTGGACTATGTGTTGTTTCCTCCAAGATGTTTGGAGTGAGTTTCTATTATTTGTATCCCCCTTGTGTTAGAGTGGATTATGATGCCTAGTTGGTATGCACTTGTGGTTCCCTTGGTGGATTATTTGGGTGTGTGTTGTCGAATAGAAGAGTGGCTTCTGTTAGGCACCAGAGCCCAAAGAGGTAAACTGGATAACCTTCAGGAGTGATTTAAACAAGTGATAATTAAAATAATGTACTTAGAAGATTAGGACTAACTTCTTACTAATCAAGATAATTTAATCCTCACTCATAGACGCAAGGGCTTGTTTAGACTTGGGATGAGTGAGAAGGCCTGGAATGGCAAGATCAACTATCTAGTTCTTGTGAGAGGTAGTTGATTCCGCATGAGTGAGTATGAGTGCCGAGATTCGGTTGAGGCCACCAGGATTACTTGTGTCAGAGCCTATGAAGAATGCCCAGAGGAGATCTCATGACAAACCTTGCGATGCCACTCTATCTGGGACAACTATTGTTAATTGTTTTATGTGTATGGTTCTTTGAACATACTTGATCTACTTTATGTCTGGAAGCAATGTGACCTATGTCAATGATGTTGGAGTTGTACTTGTATTGTACTTGATTTATACTTGTATTGTATTTGATTTGTCATTGTATTGTACTTGAGTTGTATTTGATTCGTACTTGTATGGTGAATGAGTTGTACTTGTTAATTCATTTGGTTGGTTATAACAGTATGAGTCAGTTTGAGTCTGCCTTTGGTTAGAGGTAGTAGAATCTTTGTCCATATTACTTTGTTACTATCTCCTAGCATGGGGGGTAGGCCTTCGGGTACCACATTGGTAGGGTGGAACATGCACCAAAACCGTTGGGTCCCCATCTATCTTCAGTACTTGGTAGCGAGACATCCAGATGGACAACTCGCGGTTCTTGTTGTAATTTTTTGCATTGTAATATTTCAGTTTGTATATGATACTTTATCCCTCTTTTGTAAGAGGTGGAGTTATGTAATTGTAATACATTTGTACTAGTGTCTCATTCTGGGAATGAGTGATGTAACTATTGGATTAAGATAATGTTTATGAGATTGTATCTTGGTTGATTATCTTATTATGTTATGTGGTATTCTTATGATGTATGATGTTTATTTCATAAAGTTCATAAGACTATGGTTATATGTAATATGTATGTGTGGGTTTAAATAATCCTAACCTTGTAGCCTTAGAGGTTGTTGTTAATTAGTAAGTGAATGTGTATGTTAAATGCACTTTATAAAAAATAGTTGGTTCGCTTAAAACGTTAATTACAACTTCCTTTAGGGTTACTTGGCGGGGCATTGCAATCCATGAGGACAACTATTATCCATAAGAGTTAAAATTGATAGTAATAATAACCATCCTAACATATTCTTATAGTAACCATATTAAGAATTTGATAGAAACCTCACAAATTGAAGTCTCAAGGATAGTTATCCTTGTATTGTGAGAGCATGGAAGGTGGGTCACCCTTCCATCCCCCAGTCCATCTTGGAGGTTGGTCATCCTTCTTGATCAAGCCTAGGAGCACTAATAAGCCTCCCAGTCCATGAGGCCTAACCCCCTATGGGTGGCATGCTTGATAAGAGCATGAAGACCACCTTCCTTCCACCAAACTCGAGAGCACACATATGCCTCCCAACCCATGAGGTTTAACCCCCTATGGGTGGCCTACTTGATGGCGGGTCTATCAGGCCTTCACCTCTCATGAACTCAAAAGGTTGATCAGCCGTCCTATTTTGCAATCATTTTTATTTAATTCAAAATAGGTTTATATACAAATTTGTTATCCATATTCATAATAAAAGAAGAATCATGATTACTTAAAAAGATCAATAATTGTTACAAGCATTATTATTACATATATATATATATATATATATATATATATATATATATATATATATATATATATATATATATATATATATATATCTTACACTCATCTTCTTGCTAGACATAATATTTATTCCAATTTTTTAATTATTTTTTTCTTTGTCCAATCTCCTTCCTTATCAAAATGGATTCCCATTGATGCCTTCTTCAAATGATTTTACCTCTGTTTTATATCTTCAATGGTGGAGGGGAAAAAGTCACATCTCTTCATTCCCATCCTTACCTTAATAAGGAACACATTCTTTGATAACTAAGCATTGCGTAAAAACCTTTTTATTGTTAATTCTATGCTTTTGTAGAGTCGCCGCCCATGACTTTCTTTTGTCAAATATTAATCGACCATTTTGTTAATTTAGTTCCTTAGCATAGAATATAAGCGGCAATCTAATCTTTTTTCTTTCCTAGACTATTTAGATGCTACGATCTCTTAGACTTATGTAGGTGGGGTATGACAATGGTCAATCTATCTGCATCATGAATTTAGAGGTTCTATTTCTCAAAATTTTATCTCTTTTTGATATTTACTTTGAAAAAATGGTTAAGATAAATAGTTTAAGATATAAATAATCATAGTTAATTATCTCATCTAAATATCAATTTTAAAATGCAGACCACATATCATCAAATTCCAAACCTCCAAAATCATATATTCTATAAATATTCCATCATAACACATTAACTCCATATAGGAAAGTGAAGGTCATATCTATGCTTAGGCATCGGCAGTTGTAAGTAGAAGTAACAATTTTCCAACATATAAACATAACTGGCACTGGTTGTAGCCTTTGGAAAGAGCAAGCCATCAATCCTTCAACGAAAGAATCTATTGACAGATAGAAAATCATAAGATACAAAGTTAGTGAATCTTGTCGTATGAGAAGCCTATAATCATAGTAAGCAGGTTTACTGACTTGCATAGAGCAATTAAAACAATGATAATCTGTTTAAATTTTAATGTAGAAATATGTAAATTATTCGTTGGCAATAGTAATTAGAAGGCTCTAAGCTAAGAGGTCTTTACTTTTAAGAAGAAAACCCTGAAAACAAAAATTGACATAGATCCCTTAGATAATACATGAAGTCAATAAATGAGATGAGCTGCTTTTGCATCTCCCCCAAAGCCTTCAAAAAACCCAAAGATATTGTCTGTGGATATTTTGAAAGCCTTTGAGGGAGAGTTAACAGCAGTTCCCCCACACTTCTCCTCATAATCCATGCACCTTCATAAGCTGAAATGATAACACAGAGAGTATTGTGTGAGATGTTAATTGGGCAGATAAATTTATAGGGATGAGTAACAGAATGTCAACTGAATTATTAACATTTTACTATTGAGAACTATTAGTTCAATTCCACCAATGACATTCAAAAAGTCAGTATGATTAAAGCCGAAGACAAGCTTATCTGCATAAAATCTCCATTAGATTGACTGATACCATTTGTTTCCTCGTGTCATTTCACTTTATGCATGATACTGCTAGGCCCAATTATAAAGAGTAGATGCCATGTAGATAATGATCTACATTCCTTTCACATCAGCAATAGTTTTTCGACATATGCTAGCTCATTTGGGAATCATGCCACCAAGATTAAAACAGATAAGTTATTGACTTTTTACATAATGTTTAAATTCCAAAATTTTTAAAGTGCCTTCAATAGATATATTGAGAATATAATCATATAATTTTGACTTTGAAACATTTTCCAGAGATTGTAGATCAGGAAAGGTAATTGACGACTTATGTGGGTATCATTGCGGGCATATTTCATAGGAATGTTGTGTAATAAGAAGAAACATGCACCAACAAACACAATACACCTGTTGAACTGTGGTGAAATATATTTTTCCTTTTATCTTGATATAGGATCTCTGATATGGGTTCCTCTACAGTTGCTTTTTGATATATTCTGGCCTTATAAAATATCTTATAAATATTGCAGTTTACAGTATTTTCATGTAAGCTAAGCCTCTCATTCTTTCATTATATTCTTTGAGGCTGCTGATTTGATTTATGGAGGAAGTTGGTCTTACCTTTATGATCAAAGGAATTGCAGCATTGAATGAAATATTCTCGATGCCATTGAGAAAAGAGGTTAAAGTCAGCCGCCTCCATTATTGAGCTTGATGAGGCAAATATGAATTGTCACAAGTTTCAACCATATCCGCGGTGTTATATAAAACTATAATTGATATTTTACATAAACTGTGTTGATGCACATGGCATATAATTACAGTAGATCTACTAAACATATTTAAAGTATAGTCTCTCTTTAAAAAAATAACAAGAAATGTTTGCAAGTGAATGAAAGGAATTTAAATACACAATGGTATCTAGGTATTTAGATATATGATATTATGTTTAAAAGAATTAAAATACTTTTTAAGAGGTGAAGAAAGAAAAAAATTGAATAATAAGATTTTTTATTTTTTAATTGAGGGGATAAATATTTTTAATCGTTTCAGTAATTTTTTGGTTTTGAGTTCTGATTATAGGTGTATAAATAATCAACCACTTTCAATTTAGTGTCAAGAATTGAGGAGTATTTGTTTTCCCAAAGTCACTCATGACATGAGGAGATCTCATCGCTTAAAGAATAACATGCCTTGATTTCAATAATACTTGATTTTTCAAAACCCTCCTTTACCCTTATAAAAACAAGACTTGATCTTTGGTGGATTCTCTAAGAATCATTCAACTTCACCGATAAACCAATGACCACTTGAATTTTATTGTTGATATAGAAAAACATATAAAAAAGTTGTGAATATAATTTATGCAATAAATATTTTATATCAATACTATTTCTTGAAACAATATTTTCTTTGAAGCTAAGATATCCATTTTCTTTGAAGATTATATATATTATGTTGAGCTAGAGAGAACTAACATTTTATAACATTTTGGGAAGACACTTGGAATGGTCACAAGCCTCTAGCTAACATATAGGCCATAGAAAAGGTGAAACTCTTCCTCCAACAAAATTGGGTTCTAAAGTGAAGGAGAAACTCATGCTTGCCTAAGGTAAGGACTTTCTCCTAGATCACCCTTAATAAGAGAATCTTAACAAGTAGGAGGTTAGAAAAATTGGGCATTTCCCCCACCTTCAATTGTGTTTTATGTGGATTTGTTTAGGAATATATTGATCGCCTTCTTTTAAATTGTAATTTTAGCTACAATTGTTAGATGTGGCTCTATAAATTTTTAAAACTAGCAGGTCCTCTACCCAAATCTCTACTCCAACATTTCTAGTCTTTGCCAATCCTACATAAAGAATCTACATATTCAACTTGTATCCAGGAGGTAATGCCATACTTAATCATTTGACACCTTTGGCTAGAGCAAAACAATATAATCTTTAATTATTCCATCTCTAGCATTGAAAAATATAATTTTCAAAATAAAAAGAGTTGTCTCTGAAACTGGCATGGATAGAATTTTCAAGCATCCATCTATAGATAATAAATACTTTATTTAGGATGATTCTATCCTAAATACTTGGCAACACCCCAAACCTCCTTTGTCTTATGGGTCTTCTAATCATTTATTGGTAAAAACTGATAATAAAAAAACTAGTTAAATGGAAGCCTCCTACTTCCTCCATGATCAAAATAAATTTTCATGGTACTTTTTGAGGCAGTCTACAACTTTTAAGTGTAGTGGTAGTACTAAGGAATAATCTTGGTCAAGTTTTAGTTGCAATGCAGAAAACTCCAAAGGGGCTCTAATAATGAAGCAAAAAATGAAGCTCTTATTTTAAGACTCAAATTACTAGTTAAAACAAATTCTAAAAACACTTAGAGCGATTCAATTGTCATCATAAATTCTCTCAAACAAACCAAAATAGATAAATAGAAACTAAAATACATCATGTTCTCAGTCGAACTTCTTTTATCAAAATTGGGGTACCAAAATGTGTCTACTATTACAAAGAATCCAACACTCTAACGAATGACCTTACAAACCAAGCAATCGATTCATAGGAAGGGTAACAAGAATATGACAAATCCTTAATAAAAAAAATCCAACAGTTAAGGAATTTAGGGGTGGCCTTTCTCTCCCCTAATGGCTTGGCTCCTCAATTGATTTATCAAGTTATAATTAAAGAAAAAAATCTCCATTTCAATCTTGCTATCAATTAATTGGAGAAAATATTAGTAGTCATGTTTTTCTCAGCTCCCAAGTGCATGGTCCTTGCTAAGAAATCATGAACAAAATTGCACAAGAACATAATTAGATCATAATATCTCCATTAATGGACATATTGTTAGGATAGGTGACATTAAAATTGTTATCCTAAGTTGATTTATGTGTCTCCATGTTCTTTGGAAAGTGTTCTAGGGGACATAAGGGACAAAATATTTATTATTATTTTTCCTATGACAAATTATAATCGCATTCAAAGAGGTGGACCCATTACAATGGTTGTTACAAAGCATCTTGAGAGAATATTCCTCTTGGGTGTCCAACTTTTTGGGTGGGGACCACTTGAGTGTGTATTTCCTTGCATTTTATTTGCATGTTTTGCATGCTCTTTCATGGTTAGATGCCTAGGTTTGGATGTTGGTGCATGTTCATGCATGTAGCCATTAGAGCCTTCGGAGAGTTATGGAGCACTCGGGTTTGACCAATTCTAATTGGTTGTGGGTTAGGCACCCATGTGAAGGCCATGTGATAATTTAATATTTTATTCCATTTTTATGGGTTGTCCACTAAGGGGGGTGTGGGTTTTTCCATGTGGTTTTTCTTGTTGTTTTGGTATACCATTTGTGGTATTCTCTCCCACAAACTTCTATATATTGGAGCCTTGAGATGGTGGTTTAGTATGAGCTCTTTGCAGGTTGTCAGAGTGACAAAGTGCTTCCAGATTATAGAGAGGATTATTGTATTAATGTACTTCCTTGAAGATTATTACAAACATTGGATCTTTTTGGATGTGGATTTTTTTCCCGCAAGAATTAGTCCACGTATATCTTGTGACTTATGTTGATGACTTGTGGTATTGCAGATTTTTCTTTCATTGTTGAAATTGTCAATCACATAATCTTTCTATTTTTATCTTGAACATATACTTTCAGATTTTCAATCACTTTAATAATTTAATATTGTTGTAAGATACCTTTATTTTCAAAACATATTAGATTAGCTTCTTATTCCAATCTTGGCAAATTTGACATAGGGTGAAAGCATTATATTCTTCGTGTCCAAACCACCAATATTTATTCTCTCCCTTGATCCTTTTTCTTTCGGATGGGACTTTATAAGTTGATGTAATTTCATTCAACCATGATTGTAAGGATGGATCCTTCCTTCCCTTAGGCAAGCTCCCCAACACTATCATTTTTAATTAGCTATATTTCTTAGGGGACATAAATTCAAGATAGTTTAATTGTGAACTAATTCAAGACACAACTCTCCTTGCAGTGGGTAATACTTATATTTCCCCATCTAGATCCCTTTGTGTGCACTTCTTCTTGGTCTTTGATACTAGTGTGTGTGGTTTTAGTGAAAAATGAACAAAATAGAATATTCTACCATAGGAGTAGGATCCCCCTATTATGGGGACATATGATTGTACTCTACTCTCTCATGTTTTCTCTTTCAACTATTTTATCATGGATGTAGTTCTACATTTGATCATGGAAGAAGGCCTCCTCTGGGGAATGCAATTAAAAACGTTGTTCTACTCCAATGTGGCCTTAGTGTTTCTCTCAAACATCATGGATGTTGTGCAAAATACTAATTTTATTGAGGTGGTTGGTTTTTGATACATTCAAGAGTATCTTCTTCTAGTTGTAAAGTTGAGGATTACCTTGGTAGAATATGAATTTATGATGGGCTCCGCTCTTATTACTAGCATGATTTCCCATCTCCAACTTTGTGATGTCCCAACTATGGCCTACATGCTTTAGGTGGTTTGAGAATTTTTCTATTGGAATTTGTTGGCAACACAAGGGTAGACAACTAAGGGGGGGGGGGGGGCGCTGGTCTGAATCAGTTGTCACAAAAATTATACTTATTAAACTTAATCTCAGATCTAATAAATAAACATGAAAGCATAAACCATCACCACATCAGAAACACACATAGCACCAAGATTTTTGCGTGGAAACCTTGTTAGGAGAAAAACCATGGTGGAGGTTAATCCACAAGATTATACTCTGTTAAAAGTATTACAAATAGGGAATGCACATGCATTCAAACACACTGCCTAGAGCTCACTGCTTAATTACAAAAGGATTACTACCCAAAGGAAGATACAATGTCTTACAGTCACATTCATATTGCATCCATCCGAGAGATTTTGAACTGAGAAGATAGCATCTGCTAATGCCTAATTACAGTTCCGGTTAAGCACATAAACACTTTCTTCTGCTCACTCTTCTTCAAACATTACTTCTGCCTTCAAAATATTATAACATTATTCGCACAGAGCACTCGCACATCTCGCTTCTTGCATATCATTCTCCTCAAAATAATCAATCATATATATCTGCATCTAAGGATAACATCAACTACATGTCGGCCCAACAAAATATAAAAAACAATCGACCCAAATTAATAAACAATTTATTAATGTGAATCAAGTAGCATCGGCCAGAACATAGCAAGGACCCAAAACAACATGTCTCAAACACGAAACACCTTAAACATTTAGCCTCGAAGATCCACAACATGCTACAATCACCTTGTCGGTCATGAACATGAAAAACATGAACTCACAAAAGAAAATCACGAATCGTGAGCACAACAATCAATGCAAACCAACAACATAGATAGAGCATGATCTAGAAACATCCACAAGCATCATGAATCACCACAAAGAAGCATTTGCAACAACTCAGATTACTAGAATCACATCATCTTCTTTCAGGAACACCAACTAAAGCAACTAAACAACTGTCGGAACATAAATACTCATAACTTGATCAAATATTCATGCGAACCTCTAAAACTTTCGGTGGATAAACTAGATATACTTGAAAACAAATCCTTTAATCCGCAACTTCTCACCATCAATATACTGAACTAGCCATCATAGTGAACTTCACTGCATCATGAACAACCTGTAACTTATTTTATTACAATTTTCTCGATATCCTTGACATATATATCCTTAAAGACATCAATGCCAATAGTGTTGACATCAATGACAACCACATATCAGTAATATCCAACAATCTCCCCCTTTGCCATTGATGGCAACACATGATGTGAAAAGCACCATCAATGATACTTTCTCTTAACACTTTCTCCCCCTTAGGTTTTGACTCTTTTCTTCTTAACTCTTTCATAGATTTTCAAATGACTCTTCTCCCTCTTTGACATCAATGACAAAGGTACACATTATCTTTTTCCACACATGCTCTGAACCACTTATCTGAACATTTGACTACTCCCCCTACGTAGCAACCACCACAACATCAATTTGGATCATAAGATATGACTATGAAATGCACGTACTAATGCAAGTCATTGCATCTTAATTCTGATTAGGAAGGGTAATCACCCCTAGCTTCCCTCTGAGATACTCAAAAGTATCCTTAGGCAAGGGCTTAGTAAAGATATCTATAATTTGGTCCTTAGTAGGCACATACTCCAATTTGACCTCCTTTTCACTCACCTTCTCTCTCAAAAAGTGAAACTTGATAGAGATATGCTTGGTTTTTTAATGCAGCACCAAATTCTTAGAAATGTTAATTGCACTTGAATTATCACAAAATATAGCACTAGGTTCATCATACACAACTTTGATATCTTTCAACATCTACTTCATCCACAATACTTGAGTACAATTGTTAGCAGCAACAATGTATGTTGCCTTTGTAGTAGATAGAGAAATGGCATTTTGCTTCTTACTTAGCCATGAAATCAGCTTCTTTCCCAAGAAAAATGCACCACCACTAGTAGTCTTTTTGTCATTCGCATCTCCTACCCAATCAGCATCAGTAAAAGCACTAAAAGTAAGGTCATCTTCTTTAGGATACCATAGGCCAAAATCAGCTATCCCTTTCAAGTACCTGAAAATCCTCTTCACAGCTGTCACATGAGATTCCTTAGGATCGGCTTGAAATCTTGCAACAATGCATATGACATTCATGATATCAGGTCTAGTTTGAGTCAAATAGAGCAATCCACCAATCATGGATCTGTATCTAGTCTGATTTGTTTTAGGAGAATCATCATCTTGAGTCAACTTACATCCAGTCACCATAGGTGTACCAACTGGCTTTGAATATTCCATACCAAACTTCTTTAGCAGTTCTTTCACATACTTGGACTGAGATATAAAAATCCCTTTATCTAGCTAAGCAATTTGCAATCCCAAAAATAATTTCATTTCTCCAATCATAGACATCTCAAAATCACTTTGCATCTCATCAACAAACTTCATGCACAAACTATCATCTCCTCCAAAAATGATATCATCAACAAAGACTTCAACAATCAAATCTTTATCATGATCAATCTTGAAATGCAAATTACTATCAACAATACCTTTATTAAATCCAAGCTTCAACAAATACTTGTCCAATCTGGCATACCATGCTCTCGGGGCTTGCTTAATTCCATATAGTGCTTTCTTCAACTGACAAACCATATCTCCCTAATTAGTCAATTTAAATCCATCATGTTGCTCAATGTACACTTCTTCATCCAGTTCACCGTTTAGAAATGCTGACTTGACATCCATCTGATAAACCTTGAAGTTTTTGTAAGCAACATAAGCAAGAAATAATCTCACAGCTTCAATCCTAGCAACAGGAGCAAAATTTTCTTCAAAGTCAATTCCTTCCATCTTAGGATATCCTTTACACACCATTCTTGCTTTGTTTCTAACAAATTCACCTTGCTCATTCAGTTTGTTTCGAAAGACCCATTTAGTTCCAATTACATTTTTGTCCTTAGGTCTAGGAACAAGAATCCATGTATCATTCTTTTCAATTTGTAGTAGTTCTTTCATTACTTCCACCCAATGTTCATCTTTGCATGCTTCATCAACACTATTAGGCTCAGTCTTTGAGATCAAACAGTATTCTTCTGCAATTCTTCTCCCAGTTTGAACACCTTTATTCTTATCACCTATAGTCTGATCTTCTGAATGATTTAGTCTTACATACCTTGGAGTCTTAGGCTGTTCTTGAACTTCAGGCTCTTGTGATCTTACTTTTGCACTTTCACTAGTTTCTTCCTCTTGATTTTCCTGATTTAGAGTTTGACCTTTCTTTCCTTTATCTGTATTGTTGTTTTGATCATCTAAATCATATCCAAAGGTTCTGGATGGTCTAAATGTGTTTTCATCAACCTTTACATTAGCAATTTCAATTACTTTCCTTAATCTCTTATTGGAGCACCGATAGGTTTTTCTTTTAGTAGAATAACCAAGAAAGATTCCTTCGTCACTTCTAGCATCAAACTTTCCTATATCTTCATATCTTTTGATATAGCATTTACTCCCAAAGATTTTGAAGTATCTAATAGTAGGCTTATGACCAAACCATTGCTCATAAGGAGTCTTACCAGTATCACCTTTGACATGTACCCAGTTGAGATTATAAACGGCAGTACTCACAGCTTCTCTCCAGTAGATATGAGGAACATTTCCTTCTAGAATCATAGTCCTAGCAGCTTCTCGAATTGCCCTGTTCTTCCTTTCCACAACTCCATTTTGCTAAGGGGTCCACGGGGCAGATAATTATCTCTTTATCCCATGCTCTTCACAAAAATAATTGAACTCACCGGAAGTGAATTCACCACCTCTATCTAATCTCAGACATTTAACCTTCAGACCTGTCTTTGTCTCAACCATAGCCTTGAAAATCTTGAATTTCTCTAGAGCTTCATATTTTTCCCTTAAGAAAGTAACCCACATCAGTCTAGAATAATCATCAATAAGTAACATGAAATACATATCTCCTTGTAGAATTCTAACTGTAGAAGGACCACACAAGTCAGTATGCACAAGCTCCAATACTTCATTTGAACAATATTGTTTGCTTCTGAATGAAACTCTAGTTTGCTTCCCTAATTGGCATTCCTTGCATATAGTATTAGTAGGTTTTATCAACTTAGGAAGATCTCTCACTACTTGGGTAGATCTTATCTTGATAATATTGTCAAAGTTTACGTGACACAATCTTCTATGCCACAACCAACTTTCATCAACTTGAGCAATCAGACAATTTTTATTAGCAGTACTTAGGTGAAATATATTACCTTTTGTTTTTGTACCAAATGCAATCACATTTCCAGAACTCCCCAATATTCTACACTTTTCGTCCTTGAATTGAAGATTATATCCCTTTTCAACCATTTGTCCAACACTTAAAAGATTATGCTTCAAACCTTCCACATATAGGACATTATCAATATTATGCTTACCATCAAAAGAAATGGATCCTCTGCCACGGATTACACCAGCTTTGTCATCACCATTTCTTACAACACCACCATCATACTTTTCCAGGCTCACAAATTTACTTTTATCACCTGTCATGTGATGAGAGCATCCACTATCAATCACCCATTCATCTTTTTCTTCAACTCTGGCAGCTAGATCTTTTTCCATGTTCATGCAACTAGTAGATTCAGTAGGTACAAGATTATTTTCCTTGATAGCAATAAATACCTAATCATCCTCACTTGCATTTCCTTTATCATATTCATCATCTGTCACACCTTCATCAGTAGCAAAATAAAAAATTCTTTGGAATCTAGGCTTGTTAGATCTTGGCTTAGGAACTCTTTCAAGACACCTTGAGGAAAAATGACCTATCTTATTGCAAGAAAACCATTTAAGAGGAAATTTTCCTTTATACTTAACTTCTCCTTTGGCTACCCTCTTGACAAGAAGTGCTTCAAGCTCATCTAGTTTTCTCTCTTCTTCTTCAATCTCTCTCATTTCCTGCTCATACTTGGACATTTTTCTAGAAGAACTTTCTCCTGAATCATATCTCTGCTTATCTTTCCTAGATACAGTAGCTTTGAATGCAGATTTTGTCTTAGGAAGAGATTCACCAAACTCACTTAACTCAAAAGCAACAAGTTTACCAATCAACATGTCTCTAGTTACATTTTTCACACTTCAGATCTCCTCAATAGCAACAACTTTGTGTTTGTATGCAGCAGGCAAGGATCTGAGCACTTTAGCAACAATCTCTAATTCTTCTAATGTTCCACCAGCACATCTGATACTACACACAAGTTCATTCACTCTATGCATAAAAGAAGTGATGTTCTCATCTTCACCCATTCTCAATGTTTCATATTTCCTTATTGTTGGCGTAAGAACTAACACCTCTGGAGTGTGAGTTTGTACGGACAGCTATGCACACTACGTAATGAGTGCTCTTCAAATTAGGAGGGGAAGCTCCCTCGTTGTGCTGGAATGCATGAAATAGAAAACTAAACTAATGTCCTATCTTTTTGTTCTCAGCTGGTAGAGGCACAAGGTTAAGAAAACCTAGAACGTTGCAGCTAAGTATTTTCTGGTTTCGCAGATCATCTAACTACAACTAAGCTAACTTCTTTAAAATCTATCCAGTTTCCTCAAGAAACAGAGCATGAGGAAATGGAGCGGGAATGTATTGTACGATAAACTCCAGGTGCGGGCTCACAACATGAAGGCAAGGTAGGCGCAACTATTTGCTAATCCGGGAAGAAGTTTATTAAAACAAACAAAAGGACGGTAAACCTGGTACAGCTTCACAACATGAAGGCAAGGTAGGCGCAACTATCTGCTTGGCTGAATGAGTCTACTATAACACACATCAAACGATAAGCTTTAAGTACAGTTTTGCAACATGAAGGCAAGGTAGGCGCAACTATTTGCTCTTCTGAATAGGCTTATAATCAACAAAACAAAAGGTAAGCAACTGGGACAGTAGATTGTATAGACGCAACACGCATGCAATAACGATCAAACCAGCAACCCCATTTAACTAAGGTCGAATAAACACTATGACAATAACATGAAGGCAAGGTAGGCGCAACAATTTATTATAACAGCAATTACTCTTTGAACAGATACAATAATAGCAATACTACAGGCAAGGTAGGCGCAGCATGTATGCTATCAAGCAAAAGTTAAATTACAAATGAGCTTAAAGCTCTTATTTATAGACTTCAAGGTGTAGGCAACCCTAAAATCACCTTGAGTCAACTAAAGTCTTGCAATGCATGCAAGATCTTATTCCTAAACCCTAATTGAATGAAACTATACAGTTAACTGGGAAACTATCATCAGTTAACTGAAACATCTAATCTAAATGGACAAGGTGCAACATGCATGTCCTTATTGAAAGCAAATCAACTGGAATGCTATCATCAGTTGACTGAAAGATCTAATCTAAACTCCAAGTGTTTGTAGATATTTCCAAGACAGACAAGACATGCAATGTGTAACAACCAGTTAACTCGGAAAGAAGCCTCGAGTTTAACTCCTGTGTCTAATGTCTATCTTGGAAAAAGGTGGGACGCCTTTAACTGAAGTCTACTGACCCTGATCTTGAGAAATTAACCCATCTACGAGGTCGTTGACTGCATCTCCATCTGGGGAACTGAAGCTTTGGCGAAGAATCCTATGTCTGTGCAGCATGTCTTCTCCATTAGTCATCTGACACTGGAACTCACCCTTTCTCCTGATTGCCTCATCAAACAATGTTGACATGGCTGTAAGCTGATTCATCTTACAGCCAATGGTCTCACCACTGAAAATACCGTGAATAAGTGCTTGGAGCTCTAACTGGATGTCAGCAAGCTCAACATAGTCACCACCCACACGCTGATATACACATGGTAATTGAGACACAAAGTCTCTTATATAGCGGAGTGCACTAGTAACATGCTCTCTGCTCTCAGCCACCTCAGATACGATCTTTCCTTCTATCTCTGCCTTGAAGATCAACTGTGTTCTCCAAATGTAGACCTCTTCTTTATCCTCTGCCTCTATGACTGAATCAAATGACATTCCCAAGTTGGCAATCAGAATCTCATCCCTGGGTTTACTAATAGCCAACTCACATTCCTCATCTTGAAGTCATAAACGAAGCTCACGTGCATTATACCGCAATTGATACAATTCTGTAAGTATAAGGCGACCTCTAGCAACAAACTCCTCTTCCCATTCCTCCAATCGCTTACCATATGCAACCAAGAGATCAATCTGACCCTGCTCTGCTGGTGGTTCTAACATATGTGGAAGCGCGGTGACAACATCCCCTGTCCTGTGTACAAGGCTAGAAATGTACTGGCGAAGCTGCTGTATTTCAGCCTTGAGAGCTGATTTATCTTCACCATCTTTCACCATCCTATCTTTGACGCTATCTGTAGCAACCTGTAGGAGATCAATATCTGTCTGACGAGTACTCTTACCGAAATGAACTGTGATAACCTCGAAGTCTTGAGCTTCCATCTCGTCTAGACTCTTATCTTCTGGAGGTACAGCAGTCTCAACAATGAATTCCTTATCTGCACTTCTCCCAATATGTATCTGCTTCTTGATCCTCTTTTCAGGCACATCTTGATGGTCATGATCAAAATCTGAATGATCAAGTATGTAAGATGGTTGCCTCCTTTTTCTTCCCAGCTGACTCTCAAGCCAAGATGAATCCCGACTAATCCCACTGGAAAGACCTGTACTAGTCGTAGGAGGATCTGATGAATGTGAATGTATAAAAGAATCGCTGCGAGGAGGTGAATCTACGTCCAAATCAATGTGAATTGGAATGGGAGGCTGCTCTAATGGTGTCGGTGACGGCATACGGGGCTGAACCTCAAGCTGCGGAGAAGTCTGAATAACTTCTCTGACTGGCTCTACATGTGGAATCGCAACAGATGCTTTTCCCTTTGAATTACTAGGCGCTGGATTCTTTTTAGGAGGATTGCTCCTCTTCTTCTGCTTAGGTTTTGAAGAAGAAGGCAATACAAGTCCTTCTGTTGGCGGCTCTGCTCTAGGCATAGATGCCTTTCTCAACCTTCTGCTTTCTAAATAAAGCATACTATTTTGGATGACCCTGCTCGATCTCTCCTTTACTGATGCGAACTCTTTGGCATACCAGTTTACTAACGGCAGTGGTTGTCCATCAACCTGCTCTCTGTAAAATTGAGGAAGTGTATCTCCCTCATCCTCTGTCAATCCTTCCACATCTTCTGCCAAGAAAACAGAAACTTGTGGAAGAGAGAACCTGCTATAGCTACGTCTGCGAACTTCGAAATCATCCTCACAATTCACCCAATAATCTTCCATCGTAGGTTTGTGATAAGAGAGATTACCCAGGCGAGCTGCGTAATGACCCCAAGGATCATATGTGCGTGTATCCACCAGGTACTTGAGTTTGCAATTTTCTAACTCTTGACCTGCGGTCTTAGCATCAACTGCCGTCCTACACCAATACATCCCGAATTGCAAAGGAAACTCGGCAGCTGGTTTACGCTTGATGCGCAAACGTTTGTGAACTTCATATAGCTGCCTCAGGAACTCCATGAATATTGTTTTATCCGAAGGATAACGTGGTAACATAGCTGGTTTTCCTGTGTATCCATAGACACGGATATAGGTGTATGTAGGGAACTGAATGTACCAATCTGCCCAATTCTTCATTGCTGCTCTGGCAACTGTCGAGATGCGAATATGCAACTCCCGGTCCAAGTTTCTCACTGTATAAGTCAAGAAAGCCTCTTGTACACGTTTAAAATGACTTTCAGCCTTTGTGAACTCAAGCTGGTCATAGTAACGATAGACTTTCTGTACACTGAGTATGCCCACCGTATTCAAACCATTAAACTGATTCTGATAAGCAATCAAGTACACCAGGTAAGAACACATATGAAATTGATGCGCAGCTAGGAAACCGGTGATTTGCTCGTGAATAACATCGCTGATGAAGGATGCCCAGTCATAATGCTCTTGCCCCGAGATGATTCTACCAATGATATAATACATCCACGGGTGAAATTTGTTCGCATCTGCATGACCTGAGACACGATTAAGCAGTGTAATCAAAATATTGTATTCATCCTTACACTCGCCACGACCCAAGTTGTTTGGCAACTTGCTCTTCTTTTGTTTCAGCCATCTCTCTATCATCTTGTTTTGACACTTATCCAGTCCAGCATTGAATGCCTGCTCGCTTTGACTCATGGAAATAACCATCCCATCCGAATGTTGAGGAATATCTAGACTTCGCTCGATATCAAGAGGTTTGAGACTGCATATAACACGTCCATCTATTGACCGTATCTCTCGTGTAGCGGAATTGTAATGCTTGATGCAAGATATTACAAACTCCACGCAATGCACCGAAATAGGTATGGAAGCGGCCTCAAGCAACCCGGATTGCTGAATATTCTTGATAACTGAATCCCTGATTTTGAGTGGATCCAAAACCACCTCCGGCAACACCTTATGTAGATCTGTATCAACTGTTCCGATGAAGTCATGGGTTAAGACCGATTTGGTCTTGAATTCGAGCTGAGTGAACTGCATTCTGAAAAACTTGCCTGTTGACTGTGCACACGGCTATATTCTGACAACTTTTCTGGAAAGCCAAAAATAGCCTGCTGAGGCTAAAAATAGCTTGTCGGATGAGAATTTTTTACGAAAAAATCTGAGATATGGGTTTTGTCCAGAAAATGATTCTAAGACAACCCAGAACGTCAGAAATGCAAAAATTTACCCTTTACTCAGCCATGCAAAAGAATTTCGGTTGAGAAAATTAAAGCTTCAAGAACAGATGTTCTGGAACAAATTTTCCTGAAAAATTCTGGCACATGGGTTTTGCTGAGAAAGCTCTTCTGAATCAACCCAGATATTTTGTTTTGCCAAAATCTGCCAACACT
Source organism: Sequoiadendron giganteum (assembly GCA_007115665.2). Lineage (NCBI taxonomy): Eukaryota > Viridiplantae > Streptophyta > Pinopsida > Cupressales > Cupressaceae > Sequoiadendron > Sequoiadendron giganteum. The sequence continues at coordinate 595,144,675 of CM021104.1, forward strand.
TCGAACATGCAAGAGAATTTAAGACGAGAAGATGGAAGAAATATAGAGAAGAAGAAAGATATTTTTTTTTTTAAAATTTTTTATTTAATTATTATCTTCTTCTGTCAAAATCGCCACTCTGCCTTGAATCTGATGCTGAATCTGAACTTGTACCTGCAAAAGAATATTTTATCACCTTCGAACTTGATCCTTTGATGAAAATTCGCCAATCTCTTTGAAGAAATTCGAACTTTCAAAGTTATGTGAATGATGAAAGGCGCCATGCTTGTTTAAATAAACAATTCGTACCATCATGCATGCATAATGCAACCCTAATTTAGAAAAAGGAAAATCGATTGGCTTCTCTCCAGTTGAACTGCCACTGTCTCTGAGTCTTCAGACTAAAAATAATATCTTAATTTTTAACACATGCAAAAAACTAAAAATGGCGCCAATATCTGTCTTTGAAGAAATTCGTCACTTTTCAATGCTCTGCATGCAAAAATATTTTTTTTTATTTTTATTTTTTTTGCCAAAAATAGCATCTTGCTGTGTTCAACACACTTCCCTGATTCCAAAAAGTCAAATTTTGATCTTTTAGGCTTCCATTTGCAAGAGTTATGAGATTTTTAAGAATCTCCTATTTTGTAGCTGACTGCAAAGTTACAACTGACCATGTTCAGCTCTGATTTCTGGCTGACTGACTGAGCCTGCGACTGTGCTGAGATATCCACCGCGAAGCTTGTATGACAAGGATGAAATGTCTGCTGGGAGCAACAACTGCTATGGAGCTCATCTGATACCTTAGAAAATAAGGCGCCTCTGATTAAATTGATGTTTTGACTCCAGACTTAGCCATTTCTTAGTTTTGCCTTCTGATGTTTCAAACTGCCGCTGACAATGAATAATGAACTCCACTGACTGAATAATGGATTCATTGCATGACTAGAAGTATCCTGCATCCAATGACTGTATGTGAGGGATCTGAAAATTGTATTAAGAACCCCAAAAGCATGAGCGCCCCTATTCTGTGATAGCTCAAACACCATTTTGACAAAAGTGTGATTTTCAACTGAACACCATACTTTGACCCTTGATACCGGGAACTGGAATGTTCCGATACGCGTGCCGTCTGTCTTGCTGTATAGTTTGGTCAACTTGCAAGAGATGTTCTTGGAGACGACGAAGCCAGAAAATTGCTTTTAAGGCCTCTAAAAGAAAATCGCCTTTTTCAAAGAAAATAACATTCTTACACTTAGTCGTTCTTTGAACTGCCTTCAATCAGCTCTTCTTCACAGCATTATCATCTTGACCTCGCACGTACGAGCATTCGCCAAATCCCGGAGGCTGTCGGCTAGACTCGTTGGATAGCTTGAGTAATTGCACACAAGTCTTGTGAAGACTGTAATTGCAAATAACCCCGTCTGGCAGGCCTAAAGGAGAATCGCCCCTAGCCTACAGCTGTGCAGCTTTGTGTAGCTACGCTTCACCATCCTCTGTTTTACATGCTCGGTAGGACCTCTGTCACAGTTACTCAGAATATCGGATCGTCTTGTGAACGGATACACTGCAAAGCTGGACTGAGCTGGAAGAGATCTCAGGAAGACCTCAATTGCAAATTCATCCATCAAATAGGTCTTATTCAGGATCGCCCCTGGGCTACAGGGGAGCGGATTTGCATTCTACAAAACTTCATCTGACATGTATCTTGCTTGCAATTTCCACTTCCACCGCCGATAACCGGATTTCTGTACTGGATACGCTTTCGCTTGATAGCTCGTTGAAAAGCTAAACTAATTCTGCAAAGGCTGAAACCATCAAAACACACATGCATCTAGATCTGGGCCTTCAAAAAGAAAATCGCCCTTGGGCTAGAAGGGAGCGGATTTGCATCTCTAGACTGCCTCCTTGATGAAAACACTCTTCGTAACCTCTGCTTCTGTCTTCGTTTGCCGGAGTTCTGTAACTCGGATAATCTTGCTTCATGGCTAATCGGAAAGCCGACTGAAAACTGAACATAATGAATGTGTTCTTAATCCAAAACACTCCAATCTTGACCTTCAAAAGGAAGGGCGCCCCTAGGCTACAGGGGAGCGGATTTGTTTTGAATTCATTGATTTTCACCATTTTATGCTTTGCAAACATTGTATCCATCCCTGCTGTTGACCACGTCGAAGCGTTGTGACTGCCGAGGTGTGTGGATGACTATACTTCATCATTTTCACATGTACGGACACTATAAAGTTGATTTGCACGTTGATTGCGCAAGTGTCTACTACGTTACATAGTGAAAAGTTCTCAGACTTAGAATATTTTAGTACTTTTTGCCAATCTGAAAATCCCCTCCATCAAAAAACATTATTTCCAACATCTTTTATCGTAGAGCGTTCCTCTTTGAGTTTCAGGCTTAGATATTGACACCTGGTACTGGCCAACTGCCATTGATGACCCCGAAGATCCTAACTTTTCTCCTAAAAAAGTGAAAACTACCCACCAGCCTTAAACTGACTTTTAACTGAAACTGACTTCACCACTGTGATTGTGATGTGAAATAAGCCAATCAAAATTAATTTCATCCAATTCTGACAAGTTCCTATTTTTTAGGGTTTCGGGCTAAAAATAGATTTCAGAAACCCTAATTTTCAAAATTTTCAAATTTTGCCAGTATCTTCCTGGCATCACACTGACTAAAAGCCCATACTTTATTTGCCCGAAAATTGAGTTTTGAGCCCACTTTTACAAGGTTTAGACCATTTTAAGCAAAATGCCTTAATGAAGCAAAAATTTCGGTTTGGGTACAACACTTATCAAGCTATGCAGCTTAGCAATCTACACATGGGTATCACCTCCATACAAGGTTTCTAACTTTTTCTAGATCTCATAAGAAGTCTTTAGTTCCATTACATTTGTCATCTCAAAATCAGTCAGAGCACTCAACAATGCTTCCTTAGCCCTGATATTGTATTTGGCTTCCTTAATCTCACCTGTAGTAGAAGGACCATTATGTGGGATAATATATTTATTCTTTGTAATCATCCAGTAAGGTTCAACAATGCATCTCAGATGACACTCCATTCGAGTCTTCCACAAAGAATAATTTGTTCAATCAAATCTCAGACTATCCTTCTTATATGTTGTCATCTCGGATCACCTCAAGCGATCAAGCTTCTCCAGAGGAACCTGCTCTAATACCAATTGTTGGAAACACAAGGGCAAACAACTGAGAGGGGGGGTGAATCAGTTGTCACAAAAAATATACTTATTAAACTTAATCTCAAATCTGATAAATAAACATGAAAGCATAAACCATCACCACATCAGAAACACACATAGCACCAAGATTTATACATGGAAACCTTGTTAGGGGAAAAACCACGATGGAGGTTAATCCACAAGATTATACTATGTTAAAAGTATTATAAATGGGGAATGCACATGCATTCAGGCACACTACCTAGAGCTCACTGCTCAATTACAAAAGGCTCACTACCCAAAGGAAGACACACTGTCTTACAGTCACATTCGGATTACATCCATCCGACATATTTTGAACTGAGAAGATAGCATCTTCTAATGCCTGATTACAGTTTCGATTAAGCACATAAACACTTTCTTCTTCACACTCTTCTTCACACTTTACTTTTTCCTTCGAAAGATTAGAACATTATTCGCACATAGCACTCACACATCTCGCTTCTTACATATCATTCTCCTCAAAACAATCGATCATATATATCCGCATCTAAGGATAACATCAACTACATGTTGGCCCAACAAAATATAAAAATTGTCGGCCCAAATTAATAAATAATTTATTAATGTGAATCAAGTAGCATTGACCAAAACATAGCAAGGACCCAAAACAACATGTCTCAAACACAAAAAACCTTAAACAATTAGCCTCGAAGATCCACAACACGCTACAATCACCCTATCGGCCATGAACATGAAAAACATGAACTTGCAGAAGAAAAACACAAATCACGAGCACAAAAATTGATGTGAACCAACAACACAGATAGAGCATGATCTAGAAACAACCACAAGCACCATGAATCACTACAGAAGAATTCACAACAACTCAAATTACTAGAATCACATCACCTTCTTTCAGGAACACCAACTAAATAAAAAAAACAACTGTCAGAACACAGATACTCATAACTTGATCAAATCTTCATGCGAACCTCTGAAACTTTCGGTAGATAAACTAGATATACTTGACAACAAACCCTTTAATCCAAAACTTCTCACCATGAATATACTGAACTATCCATCATATTGAACTTCATTGCATCATGGACAACCTGTAACTTATTTTATTACAATTTTGTCAATATCCTCGACATATACAACCTTAAAGACATTAATGCCAATAGTGTTGACATCAATGACAACCACGTATCAGAAATATCCAACAATCTCCAACAGAATTATGTCCTACAAAATAAGGATATTCCTTCTACAATATATTTACAATAATTTTAAAATATAATATTTGATATTATTCATATAATAAATGCAACCTTCAAAAGCTTACAACTACATGAATACCCCTTGATTATATAAAAAATAGGTGATTTGAGAAGGTAGTTATGGACTCTAATCGTGCCTTGCATTTTTATTTGACATGTGCCCTTAATGTGTCATGGGCATAGGACAAGTGTGATAAAGGTGTGCACATGACCACATGAAGTACAAAAAAAAGTCTACTAAGGTAGGAGTTAATTCGCATGAGTAGGACTTTGAATAGAAAAGTTAAAAGCTAACTAGTTTGAAAATGTACCTATTAACACCAAAACCCTCCCTTAAGTGCAAATTAGGGATAAATGAACATAGCACAACCTTGTTTAACAAAAAAATTAACTCCACATGGCCATAGCACTTTTCTAAATCAATGGGTGTATCACTAACTTTGTTTTCATAGGACATGGATGGAAAATTCTGGGTACATGATTATCTTTATTGTCATTAGCAAGGGAATTTATGTGTAATGGGTGAGGATGAACTATAAAGGAGTCTCTTTATGAGAGGAATAAAAAATATCGAGTGAAGGTATGATAGGCTTTGCAGATTTTTGGCTAGGGTGAATAGGCAAGATTGGAAGATGATCAATATATGGGTTCTTTAAGGATAATGTTAGCTTTAAGGGAAGGTAAATTATTGTTTGGAGAGCTATCAATTATCTCATCTTCTTGCACCAAGATATCCCCACTAGGATAAAATACATTGGGAGAAAAGGATACATGAGCCTCATCACTTGTTGGAGAAGCATTACCAAAAATGCAACATGAAACATCAACCAAGGACTTCAAAGAAGAAATCATTTTTCCAAAGCACTTAGACATTATGAAATTTCTTTACTAACAATTATGAGCATTAAGAAAATGACTATTGCAGAACAATGAAAGAAGAAACTAGGAATAGATCTGGACATAAGACTCAAAGAGATCACTCTCACTAAAATTTGGTCCAAAACAACCAGGATAGGGGCATTGGATGCCCTAGACCCGATGAATTAAGTTTCAAAGTTCTAAATATCCAAAACTAAACTTCTATTTTTAAGGATCCTAATTTATAGGTATTTAGATCTGACAACAGGCAGATATTTTCATAAATGCATAGAATTTCAAATTTGCTATATGTGAAACAAAATTATGCATGCAATTTTAGGTTTTCCAAATAGTGCAATGTGTTCCAAAAGTAACTCTTAGATTGTAAAATTTATTAATCAACTATTAAACCTAATTTGACAAATCTAGAAATTACAAATTTTCTATCTTTTGAGATGACAACAATAATGTAAATCTTCACTTTTTCAACAACTTGTATGCATGCATACATGACGATTTTAAACTCTTTTAGATTGTTTTACAAAAAAATCATGACCTAATGAAGAATTTATAGTGCAGTTATTAACTCAAATCTTTCTTGCAATAACTAAAATTAACACTATTTATCTTTTGAATTAAAAATTTCATGCAAATGTTTACTTTTTCAATGCTTTTTATCACAATTTTCATGCATAAATCATAAATTCAACTTTTTCAAATTGTATTCAAATTTCAACATGACCTAATTAAGATTTTAGAAGATTTTAAAATGATAAAATAATCAAGGTTCACCAAAATGTGATGTTGGAAAAATGGATCTAGGGTCTAATCAAACTTATTCCCGTATCACAACGGAAAGGACTAAAATTGATCTCAAACACCCACTTGGATACTAACCTCAATGGAAGAGCTATAATGGTGGATCAGGGTTTCAATCCTTTAGATGTGGGGGTGTTGATGTGATTAATTGATTTAATTTGATAATGCAGATATGTACCTAGGTTAACTATGAAAATGTAGCAAACTGAGATGGTCTTTGGAAAATATGAAACTAGAAAATAGAAATAGAGTTCAGAAGATTAGAGTGCAAACAAAGAGGAACCTAGCATATAAATATGAGATTGAAATGACTAAAGAAGGGTGTTGGGTTCCCTAGACCTGGAAAGTAGATAATAAAAATTAGATTTCAGTCTCGTGTTGCTCCCTATCTATAGGTTCTACTCCTATAGACTCAGTGTCAAAACTTCAATTGTCACTGATAAAATCCACTTTCCCTAATTTGTTGACTTGTAGGACTTGTATTCTTGAATGAACAATTAAGTCTTCAATCCTCTCCAAATTCGCTTCAGATTTGTAACTTACACACAAGGAAGAGGGGAAAGAGTTGTGTTGTATAGGATCTTTCCTAAGTCAAACATCATTTTTGTATTTCTACCTCCAAAATGACTATGATTATGTAAAATAGAGCTTACCCTCGGTCGGGCAGAGGCTAAATGATAAATAAATGACAAATTGATATAGTTGTTACAACTCACCACTCAAATCTGCATTCCAAGTGATGGACTGAAGTCATTGTACTCATCACCTTCAAGGAGAATTTGGATGCTTGATTTGAAGTCTTGCAAATGTTAGTACTCACAAAAAAAATAGACATGAAACATAAACAAACTCACATGAAAACATGATGCATTGCTAACATGATGCTTGACTGAAATAATGCTACTATAATTTTGCTCTTGACTGCTCAAATGCTCAATTCAAAATGCTAATATTGTTTCTCAAAGTTTCTAGGATTAAAATGGTGAAAATTACATGTATTTATATGCAATTATTTAATTTCTTGCAAATTAATTATTTATAGCCGACAAATGACTTTGGATTTTTAAATACATTTAGCCAAAATAGGCTAGACAAGGGCGTTGGATGCCTTAGCCCATACCTATTATTTTGAGGCCTTAAGCATTGATAAGTGAATATTATTAAATCCTTATTCTCAGTTCCACCTAGTAATATTTTTTTAGATTATTACAAAATGGGAAAATTAAATGTATAATTAGGCTTTGAATATGAGGGAGAGCTAAACCTAGTGTGAAATTGTCAAGGGTGACAATCTATGACGCTACAGTAGCCACCATTTAGTTTTTGTTTATGGATATATGGATTTTGATTTGGATGGTGATATTGATAGAAAAAGATCCGCCAATGGATATATTTTCATATTTTTTGGTGGTTCCATTAGTTGTATGAGTAACCTTAAATTCCTAATGCTTATTAATAATATATTTTTCATTCACTTTCTATTTCATCTTCTAGTGATTTTATCTTCTTGTGGGAGAGTCGGAATACCATTTGGAGGATGACTATATTTCATCTTGAGTAATTTTTTGGTCTCATATAAGAAGGTCAAAATCTAATTTTGAGGTTCCATTGTTTTGCCATGTGTCAAAATATTGTTGTGTGTAAGGTTATCATGAAGGGAGTTACATATGATAAATTATATGATGAGTAATAACATGTAAGAGGGGCCTTCTATTAGAATCTTGATCAACATTATGATAGGTTGGTACAATTATCATGAAGCATCTTTTAAATGTTTGAATGAGGAAAAATTGGGGCACCTAGGTTTGGGTGGTCTAATATGATAAAATATGACAATGTAAGCGATCTATAAGGAATATGCTAAAAATATATAGGAAGACCAAGACCGAGGGGAATTTGAATTTAAACCTATGAATTTTATTTACATACCTCTCATGGGTTTGTGAATTATTTTTTATTTTTTACTTCTATTTATTTGGTGCTTGGAGTTGTAGTCTATATCACTAATTTGTAGAGACCATTATGCTACTAAGTTTACTCCAATTTCATATATTTATGATACTCTTGTAATAGCTTTCTCTAAAAATGTAATCTATTCCTTTATTTTATTGAACAATACATTGGTTTTCTTTAGAGTGTGGGGTTTCTATCCCAAAAAAATTCCCACATACATCTATGTTATGGCATATTACTTATTTTATATTCGTTTGCGTTTGTATCTTTTGTAAGTTGAAAATATTACAATTTGTATTAACACTCTTCTCATTAGAATTGTGTAAGAAGAATTTCAACATACCTTGCTTCCTTTTAGATCAACTAAAAGAGTTTGTGAACCCTTTTTACCAACCTATATTGCATACCTTATAACCTGGTATTAAATCCATTAATTCAACTAGGAATGGTTTCTCAACAATGTCCTTAGTGGTTAGGATAAAAACCTCTCAAAATAGCAAGTCTCAATCGTCCTTTACCTAAATATGTAGATAAATTCCTTCCTGAGTATCAACATGATGGAATTAGAATTATGGAGGAACATATCTAGGCATCTAAATATGCATTAGTGTGGATGGAAGTCAAACATGAAGATCTTTCCTTGTGGATGGAATTCAAGATTGAGGATGTTTCCCAACATTCTAGACCACTTTGTAATGGCTAGTATCTTACCTATCTACTAAATTACTTAACTAGATCAATAACTTGAGACTACTTTCAGAAATCATTTCAAGTTTCCTATCAACCATGCTATAATTTACCATCAATTTTATTTCACTATAAAATAACTATGAGATTAGTTAATATTGTTTAATAATTATTCTCATAAGTTATATACACAAGAACTAAACATCCCTATAATAAAATTCAGGTTGTAAGCATATAAATGTATTTCAAGGCCTTAGATCCCTTAATTTACATGTGTTTCAATTATGACTCTATGATTGATACTTTAGCTAAATCTTAGATTAAAGGTTTGTCAATTAAACAACAAATATCACCCCAAGTGCTTTTCTTATGTGGATTACTTGAACACTAAGATATCATTTGGCTTACCTCCAAATGCCTTTGATGAAATAGTTCTTTTGTAATAAAATTCAAATACTAAATTCTTTATTGAGCATAATATTCTTGATTGGAAACTAGCCAAATTTGATTAGTCAATATTTACCACCTTCGAATAATCACACATTTTGCCATATTTTCTAAAATTTGCAACCCCAAAAAACCATCATATGGTAGTAGAATTCTTGAATACTCATGAATTTACCAATAGTGAAACTCCTTAGGTTACTCAAGTTCAACAAAACTAGATCAATTTAAAGAAATTGACAACATTAGTGTATGGACCAAAAAATGATTAACAATATCTTAAACTTGTAAAGGTGGGTCCCACAAAATCCTTAGAAAAATGTTTCATAGTTGAATAAAAATAAAAAATGGAATTATAACTTTCAATTAATTGGTAGAATAATTCATGCAATATTTTTCTCCATGGCTAGGGCTCAACCTTTTGTAGCTAGGTAACACTTCTTGAAATAAAGGGCACAAATCATGTATGAAATGATTTGATCATGAATTTACTTCTTATAAAAGTTGCTCAAAATTTATTTCACAAATTCTATTAATGATGCCTACATTAATTGTTTGACCAATATTATTATTTAAAATTTTGACAAATATGTGTGGCTCCACATCCACAATTTTGCATTTGTTCTATATAGTATATTAAAAATGAATAAAATAATTTATCAAACAAAAATTAAATACAACTAGTTGGACTACCCATGACACAACACTCATACTCTATATATTATTTCCTTTAATGCTTGATATTGATCAAATTCTTATATGGTTGCTCTATATAAGTCAATGATAGTGGGAGGCTAGGAAACTAACAAAATGATGAAGACTTTATCCTTTGATTCCCCATGGCCTATTAAAGACGCCCATACATATTACATATTTTATTTGGGTTCTTTATACTTGGTGCATTATTGTTCAAACTTAATCAATGACCTGTAATTGCTTACTATGTTGGTCAATGGCACCAATTCATTAGAAAAATTCCAAAGTTACATATGATTCAATCATCTAATGAGCCATGACCATTTATCTTGTCAATTATACTTTTGATATAGACATGATACTCAATTGGCTCATTCAATATTTTCAACATTAGTTGATCTTTGGACATAACATTTGTGCAATATATAACACAAATAATGTTGTAGATAAACCAATTCATCAGGTGAGACTTATTCCAACCCAACTACTCCATCAACATCCCAACAATAGATGTCCTATTACTTCCAATTCATCACAAAACACTTAAATTATTGATATCAAGTTATTGAATGGTTATAACAAAAATACATAATAGAAAATAAAAAATTTAATTTCTATACTAATTCACCATAAAAATTAAAATACTTTTAACCAAAACACATACCAAATAACTTTTTAATTAAAACCAAAAAAATTATGAAAAGATATTAACATAGTTTTAAATCATTTCAAAAAACACTCAATATAATGATTAATATGCATAATACCCAAAATCAATATTATAACTACTTCCTCTGGTCATTGTACAATAGTTATATTACTTAACAATTTATTTCAGCTGCAATCATCATGAAAACTATATGAGAACCATGTGCCTATGTAATTCAATCACATGTAAAACATATTTTTTAAATAAGAAATAGAAGTTGTATTAAAAATAAAATATTTTGAATGAAAAAGGAGATACCAAAGAATTATAAAGAATGAATAAGAGAGGTTTTTTTAAAATTTAGTAATAATAATTTTAAAATATATTATTTTGAAATTAATGATAAGTTATTAAAAATAAAATGAAAAATAATAAAAAATTATCTTGTAAATTTTACTTCTAAAAAAATCTATGTTTATATACATATGAAAATTTTATTATTTTTTAACAATTAAAATTGTCAAATTTATAGATACGAGGAAATACACTAAGTTACAATTTATGATTTATCAATTTTCTCAACAATAAAATATTGTCTTAAATTTATTTTATTTCTATACATTATATTTTTATTCTTCTAAAGTAAAATGCATAATTTTAACTTTTTGAATTTTCAAAAAACAAATTCTTAATTATCATTGGTTAAAAAAATTAAGTGATGAGTACAAGAAATGAGCATAAGCTTTTTGTTTTGCAATCTTATTGATGCATGTGCAATGATTATGAGAAAGTTAAAGTAAAAAATTGTTAAACGAAACCAATTTTGAAAGAGTTAAAAGTAATGATTAAAAAACCTATAAGTAAAAGTTATAACATATCAAAATATAATTAAAAAAATTATAACACAACAATTTATTGCAAATAAATAGAGTTTTAATTTTTGATACTAATAAATAGTTATATTATAATTTATCGTTTAATATACTATAATATATTATAGTGTATTATATAATAAACTATAACATAATAATACTATATTTTAATTCTTAATTTTAAATATACTGTATTTTTTAATAATTAAATATAACTAGCAATCGTACCTTGGTGTGCAATGGGTAGGTCGAAGAGGTATGGAAAGTTAATTAGGGAGAAAATGTTTTAATTTTTTTTTGCATACATTTGTGCAACACATAAGATCAAATTGGTTGGTCATTTAAGAAATGATTTTGTTGATATATTTTTATTACTATTTTTATAATATTATATTATTACTATTAATTTAGTTTTTATTATATATTTTTTATTATTTTTATACATTTACTATTATATTATTATTATTTTATTAATATATCAAGTTTACATTATGTGACATTATTATTATATTAATAAATGATTGGATTAGGTATTATATATTGTTAGTATTATATTATTATTGTTATATATTTTTATAATATAATAATATTATTATATTATGGTTTTTTTGTTATATATTTACTATTATAGTGTTATATTTGTATTAATACATTACTATTAATATTAATAATATATTATTAATATTTAAATTATTATATTATTCATAATATTGTATTATTACTTTGATATTACTATTATATTATTCTACTATTATAATATTCTATTATTCTTATTATTATAATATTATTATTCTTATTATATGATTTTTGAAATATTATACTTAGTAAATTATATTTATCCTTAATATTATATTATTAATAAAATATGATTAATTGTAGTATTAAATTATTAAATTATTGTTTTATTATTATACTAATGTTATTATGTTATATTATATCAATTTTATTATATATTTATTATTATTATATTATGTATATTATATTATATTAAATTAAATTTTTATTATATTATACTATATTATATTATATTATATTATATTATACTATATTATATTATATTATATTATTATTATATTATATTATTGTGTTATTATATTATATTTTTATTATATTATACTATATTATAGGTACATTTTGATAGTTAAACTAAATGCATTCCTATTTTCATGTCACAAGATCCTACAATTTTGTTAATTATAATATTTTAATTTTGTTAATTTTTTTAATATTCATTCCGTTATAATCAAATTTCTATGTTTTTCACAGTTAATCATCATCAACAGCTATGCACAGTTCGAGCAGCGCACATCATCGATTGAGAAACTTAGCCCCCTATTCTCAATTAAGAAATTATATTTCTTCATAATTTTTATTTTAAGAAATTAAGAAAGATATCGATTGATTATACATTTTGTGAATCATAATAAAGAGTGTTATCCAACCAAATGCATGAATAATGTTTCTTTTTTTTTTTCCTTTTTTTGGTATATATAACATAATATAGCTTGATTGTTTTTAAAGAACCCACAACCTCCATAAAGAGTCATTCATCCCCTACATAAAAATAAAACTTTATTATATATAATAATTTTGAAATTTAATATATCACAATATAAAATAATTTAATAATTTAAAATAAAATAAAAAATATTTTTTCAACTCAAGTACATATAACCCTAAAATTAAATTTTATTCTATATATATATAATAATTTTGATATTTAATTTATCACAATGTAAAGCAATTAAATACTTTAAAATTTAAAAAATAATCATATTTTTCAATTCAAATACATATAACTCTCAAATTTCCTCACTTCTGAAAAATATTTACATTTACAATTAAACAAGTTTTCAAGCATGTAGATTTTTTTTTTTTTATTCGAGGGGTACACGCTTTTGACCGGAGCTATGAACCGGAATACAACCATTCAACAATACCACCCCAATGGGGTTTGAACCTTGTGGCAAGAACAACAATGCCACCTATAAACCATCACACCATGCCAATACTGGCTGTTTTCAAGCATGTAGATTAAAAACACTTCATTTTCTCTTTTTTTTAAATAAAACAAAAATAATCATGATGTAATAAATTTTTTCCCAATATTACCAATAATGTACTTCTAGAATTATTCTCTTATTTTATTTTTACAAATAGATCTATGAGGCTATACAACAATAATAAGTATAATTAAAGTATTATAAATATTGAACAACTTTTTTTAAACATTACAATATAACAATAATGACATTTATAAATTTCCTACACCATTATTTTCTTCCTTCCTAAACCAAATTCAAATGTATATAACATAAACAAGTAAACAATTATACAATTTTCCAATAAGAATTTTGTAGACCATTTTATTTTCCAAGATGAGGGTTTCATAATCCATCCAAAATCTGTATCCACACATGTTGCCAAAATTTCAAATCTGCACAATTTTATAAACAAGCTTCACATCCATGACCAAAAGATATTTTCCCACCTCCCAACACATGGTTTTCTCTCAAGCACACCCCCAAGCTAGGAGGTCTTCATAGAAACCAAGTTTCATGACATAATAAAAAGGATCCATGTACAAGAATGCAACAATATCCAAAATATTGAAACACCAAATATGAATCATACCAAGATTCGTAGAAAAGGGAGAGTTGAGGGGACACTCGAACCCCTTGGGAAAAATAAAAAAGATCAATATCTCATCTCCATCAATAACAATAAATCCACTCTATCATATATTACATATCAACCTCTCCAAATATCAAAACAATGCCACCCAAAACACCACCTAAAATATTTCCATTGCCATAAACGTAACAAATCCTACACATATAGCCAATCCAATATCACATAAATTCATAGGAACTTAATACTATTTTTTCTTCTCAAGAAATTGCACACTTTCCAGAATTGAGGGTCCACACCTCTCTCAACACCAGCACATAGGTGACTTGATTAACTCCAAAATTGAGAATCTAACATAACAACCCTTACCAAAACACATATACAACAAAAAAACAAAAACAAAAAACTCACAAGAAAAAACACATACAAAAACTAGCCAATATTAAATACTAATAACAACAATAACATTTTCATTTACATAATCTACAAGAGAGTATGGACCCTACCTTTCAAAGATTCAAAAGGATGGTGAGAGCTCTTTATTAAAAAAATCTCCAAGATATCCTCTTTCATTCTCTTCCAAGCTCCCAAAATTCTCTCCCAAAAAATAATCCTCTTTCTTTCACAATGCAAAAAGAAAGATTTTTTCCAAAAACCAACTCCCACAAACACTTCAAGAGTTTTATAGATAGAATATACCAAGATGGATGTATGAACCTAGGTAAAAGAGATTTGATGACTTAAAGTTGAGCTTGCTTCATAGCCAAATTAAATCTTGTAAAATTTCTTCATATAAATTTTAGGAGGGACAAAGCTTATCCAAATCCTCAAAAATAGGTCCCAACATGAACCAGTCTCATAGGCATTCAATCTAGGGACTTTTTCACTTAAATAATAAAGAAAAGACACTAAATAACATTTTTTTTAAATCTTATAAGTTCATGTCTAGTATTTGGCACATAAGAAGATTCACACCCCAATATCCTAACATAACAATCTTGCATAAATATTAAATAGCTATCAATTTTTATCTTGTCAGATTGATAGGACCATCACTACTCTCATTTTTTCTACAAATCAAAGAACAAAATGTCATGCCAACATTTAACAGAAACTTTGCAACAACGCAACTTTGTTTATAATTATAATTAATGATCTATTACTGATGTACTATTGAAATTGTATTAATTTCGTAATTTTAAATTAAACTTTATTACTGTATTTGAATCTCTCTTTCTAAGAGAATTTGAAACCTAAAAAACTAAAACCTCCAGAATCATATATTCTGTTCTATTATCACACAACAAGAAAACCCTCTTACAAAATTTATATTAACCAGAAAAAACTATATTTACACAATCATAAGGAGAATCTACTCTTTATTGACATGAAGAATAGTCAAATATAAAATTCCGAGGAAATGCAGCGATTCATAAACCAAAGTTTATCAAGTTTCTAAACTGTAAAATAGTGCCCTAAATTTCAAATCCTTCAATGGAAAAACTTTTAAGCAATGAAGTTTGTGAATCTTGTTATATAAGAAGCCTATAGTCATAGTAAGCAGACTTACTGACTTTTATAGAGCTGTCTAACAATGAAAATCTGTTTAGATTCTACTGTAGAATATTTAAATCATTCGTTGGCAATGGGAATTAGAAGGTTCTCAGTTAAGAGAAGTTTACCTGAAAAACCTGAAAACAAAAGTTGACATAGATCTCAAAAGAGGTCTGAGATAGTGAATAAATGAGATGAGCTGCTTTTGCATCTCCCCCAAAGCCTCCCAAAAAAACCCAAAGATATTGTCTGTGGATATTTTGAAAGCCTTTGAGGGAGATTTAACAGCAGTTCCCTCATACTTCTCCTCAAAATCCATGCACCTCCATAAGCTGAAGCTGAAATGATGAGACAGAGAGAGAGTGTTGTGTAAAAATGTTAATTGGATGGATAAATTTATAGGAATGAATAACAAAATGTCAACTGAATCATTGGCATTCTACTAATGAGAACTAGCTGTCTGGTTCCACTAATGACATTCAAAAATTCATTATGATGAAAGCAGAAGATAAGCTTATCTGCATTAAATTCCCACTACGTTGCCTGATTCCATTTGTTTCCTCGTGTCATTTCACTTCATGCATGATACTGTTGGGCCCAATTATAAAAGCTAGATGCCATATAGATAATGATCTATATTCCTTTCACATCGATAGTAGTTTTCCAACATATGTTGGTTTATTGGGAATCATGTCATCAAGATTAAAACATATAAGTTGTTGACTTCTCACATCAGATTTCAATTCCAAACTTTAAATGTGCCTTCAATATATATATTGAGAATATAATCTATCAATTTTGACTTTGAAACATTTTCCAGAGATTCTAAATTAGGAAAGGTAATTGACGACTTATATGAGTATCATAACAGCCATATTTCATAGGATTCTTATGTATTGTTAAACTGCGGTGAAATATCTTTTTCTTTTATCTTGATAAAATTTAGTTGTCTTTCATTGGATGTCGACTAAGATCTCTGATATGAAACCACTTCCTCCACAATTGCTTTTTCCTATATTATGGCCTTACTTTCTCTTATAAATATTGCTGTTCACAGTGTTTTCATGTAAGCTAAGCTTCTCATTCTAGCATTATATTCTTTGATATATGGAGGAAGTTGGTCTTACCTATCCCACAATGGCTTCTGAAATATCATAACAGAACAATTGCAGCATTAAATAAAATACATTTTTATGCCATTGAGAAAAGAGGTTAAAGCCAGCTGCCTCCATTACTGAAGGATATTGTCGGCATGAAGCTGTCTTAAGTTTCAACCACATCCGGGGTGTTGCATAAAGCTATAATTGACATTTTACATAAATTGTGTTGATGCTTGCTTGCAAACATACTTAAAGTGTAGTCTCTATTTAAAAAGAAAAAATGAAACGTTTGCAAATGAACTACACAATGGTATCTAGGTATGGTATTTAGATATATGATAGTATTTTTAAAAGAAATAAAATATTTTTTTAAGAGGTGAAGATTGAAAAGAATGATTAATAAGATTTTTATTTATTTTTATTGAGAATATAGATGTATGAATAATGGATTAAAATTGGTTTAGTATCATGAATTACAATGTATTTGTTCTATCAAAGTCATTTATGACATGATATTGATGTCTTCCTTTTAAAGCATCATATGGCTTGCATTCAATAAGACTTGATCTTTAATGGATTCTCTAAGTGTCATTCAACTTCACCAAAAGATAAATGACCATATAGTACCCACCCATTCATTGCCTTGAAATGTCTTTGATCAACATTGTTTTTCGATGATGTATAGGTAATGCTTGTTCCTTTTGCACTTTTTGGTGTTTTTTTAAAACCACCTACATGTTTAGAGATGTTGTTCATCTACATGTTAGTTGTTGGTATTTTGGTTGTATTGAGATGCATGTGTTGTGTTTTTTGTGACTAATTTATCATAGTTCTTTATTCAATGGATATTAATACATGTATCTTGAATATATAGTTTATATGATGTTGTACCCCATTGGATAATTTTACATTGCTTTAGTTGTTATATATGTTGAACAAACGATGTGTGCTTTGAATATGTAGGTGCAAGGTTATGTCTCCAACTGATTTTGCAAGTTTTCTCGTTATTTTCCCAATGGTGGTTATATCAAAGAATCACTTTGGGCTAATGTGTACAATAATCCCTTTAACACTCGGTTTGAGTGCAAGATGAGCCATACTAATGGTGATTCTAGATTCCATGTGTTGTGGAAAACCTGTAAATGTGTGAGTTGTTGGCATGGTTGTTTATTTCTTGTTTGCATTTAATTATATTTCAAAGGTTAGAGAATTGTATTTAAAAATGATGCTTGATGCATTAGAAATCAAGAATTTGGAAAAGAAAAAGAAAATTCTATTCAAAATGCATTAGAAATGATAACTAAATTAGTGTAATTAGTTTAATTATTATTTAAAAATTATTCCTTTGGCTTCAGAAATTCATTAAAAATATTTAAATTTGCCTAGAAAAATGATTAATTGGTATTATTTCACATGCCTTTGGAAAAGAAAAATGACTTAGACATTTTTATTTTTTAAAATTATAAAATTGTGAAAAATAAAATAAGAAAATAGAAATAAAGTGAAAACATAAAACAAAGGCATAAAGGAGGAAAAAAGTATTTTCATTCATTCTTGCATTATTGAAGAAATGTTCTCAAAACCCTCTCCTCTCAACAAATAAAACTGGTATGGATTTTGTCGGTTTGGATTGTTTGGGGTTAGATTGAGACTGCATAGCAAGCATTCAAGGTATGAGTGATTTCTTCTAGGTTGTATTTTCAAATTGGGAGTGAAATTAAAAGAAAATCAGCATTCTTGTGAGCTCAAATTTGAGGTAAATTTCATCATTGTTATTTATTTTGGAAATGCATTTGCATTATGTTTTCATACCCTTATGGAAGCATTTCGTCTCCATTAGATAGTTGTTTTATGTATTTTAATTGATATATTTTGTTGTTTTAAATTTTAAAAAATGCTCATTTGTGCCATGCTTTTCTTTTTTCATAAACTATGAAATGTGAATTTTATTTCAAAAGATTGATGTTGCTCACCATTGAACCAAAGGGTTATTTCTTTTTAAAAATTTGAGAATTCAACAATGAAGTTTTAGGAAATTAAAATTGTGATGATCTCTAAATGAATTTTAATGTGAGAAAATAAATTTCATTAATTATTTTTGAATTAGAATTGAATATTTTGGGATCATGTTTATTTTTATACCACAATTTTGTGCATTAAAATCTATATCATGCTCAAATAGTGTTTTGGCATGATGAACCTAGGATTTGACGTCTAGGGTGTAAAAAAGGAGTGGCTCTTGACATTTTTTAAGATACAAAGGAATCTCAAGATAGAGCAAGCGAAGAGTTACTAATAAAGTGATAATTAGACTTCATCAGGTAAATAAAAAGAAGATGCTAATTTTGTAGCACACTTGGAAGTGCTTGTAAAGGCTCAGTGTGAGTACAAAGGACATACCACACTCTAGGAGTTACTAGATATTGTCGATTGAGTGCCCTCATAGGGTGATTGGAATGCATAATCAATTGTTCTTTACCATCACTTCGATCTATTGCAATGATATTCCCTACACTACCTTGAGGATCCTCATCCTTAATGTCATTATATACTTGGTGTTCAATGTGATACCTATCTCTAGCCACATATTATGATTGGATGAGACCATGATTGCACACGTTTATATATCTATGTTGTATATTTTTGGCATGTTTATGTTATGTCATGTGATTATATCTTATGCTTATTATTGATGATGCTTTCCCCCTAAGCATGTTTATTATGTGATTGGATGATCCTTTTCTTTGGATTGATATGTATTTGCTTTTGAGCATGCTTGAATCATATGTATTCTATGATGATTATTATTGATTGGTGTGTTTGTGAGCCATGCTCCCTTATTTTGTGTCAGTGTTGTGTTTGTACCCAAGTGACTAGATCTTAGCATTATGGGGTGGACCTAAATGTGCCACATGGTCGAGTGACATGAAACCACTATTGGCAATTTGAGTTCTTAGAGGCTTCATCATAAAGGATATTTGGTTAGCATGCAATTGGAGGTTCTCTACTCCTTGCCTCAGTTTCTCTCATTTTTGTAATATGATGTAAAATGTATAATTTCAACACATTAATTTTCCTTACCTATAATTGCAATATATTATGTTGGAACCTTTTATTGGATGAAGTATAGAAATTCCATAGAAGTGGTGATTGATCTATCTTTATTTACATGTTTTCTCGATTTTCATGATGAATTCTATTGCCATTATTTATGATTTTCATCATTCTGGTTAAACTAGTAAAATTAAATTAGAGAAGTTTTTAATTGTCTTAAAATGAATTTAAAACCTGTTAATTTTTATTCAAATTAGGCTTTGGATCTTGTTTGGTTTGTCTTCCTAGTTGGGTTGTGTGTCTATGATAACCCACCATGGAGTGACATTGTTTAGGTTCTCCTCTTGTTTGAAGGACTAGAAAAGTTCATTGGGAATGCTTCCCTTGCACCACTTTCATGTATTTGTGATGTACAATAGATGCAAAAAGGTGATAAGTTAATATATTTTTTAACTTAGTTGTCAGAATAACATTATTACATTGGACCATGTATAGCTATCACTCTACAAAATGTGCAACACATCCTCAATTATGCAAAGGTTTCATAGTGAGAATATAAATTTTATTCTTGTCAGCTTACTCTCCAAAAGCCAAAATAGCATGTATGATAGTTGTCAACCTAGCTCATTAAAAAGAATCAATGGCTAAAATTTAAAATATAATTAAAAGACTTGAAAATTGTGTCATTCATTTCCCAAAAATATACATGCATTTAATGTAAAAGGTGGCAAGGCAAGTGAATTATTATATTTACATTATTCAAGGTTGTTTAAAGCTGGTTACAAATCATAAAAGATAAAAGAGTCCATAATTACAAAAAAAGAGGATGTTGGTGATATATTTGGCATTCAAATCTGATTGGGAAAGATCTACAAGATTTCAATGGTAATTGAGAATAGGCGAGTTCTTTTAAAAGTTGTGGAATTTTTTTATAAATCTATAATTTAGGATTTAAATGATTGTATCTATCAAAATTTAATAATACCTAGTATATTTTAAGAATATATAATTCACTATCAATCCCTAATATACTAGATTATTAAAGACTCTTGTATTGCCCAATATGAATCATGTTTCCTCCCAAGCTAGTAAGGTTAAAAGAAGCTTGCACCATGACTTAAGTAGTAAGTATTTTTGACTCTACAAAGAAATCCAAGCATGTTGAGGATACTAGTATATTTTCATATATATTATAGGATATAATTGAGCTAATCAAAGATATCATCATCCTAGTTATTGGTTGCAAATTGTTTGAGTATTGTCACTATCATACTAGGAGACCTGCCCCCATATGTACAACATATGGAAATTAGACCTAGGCAAGTTAATAGTCCCAAATATATTTGTTAACACTAATCTTGTATATGTCATATTTAGCCAATCTAATCCCAATTCCAAACAACTAAAGGCAAGAATGGAGAGGTGCTTCTCACTTTGAATAAGGGGTAAATTTGGAAAAAAATTTAACTAAATCCTTAGGAAAAATACAAAATAAACTTTGATTATAAGTTATGCTAGGAATATGTAAGGGATAAGAGTAGTTATAGATTCAAGTGGTTGTGTAACCATAGATTAAGGAGTATTGAAGGGAAAGTTTCAATTCCTTTAGAGAAGATTAAGCCTTTCAATGCTTATACCTTTTAAGAATACTTCATAATGACATACACAACTTTGTGCCAAATTTTGGGGATAAAATATAAAGGACAAATGCCTCTGGATAAATTATGATGGTTATTGTAAATGTTCAACATAATTATGTCAATAGGCTATTTTATTTTGCATCATTTTTGGTGGAAGGAATTCATAAATAACTAGTATCCCTTAAGGTTGACAAGAGAATCCCATATTTTACATGGTACTCTTTCTTATGTCTTGTTTTTTATATATTAGGAAAGACAATTGGGACCTTGCACTTAAGGTTACATGTGTCATTAGAATGAAATTATAAATCCAATTCAAGGAAGAACATATGTGTGGAGATAATTATCGGACTTCATAATCGAACACTATTTTGTGCATAGAATTATGAATATGCTAGGGTATGAAAAAAAATTGTATGGTATAGGTTTGTGAAGTTGTTGAGAGAAAAATTAGTTCAAGCCTTAATCAAATTATGAGCATAATTGTGGTGAATGGTTCTATAATTGATATAGGACAATCATTATAATGTATGGAGCTAAAGTGAAACCACATTTTCCTCTTTTTTGGGTGCTTGAAAGAGTTTCTTTTCTTGAAACCATGTGGAAGCTTAATGAAGCAAATAAAATTCACTTGAGGAAACTTAGGATTTCTTATGTTTGTTGGTATTGGGGGGATTGGTAGGGATTCTTCAGGTTCGGTGATTTTCCTCTTTTCAGTCCATGAGGGGATGAAGACTATCAACATTGTGGAAGGATTGGCAATCCTATGTGCCTTGGAGAGGGATCATGCTTTGGGGTGGAGATGACTTATATGTGAATATGATTCAGCTAGCAGTTGGATATGATTGTGCAACAGATTCTGCAGGTTAGTTCGTTGATGGAAATAGTGACTTTTGTTCATATTCCACGGGAGTGGAATAGGGCTGTCGATTGCTTGGCAAAATGTGCTTTTGCATGTGACGATGGTTGGAGAATCGAGGAATGGGAGTTTGTTCCGTTGGAGCTTCACCATGATTTGGAGGGAATTCTTGCTGAGGATAGGGCTGGTTATGGAGTTGGTTGACTTTGGTTAGGTTTTGCTTTTGTGTTATTGATGATTCTTGGGACTTCGGTCCTTTGCTTTCTTTGTAATGTTCCTTTCTGATTTTCAATAAAGTTTTTACCCCTTTTTATTTTAACATATGTGTGGATATAATTACCCGACTTCATAATAATTTATGTTTTAGCACTATTTTATGCATAGAATTATGAATATGTTAAAGTATGAAAAAAAAATGTATGATATAGGTTTGTCAAGTGCTTGAGAGAAAAATTAGTTCAAGCCTTAATCAAATCATGAGCATAATTGGGGTGAATAGTTCTATCATTGATATAGGAAAATAATTAGAATTTATGGAACTAAAGAGAAACCACGTTTTCTTTTGTTTGGGTGCTTGAAAGAGTTTATTTTCTTGAAATTATGTTGAAACTTAATGAAGTAAATAAAATTCACTTGAGTAAACATAGGGTTTATGATATTTTTCCCCTTATACATTGAGGATTTATAATTTTAATATAACTTCCAAAGAGTTATATGATCCTTAAAAAATAATTAACAAGACTAGAAAGGAAGTGGGAAGATCAAGCTATGAGCATCAATTGGATGAATTTGAGGATTTGATTAAGATTTTCCTAACTAAATTTGTTCAAATCTTGTTTTTTTTAGGGGAGTTAGAGGATGTATTAGAAAATTTGGACGAAGATAGGAGAATCCCCATTCCGATGGATTACTATGTGACTCACAAGCGATGAATCTCGGTGATGCGATTTCCTCTGATCATGTCGCGGACAATGACAGTCGTGCCCCCTAACAGTCATGCCAAGGCGATGGGCATTGCATTTCTGAAGCGGTGGGTTGGTCTGGCTCAAGATGCTGAAGTGGGCTGGGTGCAAGACTTTTCCAGGGCCATGGGTTGGGGGTTGGTTGGGGGTAATCAATGAACGTGGTAAGGGGATGTTGTTGTGGGTGAGGTGTTGCGTTCAGGTCAAGTGGTATATGGTTGGTTCCTATCGCTATGGTGAGTTCGAATGTGGCTGGTGGAGTACATTTTTAATAATTTGAGAATGATACCTCCAATGGCTACTACAAGACTTACTCCTATGGATGGTATTGTGGAAATAGAGGAGCATAGTGATCAAAAAATTGCACAATGAGTTTTCCAAACCCTAAGGTTATCTACTATGTCAATTGATGATGGTGAGAACCCCATAAAGATTGCACCAAGATAAAGGGTCCAACCTCTAGTTTATTATATGATATTACAAAAGATTATGGTGAAAATATTGTTGAAGATTAGGAGATTAAGAAAATTATTGCTTCACCTAGGAGGCCTAGTGTTGCTGACATCCCTTTTGAGAGAAAATTATTAAATTTGGAAGGAGGGTAGAAAGTAGTATAAGATGTAGAGCCTTGGTTTTTGAAAATTCCTTTCAAATGATGACTTTATTAATTTAAATTAATTTAGGATAGTTCTAGTGAAAGTGAAAACAAATGTGAATATGGAAAGAATGAAAGATAATCATCAACAAAGGGTAGAAAATATTAAGGAGACTACTCAAATTCTCTAAAGGAAAATTAAATTTGGATTGGCTAACATGAACCCAAAAGAGGGGAGGAGATTGATCAAAGAGAGTGGATGTCTATTATTTCCAAGATGGGATATATCATCAACTATCATTTAATGTATACTATTAGAAAGAAAGACATTGATGAGTATGCCTTGGAGAGTGGAGAGCAACCTAGATATTTATACTTTGGATCTAGATTCAACACAAAGTATGAGACATTAGTTAAATGGGTTGTGTCTCCAAAGTACAATAAACCTCAAATAGCTTGACATTAACGAATTAAGGGGAAATTTAATTATTAAGATATTAGAAGATACCACTCACCCCAAGTTTCATCTGAGGTGGTAAGAATTGCTTTGCTCACAAAGTTGTGATAAGTAAACAACAACCACATTTTGATAGTAGTGTGAGAATAATAAAATGTTGCATGAATATAATAAGATAAAATCTATAGTGGCACAACCTAATATCATTACAAAAGATTTGGTAACATCCCATCTTCCTTTAGATAACATGTCTCAAAAAGATAGGAATAACTTGATGCTAAGAATAAAGGATTTAAGGATAAATTAAAGACAAGTCAAGATGCATACACTAAGGCAAATGCAAAAAGAGTCAAAGATATTACTGATTTTTTTAATAATATGTTTTACCACAAAATTGTATGTATTTTGCATAAGTTTGATGATGCATGGTCTTGTTATGATTATTTGAAAAAGGCTAGGCATTGTTAATCTAAACATAATGTAAGTTTGAAGCCAATTTTGAATTTGAGTGGATTCTAAGGGTTCTAATGATGAGCAATATTCAAGCAAATGAAAAATATTAAAATCTTGATGCTCCTACAGGAACATCAAGTATACATGAGGTTGTCAGACAATTAAATGATATCTCAACTTATCAAAGAAGGTTTGGCTTGATGATCAAGGAGAAATTTGATAATGTTAAAGCATTAGAAGGTTCCCAATAACCAAAAAAACTTGACAATGATGGTGATTTGAAATCACTGGAACATTAAAAAGATAAATTTTAGGATATCATCCTAATTTTGATCACATCTATTATTTGGGGGGATAAAATTGACCTAGTTCTATCCAACACAAATTTGGATAAATTACTAAAATTAGATTCAAGGATTGCTTTTTATGGAGACTAAGTTTTTGTTGGATGTTAGATACATGACACATCAACATAAGTTAGCAACCATCCTTAAATTTAACTAGCCATTTAAGGTGGAGTTTTTCAAATAGATTTATAACTATTCATTAAAATTGAATGATTTGACATTTTGGTGCCCTCTTATACACTTGTGAATAACCTCTTAAACATGTCAATATAGTTCTTAAGGAGTTTGTAGTAGTGATTAAATATATGGCAATTGTGGTAAAACATTTTGATTTGTATAAAACTTGAGTAAGGTAAAATCAAGAGGATAATTGCCAACACCTCTCATTTATAAAAAGAACCCAAGGCTATCAATTGAGATTATTTAGGTATGCATATTGTAAAGAGGCTAGGGTGTTTTTGAGAGTTTCATAAGTTACTCAAATGTTACTTGGGGTTGTTTGGGACTCATCCATCTATATTTTCTTTAAATTTTATTATTCTAGTGAGGAAGGATTTTCAAGAATGGACAAGATTGGAATGGAAAGTGCCAACTACGTGTGGCATTTGGATAATTATTTTTGTTCCATAATCTCTTTCTTTCTATGATGGAGTGGAAATATAAGAGATATTGATAATGTATTCCTTTTCATCTCCTATAGTTTTCACTACCCCCTTCACTAGTTCATTGTATGATGACATGTTGCCCAAGATTAGCTACAAGAACTTGGAGGAGGATGTCAATTTGTATTCCTCCATCTATAGTGGATTAGATTGGTCAAATTGCAAAGGGTTGTACCCTCACTAGCTCCACATTCTCCACTCTAGCTACTAAGGTGGAAACACTAACCCCTCTACAACCACATTCCTTTTCCACCTAATTGTAGATCTCCTTCTCATTTCTCTACATCACCATGCCAGCCTACATACAATCTCTTTATTACCATGAGAGGTTAGAGTACATTTTTCTCTAACTAATTCTTTAAATTTCTTATAAAGGCTTGTGAACTTCTCCAAAACATTTCACATGTCCTTTCTTCAAATGGTTTATAATCAATTCATCAAACTATATAATGATAAGTGCCACTCATCGGGGGAGATTTTCTTTGTAATTCATTCTATAAAAGGACTGGATCTTTCTAATATAATCAAGTTGAAAAAGTGAGGGAAAATATTTCTAGTATATATGTAACCCCTATTTGAAGAAATACAAATAAAATTGTTCTCTATCAATTTTTTCTTGATACGTCTTTGTTTGAAATGATATGAATGAATGTTCTTGATTTAGTGTCATTTCTTGTTGTATATGTGCATGCTTTTGAGGCAAGAAATTCATAATTTTGAGTTTCTTCACAATATTGTCTATGTTTAATTATTTATATTGTGTTTTTGAAAAAGTAAGTAGCATTTACAGGGTGTCATACCCTACACAACGAGCCTATTATTTAATTATTTATATTGTGTTATTTATTACTTAATAAGTAATATAAGTATTTTACAAGAAATAATGGGGAATATAAATGTTACAAATGATTATTAAGTAGGACCTAGGTTGTTTGAACCATATTTGCAAGTTTCACCTTTATAAGGAAATGGTAAATTTTTACAAATCATCAAATATATCCTCATTGGGAATGAGCATTGATAGTTAATAATTTACTTTCTAATTCCTCAAATAGGCACCAATCACTATTCAAAGAATCCCTTACAACCCAATGTTGCAGGGGCTTTCAAGAGATAAATTTTGACTTGGAAGTTTGTTTGGGCTGAAATTTTACATGGAAATACATGACTTGATGAGTTGATTGGAATGCTGACTAAAATCAATTTGGTTAGAGCTCATTATGGCACTTTTCCAGGACCAAATTCTTTCATTTGGGGCCTCAAAATAAGCTTTTAGTTATTTTTCAAGATTTTCCAATTTTATTTTTTCTTAGTAATTTTGAACTCACAACTTCCAATTCACATTTTAAGTTGACAATTAGTGTCACCATAGTGGTAGGAAGATATTTCATAATTTTCCATTTTTGGTAATTTCACATGCATACCCCTTTGACCTTAGAAATTGTGAAATATATTCCTACCACTATAGTGACACTAATTGGGAACTTAAAATTCAACCTTTTATATTTTAGTAGACATAAGGGTTATCTTTTTAGTTGTAGAAGTAGAGAAGAGTAATAATGAAGCTTGGAGTTGAATTTTTTTTGGTTGAATACCAAAAAAATTTAAATAGTAGGCATGCAAAACAAGTTTCTTTCTTACAAGGTTACACCTTTGTCTTAAAGCACAAGTGAGGAAAATAGAACTAGGTTCTTGATTCTTTGAGTAGGTGTAGTATAATTTTGACCACAATAGAAAATAAGGTAGTTGGTTTTGATGCCATCAAGATCTATATGAGTTTGATATTAATTTTTGGGAAATTGTCAGATAGTTGTAGAGTTCACTACCTAGAAATATGGAGCACATTAAAGGTGAATATTTTATACATGATGGACATCTTTTCAAGGGAAAAAATCTATGTATTCCAGCTAGATCTATGAGAGCGAACATAACCAAAGAATTTTGTAGCAGTTGGTTGGCTGGAAATTTTGGCAAGGATAAGACGATAGCTTTGGTATCTAAGACAAATATTATTGGCCAAAGATGAAGATAGATGTGACTAGATATGTGACCAGGTGTAGGATCTATCAAATGGCTAAAGGAAATTCATAGAATACACACTTATATATGCCACTACTAGTACCTACATAACCTTGGATAATCTTAAGTATGGATTTTGTATTGGGGCTTCAAAGCACACAACGAGGTGATGAATTTGTTTTTTTGGTTGTTGACCACTTCTCAAAGATGGCACATTTTATTGCCTACAAGAAAACTAATGATGATCGAGTGGTAAAATTATTTCTTAAGGAAGTTTCTAGATTACTTGGTGTTCCAAAGACTATCACATCTAACAGGGATACCAATTTTTTGAGTCATTTTTAGATAACTCTGTGGAAAAAGATAGAAACTAAGCTACAATTCAGTAGTTCTTATCACCTCCAAATAAATGGGAAAGTAAAAGTCATAAATCAAAGTTTGGGAACCTATTGAGATGCATTGTTGGAGAGAAGCCTAGGTAGTGGGACTTAGCATTACCTCAAGTTGAATTTTCCTACAACAGTTCAAAGAATAGATTCACAAGTGAATCACCATGTTAGATTTTTTATGGTAGGAATCAAAACAGTGTTTTGGATTTGGTGCAATTACCAATTAAGGCTAAAATTAGTGATGATGGAGAAGCATATGCAGAATATCTTCAATAATTACAGATAGAGGTGAGGCAAAAACTATAGGAGAGAAATTATAGATATAAAGTTGCAAGAGATGTTGGTAGAAGGCATGATATAAAGTTGTAATAGATGTTGGTAGAAGGTATAATTTATTTCATGAAGGTGATTTAGTGATATTTTATTTGAGACAAGAAATTTTTCCTATAGGAACTTACAATAAATTGAAGTACAAGAAGATTGGTCCTTGCAAAATTACAAAGAAGATAAATGATAATTCCTATTCAAGGTAATTTTACCAGAGAATTTAGGTATTTCTCTTGTGTAAAATATTTCTAATTTATATGCCTTCCATGGTGAGGATTATGATGAATATAGTAGGCAAGAAGTGGATTGACGGCAACAAATCTTAAATAGGTGGAAGGAAAAGATTGCATCTAGATTCTAGACAAAAACAACTTACACTCGATAAGGTCAATGTATTAGGTATCTGACCTACAGTGGGAAGGATTGGCACCAATAGATAAAAATTGGATCACAGAATAGGAATTGAAGAAGCTAGATCAAGACAAGTGGCATGAGTTTGAAGATAACAACTTGTCAAAGATATGTTACTATCAACCAAAGGAGAATGATGCAAGGGCTTTTGAGATCCATAAATTTTGACTCGAAAGTCTATTTGGGCTGAAATTTCACATGGAAGTGCATCTTGAGGATTTGATTGAAATTTCAACCAAAATTAGTTCAATCGGATCTCATTTTAATGCTTTTTTGAGACCAAATTCTTTCATCTAAGGCTTCAAAATAAGCTTTTAATTATTTTTCAAGATTGTTTTTAAATTTGTTCTCTTAATAATTTTGAACTTATGTTCCCAATTTGAATTTTAAGTTGAAAATTAGTGTTTCCATAGTGGTAGGAAGATATTTTGTAATTTTTAAGGTCAAAGAGGTGTGCATATGAAATTACCAAAAATGGTAAATTATGAAAACTGTCAAAAACTTCCAAAAAAGGTAGTTTTCATATTTTAGTTGATATAATGGTTTTTTCCAATTGTAGAAGTAGAGAAGAAGAATAATGAAGCCTAACCTTGAATTTATTTTTTAAGTTCTAAATGATTACAATAAAGGTGAATTCTAGTCAATTATTTTTTGGTTGCATCACCCAATTGATTCTAAAATGAAGAATCCATCAAAGAATTAGTTATTTCTATAATTTTATTGAAACTCACACTAGAAAATTAAAGATACATGGAATAGGTTAGTTAATCCCCATGATTATACAAATCCTTTTCCCTTTTGTGTGATTTTTCTTATCTTCTTTACATTAAAAAAAATTATGAGAATGTGTAAATTTAATATGTCTTAAAGGAACATGCTTAGGTTTTGTAGAGCCTGAAGTGCATAAGAGAAACCTAATTTCTCTCATTCATTGGTAAAACATTTAATATTCTTAATCATAGGAATTAACAACCCCTTAGAGAATATTAAAGAGAGGTTGGGCAACCATCATATACAAAATGAATAAAATAATTTATCAAGAAAAAATAAATATTGTTAGTTGGACTCTCAATGAAACATCACTTATATAGTATATATTCTTTCCTTCAATACTTGACATTGATCAAAACCTTATACACTTGCTCTATATAATTCAAGGGTACAGTTAGATATCAAATAACTAATAAAACAATTAATACTTAATCCTTTGATTCCCTATGGCCTATTAGAGAAACCCACACATCTTACATATTCAATTTGGATTTTTTATAAGGCACATCATGTTTTTTAAACTTAATCAATGACCAATAATTTCTAACTATGTTGATCAGTGACATCAATGTTGGAGAATACCAAGATCAAAGAGCATGAAACAAATTCCATAAGTGAATAAAATATGCACAATAGTATGTATGTCAACTATAAAATGAAGACTGTGTAAATACAATGATCAAGCCTTGCATATATAGGCAAGGATGAGAAGGTGGGAAAGCGAGAGTGAAACTCTGACTAATCCTCTAAAGATGAGACACTTGTGAGCTCACTTGACAAGTGGGTGAGCAAGTGGCAAGGGTACATGTAATAGATGATGGAGATTCCTAGAAAGAGACCATGGATGAAGAGATAAATTTTTTTTAAATAAAATAACACATGGTCCATCCAGTACATTTAATTTAGGGATTTAAACCTAATGGATGTAAATGGGAGTTCAAGAAGAAAATTGGTTCAATTGGTAATTTTAAAAGTACAAGGTGTTATTGGTTGTGAAAGGATATTCCCAATTTGAGGGAATTAATTATAGTGATAATTTATTTTGAATCATAAATTTGACATCCATTCATTTTATTTTGTTACTTATAGCAAAGTATGATCTTAAGGTTGAGTAAATAGATGTGAAGATAAATTTTATTCATGGTGATCAAAGGAAAAATTTAATAGTTAATCACTAGAGTAATACATTGAGAAAGGTCAAGATAATTTGGGTTGTAAGGTTAAAAAGTATTTATATTGTCTAAGGTAATTTCCTAAAATGCGGTACCATAAATTTTATTTCTTTGTGTTAAGCTTAAGATTTTGAGATCTTAATAAAATAATTATATCTAATTTAATTTATATGGTAATCATATTCTCATTATTGCATTATATGACACTAATGACATATTTTTTTGTAATGGGATGAGTTTTATTTTTTATTTGAAGTCTCAAATTTTAGCATAGTTTGAAATGAATGATTTAGGGGTAACTAGGTATATCCTAGGATAAAGATCATAAGATATTGAGATAATAGAAACTTATGGTTAGGCTAGAATAAACTTTATGTGAACTCAATTTTGGAGAGATTTAAAAAGATAGCTTGTAGACCATTGTGTTCCTATTAGGAAAAGAATGAAGTTTTTAGTAGAGTCGTGTCTAAAATCTCTTTGTGATAGACGTGTTGTAGATAATTTGATGTATGATATGGTTTGTGCAAGACCATACATTTCCCAAGTGGTGGGAGGCCTAGTAGATTTATGGACCTAGAATCCTATATGGGTAAATTGTGATACAATAAAGAGGGTTTTTAGTTATTTGTGAGGTACTTCTATATATTATCGATGTTATCATGGTTATCCCACATGTACCCAAAATTCAATTTGTATTCATGGATATGTGGATTTTTATTGGGTCGGTGATATTGATAGGAAAATATCCATAAATGGATATATTTTCATATTTCTTGGTGGTTTCATTAGTTGGATGAGTAACCTTGCATTCCTAATTCTTATTTTAATATATATTTTTATGCACTTACTATTTCATCTTTTAGTGATTTACCTTATTATGGGGTATTTGGCATAGAAGTTGGAGGATTAATAGATTTCATCATGAGTAAGTTTTTACCTCACATGATAAGGTAGGCATCCAATTTTTAGGTTCCATAGTTTGGCCATGTGTCAAAATCTTGTTGTGTGTGTAAGGTCATCATGAATAGAGTTATATATGATAAAATTTATGACAAGAGCATGCAAGAGGGAGATTCTATTAGAATCTTGATCAAAATATAATAGGCTAGATTACAATTTTCATGGAGTATCCTCTAAATGTTTGAATGAGGAAAAATTGGGGCACCTAGGTTTGGGTGGTCTAATATGAAAGAATATGAAAGTGTAAGAGATGTTAGGAATATGCTAAAAATAGCTAGGAAAATATAGACCAGGGAGGGGAATTTGATTTTAAACCTATGAATTTGGTTTCCATAATAATTTTTAGTTTGTACTTTTTTTTATTTGGTGTTTGGATCTATAGTTTATATTCTTGATTTGTAGGTATCAGTTAGCAACTAAATTTACTCCAAATTTAGATATTGGTGATACTATTTTAATAACTTTCTCTAAAAGTGTATTTTATTCCTTTAGTTTAAATTGAATAATGCATTGGTCTACTTTAGGGTGTGATTTTTTTTTTTTATCTTAATGGGTTTCCCACACATACATCTATGTTATGGAATATTAGTTATTCTATAATCATATATTTTTTTACTTTTTGTAAGTTGAAAAGATTTAAAATTTTATAAAACTCTCCTCGTTAGATTAACTTAGAAATCATTTCCACATAACTTACTTTCTTTTAGATCAACCAAAGTTGTTTGTGAACCTTTTTTACCAACCTATGTTTCATACCTTAAAACCTAGTATTGAATCCCTTAAATCAATGAGGAATGGTTTCCCAACAATGTCCTCGGTGGTTAGGATAAAAACCTCTCAATACAAAAATTATCAAGCATCATTTACCTAAATATGTAGAGAAATTACTTCCTAAGTATCGACATGATGTAGTCAAAATTATGGAGGAATATATCTAGGCATCTAAAGATGCATTAGTGTAGATAGAAGTCAAACATGAAGATGTTCCCTTGTGGATGGAAGTCAAGCATGAGGATGTTTCCCACCACTTAGGACCACTTTGTAATGACTAGTATATTACCTATTTACTAAATTAATTAACTAGCTCAATAACTTGAGACTACTTCCATTACTCATTTCAAGTAACTTCTTATCAGTCCTACTATAATTTACCATCAATTTTCTTCCAAGTTAGAAAATAACTAGGAGAATAGTTAAGATTGTTCAATAGTTATTCTCATAAGTTATATGTACTCAAGAACTAAATACCCCTATCATAAAATTTAGGTTGTAACCATACAAATGTATTTCAAGGGCTTAGATCCCTTAACTTCCATGTTTTTCAAGCATGACTCTATGATTGACACTTTAGCTAATTCTTAGAATAAAGGTTTGTCAATGAGGCAACAAATTCCACCCCAAATTATTTTCTTAGGTAATTTATTTTCACTAAGATATCATTTGGCTTACAATCAAATGCCTTTGATTAACTAGGCATTGAGTAATCAAATTCAAATACTAAATTCTTTGTTGAGCATAATATTTTGATTGGAAACCAACCAAATTTGATTAGTCATATATCTACCACCTTCAAATAATCAACATATTTAAATACTATATTTTCTAAAATTTGTAACCCCAAACAACAATCATATGGTAGTAGCATTTGTGAATACTCATGCATTTACCAATAGTGAAACTCATTAGGCTTCTTAGGTTCAACAAAACTAGATCAATTTAGAAATTGACAACATTAGTGTATGGACCAAAAAATGAGTAACAATATCTTGAACTTGTAAAGGTGGATCCCACCAAATCCTTAGAAAAATGTTTCATAATTGAATAAAAAAATGGAATTATAAATTTCAATTGATTGGTATAATAATTTACATAAACTCTTTCTCCATACTAGGGCTCAATATTTTGTATCTAGGGAACACTTCTTCAAAGAAAGGGCACAAATCATGTATGAAATGATTTGATCATGAATTTACTTCTTAAAAGAATTTGCTCAAAATTTATTTCACAAATGTTATCAACGGTACCTACATTAATTGTTTGACCAATGTTGTTATACTAAATTTTGGCAAATGTCTATGTATTCATATCCACAATTTCATATTTACTCTATATAGTAAATTCAAAATGAATCAAATACTTTATCATGCAAAAATTAAATATGACTAGTTGGACTCCTAATGACACAACACTTATACTCTACATATTATTTCTTTTAATGCTTGATATCGATCAAAATAGTATATGTTTTCTCTATATAAGTCAATGGTAGTGAGAGAGTAGGAAAATAATAAAATGGTGAATACTTTATCCTTTGATGCCCCATGGCCTATTAGAGAAACCCATACATCTTACATATTCTATTTGGGTTCTTTATAAGGTGCATTATTATTAAAACTTAATCAATGACCAACAATTGCTTGTTATGTTGGTAAATGAAATCAATTCATTGGCATATTTTTTAAGTTATATATGATTCAATCATCTAATGAGCCATGAGCCATGACTGTTTAGCTTGGCAATTATACTTTTGATATAGACATGATACCCAATTGGCTCATTCAACATTTTCGACATTAGTTGATCTTTGAGCACATCACTTGTACAATATATAACAAAAATAATGTTGTAGATATAAGTCTCAATTCATTAGGTGAGGCTTATTACCAGCCAAGCTAATCCATCAGCGTCCCAAGAATAGGTATCCTATTACCTCCAATTCATCACAAAACACTTAAATTATTGGATATCAAGTTATTGAATGGTTATACCAAAAATGCATAGTAAAAGATAAGGATTTACATTTCTATACAAAAATTAATAGACTAATTCACCATAAAAATTAGAAGAAAAAAATAGTCAAAAAGTATATATGAGATAAAAAAAAATTTAGAGCAAAACCAAAAAAATCGTGAAAAGACACTAACATAATTTTAAATCATTTGAAGAAAATCTCAAATCAATTATGCATATAATGATTAATATACATAATACTAAAAAGAAATATTATAACTACTTTCTATTACTTAAAATTTATTTTCAAATGGCTAAAATCATCATGAAAATTATTTGAGAACTGTGTCTATGTATTTCAATCACATGTAAAACATTATAAAGAGTATATTTGGAATGAAAAAGGGAGATAAGAAAGAATTATAAAGAATGAATCAGTAGTTTTTTTAAAATTTAATAATAATAATTTAAAATATATTATTTAAATTAATGAAAAATTATTAAAAAGAAAAAAAAATAATAATAAAACTGTTTTATTACTTTTATATTTAATATATATATATATATAATTACTATTTCTCAATAATTAGAATCGTCAAATTTATAGATATGAAGAAATACAATATCTTATAATTTATAATTTATCAATTTTCTAAACAGTAAAATACTGTTCTAAATTTATTTTAAAAATTACAGATGTTAATAAAGAAAGGTCTATGAATAGTTTCCAAGCTTGTTGGAGCTCTTTTGATACAAACAGTCTTAATTTGTTTGATGCTGTGTGCACTCTTTGAATCCCACCTATTTGATTATGACTATTTATTATTGTAATTAGTGGTCTATTACTGATGTGCTATTTAAATTGTATTAGTTTCATGATTTTAAGTTGGACTAATCCCTAAACCTCATATTTACCCTAAATTGAAAAAAACTAAAATCTCCAGCAGCATATATTCTTAAATAATCCATCATCACATAACAAAAAAATCTTCTTACAAAATTTATATTAACCAGGAAAAACTATATTTACACAATCATAAGAAGAATATACTATTTAATGACATGAAGAATGGTCAAATATATAATTCTGAGGAAATGCAGCGAGTCATAATCCAAAGTTTATCAAATTTCTAAACTGTCAAATACAGCCCTAAATTTCAAATAGACACAGACCACAGATGATCAAATTCCAAACCTCCAAAAGTCATATGTTCTATAAATAAATATTCCACCATAACATATTCATATCTGTCCACAGGCATCGGCAGCTGTTAGTAGTCCAAAAATATAAACGTAACTGGCACTGGTTATAGCCTTTTGAAAGGGCACGCCATCAATCCTTCAATGGAAGAATTTTTAAGCAATGAAGTTTGTGAATCTTGCTATATAAGAAGCCTATACTCATAGTAAGCAGACTTACTGACTTAGAAGGTTCCAAGTTAAGAGGCCTTTACCTTTAAGAAGAAAAACCTGCAAACAAAAATTGACATAGATCTCAAAAGAGGTCTGAGATAGTGAATAAATGAGATGAGCTGCTTTGCATCTCCCTCAAAGCCTCCCAAAAAAACCCAAAGATATTGTCTGTGGATATTTTGAAAGCCTTTGAGGGAGATTTAACAGCAGTTCTTTCATACTTCTCCTCACAATCCATGCACCTCCATAAGCTGAAGCTGAAATGATGAGACAGGGAGAGAGTGTTGTGTAAAAATGTTAATTGGATGGATAAATTTATAGGAATGAATAACAAAATGTCAACTGAATCATTGGCATTCTACTAATGAGAACTAGTTGTCAGTTCCACTACTAACATTCAAAAAGACAAATAATGATGAAAGCAGAAGACAAGCTTATCTGCATAAAATTCCCACTAGATTGACTGATACCTTTTGTTTCCTCGTGTCATTTCACTTCATGCATGTTACTGTTAGCCCCAATCATAAAGACTAGATCGGTAATAGTTTTCCATCATATGTTAGTTCATTGGGAATGATGTCACCAAGATTAAAACGAATAAGTTGTTGACATTTGACATCAGATTTCAGTTCGGAACATTTAAAAGTGCCTTCTATATAGAGAGAGAATATAATCGAATAATTGACTTTGTAACATTTTCCAGATATTCTATATTAGAAAAGGTAATTGGCAACTTCTGTGAGTATCTTAACAGGCATATTTCATAGGAATGTTGTTTAATGAAAAGAAAAATGCACAATACAGCTGTCAAACTGCAGTGAAATATATTTATCTTTTATCTTGATAAGATTTGGTTGTCTTTCATTGGATGTCGACCAAGATCTCTGATATGAAACCACTTTCATCGGTTCCTCCGCAATTGCTTTTTTCTATATTCTGGCCTTACTTTCTCTTATAAATATTGTAGTTCACAGTTTTTCATGTAAGCTAAGCCTCTCATTCTCTTCCTTTTTTTGAAAAAACACTTGATGATGAAGACTTGCATTGTATTCTTTGAGGGTGTTGATTTGATTTATGGAGGAAGTTGGTCTTACATCTCCCTCAATGGCTTCTGAGATATCATAACAGAGGAATAGCAATATTTTTGATGCTATTGAGAGAAGAGGTTAAAGCCAGCTGCCTCCATTATTGCTTGATATTGTCGGGACGAAGCTGTCTTAAGTTTCAACCACATCCGGGGTGTTGCATAAAGCTATAACTGATTTTTACATAAATTGTGTTGATGTTTGCTTGCAAACATACTTAAAGTATAGTCTCTATTTAAAAAGATAAAAAGAAATGTTTGCAAATGAACTACACAATGGTATAGATATATGATAATATTTTTAATTAAAAATAAAATATTTTTTAAGAGGTGAATATATCTCTTAGTGATAGAAGTATTGTAGGTAATTTAATGTATTATAGAGTTTGTACAAGACCATACATTGTTTAAGTAGTGGGAGATGTTAGTCAATTTATTTCTAATCCTATATGGGTAAATTTTGATACAATTAAGAGGGTCTTTAGTTATTTGTGAGGTAATTCTAAGTATTCGCTATGTTATCATGGTTATTCTATAGGTAGTCAATATTCAGTTTGCATTCATGGATATGTGGATTTTGATTGTGTTGCTGATATTGATAGCAAAAGATCCAACAATAAATATATTTTCATATTGTTTGGTGGTTCCATTAATTGTATGAGTAACCTTGCATTCCTAATGCTTATTTAAATATAATTTTTATGCATGTTTTCTATTTCATCTTCTAGTGATTTTATATTCCTTTGGGAGAGTTGGTATACCATTTGGAGGATAAATAGATTTAATCTTGAGTAAGTTTTTGGCCTCACATGAGAAGATAGGCATCTAATTTTGAGGTTCCATAGTTTGGCCATGTGTCAAAATCTTGTTGTGTGTGTAAGGTCATCATGAAGGGAGTTATGTACATGACAAATTTTACAAGAGTGAGCATGTAAGAGGGAGATTTTATTAGAATCTTGATCAACATTATGATAGGTTGGTATAATTTTCATGGATCACCTTCTAAATATTTGAATGAGGAAAAATTAGGGCACCTAGGTTTGGGTGGTCTAATATGAAAAAATATGGCAATGTAAGAGATGTAAGGAATATGCTAAAATAGCTAGGAAGACCAAGACCAAGGAGGGAAACTATAATTTAAACTTATTAATTTGGTTTCCATACCTCTCATGGGTTTACAAATAATTTTTAGTTTATACAAGTTTCTATTTATTTAGTGCTTGGAGTTGTAATTTGTATGGTTGATTTGTAGGTACCATTATGCTATGAGATTTACTCCAATTTTACACATTGATGATACTCTTGTAACATTTTTCTCTACAAGCGTATTGTATTCCTTTATTTTATTAATTAATGCATTGGGCTACTTTAGAGTGTGAGGTTTTTATCCCAAAAGGGTTTCCCACACATACATCTATGTTATTGTATAATCTTATTTTATATTCATGTGTTTCTACTTTTTGTAAGTTGAAAAGATTAAAATTTGTATATCACTCTCCCCATTAGATTGGTGTAAGAATCATTTCTACATACCTTAAATTTCATTTAGATCAACCAAAAGAGTTTGTGAACATTTTTTACCAACCTATTTTTCATACCTTAGAACCTAGTATTGAATCCATTAATTCAAATAGAAATTGTTTCTAAAAAATATCCTCAGTGGTTATGATAAAAACCTCTCAATATAGTAAGTCTCAATCATCCTTTACCTAAACATGTAGAGAAAGTCCTTCCTAAGTATCAACATGATGGAGTTATAATTATGGAGGAATATATCTAGGCATCTAAAGATGTATTAGTGTGGATGGAAGTCAAACATGGAGATGTTTCCTTGTGGATGGAAGTCAAGCATGAGGATATTTCCCACCACTTTGGACCACTTTTTAATGACTAGAATATTACCTATCTACTAAATTAATTAACTATCTCAATAACATGAGAAGTTAATTTCATAAATCATTTCAAGTTTCTTATCAACCTTGCTATAATTTACCATCAATTTTCTTCCACTAGAAAATAACTAGGAGAATAGTTAATATTGTTCAATAATCATTATCATGTTATGTAGTCAAGAACTAAACACCCCTTATAAAAAAATTCAGGTTGTAACGATATAAATATATTTCAAGGCGTTAGATCCCTTAACTTCCATGTTTGTTAAGCATAACTCTATGATTAATACTTTAGCTAAATATTAGAATAAAGGTTTGTCAATGAAATAATAAATGTCACCCCAAGTTCTTTTCTTAGGTGGATTACCATCACTAAGATATCATGTGGCTTACAACCAAATTCCTTTGATCAACTAGGCCTTGAGTAATCAAATTCAAATATTAAATTATTTGTTGAGCATAATATTCTTGATTGGAAACCAACCAAATTTGATTAGTCAATATCTACCACCTTCAAATAATCAAACACATTTTTCCATGTTTTCTCAAATTTGCAACCCCAAACAACCATCATGTGATAGTAGCATTCTTGAACACTCGTGCATTTACCAATAGTGAAACTCCTCAAGTTACTCAAGTTCAACAAAACAAGATCAATTTAGAAATTGACAATATTTGTGTATGGACCAAAAAATGAGTAACAATATCTTGAACTTGTAAAGGTGGGTCCCACAAAATCCTTGGAACAATGTTTCATAGTTGAATAAAAATAAAAAAATGGAATTATAACTTTCAATTTATTGGTAGAATAATTCAGAAAAAAAAAATCTCCATGGCTAGGTCTCAAATTTTTGTAGCTTGGTAACACTTCTTCAAAGCAAG
Source organism: Sequoiadendron giganteum (assembly GCA_007115665.2). Lineage (NCBI taxonomy): Eukaryota > Viridiplantae > Streptophyta > Pinopsida > Cupressales > Cupressaceae > Sequoiadendron > Sequoiadendron giganteum. Next base: position 595,184,471 of record CM021104.1, read on the forward strand.
GGCACAAATCATGTATGAAATGATTCGATCATGAATTTACTTCTTATACTTGAATTTTATCAAAATTTATTTCACAAATGTTATTAATGGTTCCTACATTAATTGTTTGACCAATGTTATTATTTGGAATTTTGGAAAATGTATGTGGCTTCATATCTCAAATTTTTTATTTGCTCTATATAGTACATATTCGAAATGAATAAAATATTTTATCAAGAAAAAATTAAATATGACTAGTTGGACTCCCCATGACACAACACTTATACTCTATATATTCTTTCCTTTAATGCTTGATATTGATCAAAAGCTTATATGGTTTCTCTATATAAGTCAATGATAGTGGGAGGCTAGGCAACTAATAAAATGATGAAGAATTTATCCTTTGATGCCCCATGGCCTATTAGAGAAACTCATACATCTTACATATTTTATTTGGGTTCTTTATAAGGTGCATTATTTTTCAAACTTAATCAATGACCAATAATTGCTTACTATGTTGATCAATCACATCAATTCATTAGTAGATTGTCAAAGTTACATATGATTCAATCATCTAATGAACCATGACTGTTTAGCTTGTCAATTATACTTTTGATATATATTTACCCAATTAGCCCATTCAACATTTTCAACATTAGTTGATCTATGAACACATCACTTGTGCAATATATAACACAAATAATGTTGTAGATAGTCTCAATTCATTAGGTGAGACTTATTACCAACCCAACTAATCCATCAATGTCACAACGTGATAGGTATCCTATTACCTCCAATTCATCACAAAACACATAATTTATTGGATATCAAGTTATCAAATGATTAGTCGATAGGCTATATGTGTGAACTTTGGTCAAAAAAATTGTCAGCCTTCCCGGTTTTTAATCTTCCCGGCATCGGGCTACTGGTCTACCAATCGGGAAAAAGGTGGCAGTGGTTTTTTTATTTTTTAATTAAAAGCGTTTGGCACGAAAATAAAGAAAGCTAGGGAATCAACATTAATTGTTGTATTTTGTGTAGTGGCGATGGTTGTAAGTAACACCTGCCTTTTAAATCCTTGGAAAACATAGCAAATATCTGTGCAATTTTTGATAAGGCATTGGTGGGTGTTGTATCAAAGCTATGAGTGAGGAGGGCAAGCTTTTGTGAAGGTGCAAGTGCGATTATCCATTGTTGGGTGTTGTATCAGAGTTGTGAGTGAAGAGGGCAAGCTTTTGTGAAAGTGCAAGTGCGATTATCCATTGTGGAATTTCTGTGAAGGTGGTTGGAGGTTGTTTTGTGTTTTTTTGCATGGGGCGATGGTTACAAAAGCAGTACAAAAGTGTTAGCTGTGATAATTCTTTGCCCATTTTTTGCAGGCGGTGGAGAAAGAAGGGAGCAGAGAGAAAGCAAGTGGGAAGAGGTGCATATTGAAAAAACCCTTTCTATAGTATTTCGAAAAAAAATTATGTTATTTTCCAAAGGGAATTGTTGATTTTTGTTTTGTAGCTTCGGTTATATTGTTTCATTGATGGTTTATGTGTAGTGGTGACGGGTGGAAGGCAATATTGTTTGTTTTTGCGATGGTTTGTTACTATGAATTCGTGTGTTTTTTGTGGGTTTTTTGACCTAGGTCATTGTTGAAACCAATATTGTTTATGGTTTTTGTGTAGTCGCGATGGGTGGAAGGCAATATTATTTGTTTGTGTGTTAGTTTGTTCTGTGAATTCATGTGTTTTTTGTGGGCTTTTTCATTTGGGTCACTATTGAAACCAATATTGTTTCAACCAGGTTCTATCAACTATTCTTATTTTTGGTTTTCACGAGTCCCACTATTCATAATGGTTTGGCTTCTTGTTATAATCTTGAATTTGTTGAGTTTTCATATCGCACAATGGGGATTTTGAGGAAGTAATGTCTTGTAAATGACCTTTGAGAATATTCAATGACTACAAAATCAGTCAGAATGGTTAGAAATAAAATTAAAATATATAATTTAAAATCTCTGTATCAATCTTCAACAAAATTCTTAAGGTTGTGCATGACTTGTGTAAATACACTTATTTGACATTTCAATTATATTCTAAGCTTTCAGATTATTGTATTATCCTTTTGAGATAATATATATCTATCTCAACGTCATCTACACTCTACTGCCTTAGCATAATGGTATCATAAAAGGATTATTAAAAGACTGTGTTGAAAAGGCTATATTGTTTCAATTTTCGTTTTCGCCCTGGTGAAAAAAGACTATATTTTGGCATACGTTTGTTACTGTGATTTTTTGTGTTTTATGGGTTTTCCCATCTGGGCCGCTATTGAAACTAATATTTTTTGATATATGGCTTCCATTTTGTGGTTGTGCTTGCAATGCAATAAAATAGTTAATGTTATACAGTTTATGTTGATTTGCATAAGGCATTGTTGATTGTTGTTCTCTAGCTTAGGCTATATTGTTCCATTTTTGATAAGCTGGTGTTGAAAAGGCTATATTGTTTCAATCTTCGATAAGGTGTTGTTCACAATTTAGACTAGATTGTTTGTCAAAACAAATTAATGGTTGCATCAATGTTCCATATAACACATACAAATCGGTATGTATCAATGGTGTTTGCATCTACTATGACATACATAGATATCTACACATAGGGAAAATACATTCTCCATCACTGCGAACAATGGTGACATCAATGTTCATTTAATACTCAAAATACAGCTTATCATTCCAAGAATTTGTCTGTATATTGTTTCAATTTTCGTTACCGTGCTGTTGAAAAAAGACTATATTTTTGTATATGTTTGTTACTATGAATTTTTGTGTTTTGTGGGTTTTTCCATCTGGGCTGTTGTTGAAACCAATATTGTTTGATTTATGGCTTTTGTTTAGTGGCTATGCTTTCAATGCAATAAAATAGTTGATTTTATATAGTTTATGTTGATTTCCATAAGGCATTATTGATTGTTGTTCTTTGGCTTATGCTATATTGTTCCATTTTCGATAAGGTGTTGTTCAAAAGGCTATATTATTTCAATCTCTGATAAGGTGTTGTTCAAAAAAGACTATATTGTTTGTTAAAATTGGTTAATGGTTGCATCAATGTTCCATATGATAGAGGAATGATAAGTTGTATTTTAAGTGTTATATAGAACATCGATCTTACCATTGGTCACAGTGATTAAAAATGCCATGTGCAAACAACATTGATACACACTAACACATTCTTCGGATGATAAGTCATTTTTTGAATGTTATATAGAACATTGATGTCACACATAAAGGAATTACATACGATACATTCTCCATCACTGTCATTCGAAGTTCCCCTCTGCCTATCGGTTCATCGTTGCATGTCACTACACACAACTACTAGTTAAAAAAAAATGAATAGTAAAAAATAAGGATTTGCATTTCTATACAAAACTTAGTAAACTAATTCATCATAAAAATTTAAAAACTTTCAACTAAAATACATATTAAATATTTTTTTTAATCAATTTTTTTATATAAAAAGACATTAACATAGTTTTAAACCATTTAAAAAAATCTCAAGTCAATTATGAATACAATGATTAATATACATAATACTCAAAAGCAATATTATAACTACTTACTCTAGTCATTGTATAATAGTTCTATTACATACAATTTATTTTCAAACGACTGCAATCATCATGAAAATTATTTCAAAACCATGGATTTCAATCACAAGAAAGAGAATTTATATTCAAAATAATATATTTTGAATGAGAAAGGGGAGATAAAAGAAAGAATTATAAAGAATGTATAAGAGCGGTTTTCCTAAATTTAGTAATAATAATTTTAAAATATATTATTTCAATTAATGATAAGTTTTTTAAAATAAAATAATAAATAAATCATCTTCTAAATTTTATTTTATATTATATGAAAAAATTACTACTTTTAAACAATTAGATTTGTCAAATTTATAGATATGAGGAAATGCAGTGAGTTATAATTTATAATTTATCAATTTTCTAAACAATAAAATACTGTCCTAGATTTATTTTTTAAATTACAGATGTTAATTTTATATATATGAAAAATTAGAATTGTCAAATTTATAGACATGAAAAAATACACTAAGTTATAATTTATGGTTTATTAATTTTCTACACAGTAAAATATTGTCTTAAATTTATTTAAAAAATTTAAAATGTTAATAAAGAAAGGTCCAGGAATTGTTTCCAAAGCTTGTTGGAGCTCTTTTGATACAAACCACCTTAATTTATTTTATGTTCTGTGTGTTTTTTGAATCTCAACTATTTGATTATGACTGTTTATTTATTATTGTAGTTAATGGTCTATTACTGATGTGTTGTTGGAATTGTATTAATTTCATGATTTAAAGTTCAACTTTATTATGATATTTGAATCCCTCTTTGTAAAAGAATTTTAAACCTCATATTTACTTTCAATTGAAAAAAACTAAAACCTGCAGAATCATATATTTTATAAATACTCTATAATACACAACAACAAAAAAAACCTCTTATAAAATTTATATTAACCAAAAGAAATTATGTTTACACAATCATAAGAAGAATCTACTGGTCAAATATATAATTCTGAGGAAATGCAGCCAGTCATAAACCAAAGTAATCAAATTTCTGAACTGTAAAATACTGCCTAAATTTCAAATAGACACAGACCACATATGATCAAATTCCAAACCCCTAAATTCATATGTTCTATAAATATTCCACCATAACATAATAACTCTATATAGGGACGTGAAGTTCACATCTGTCCTTAGGCATCGACAGCTGTTTGTAGTCCAACATATAAAAGTAACTGGCACTGGTTGTAGCCTTTTGAAAGGGCGCGCTATCGATCCTTCAATGGAAGAATCATAAGCAATAAAGATTGTGAATTCTCTTATATGAGAAACCTAGTCATAGTAAGCAGACTTACTGACTTTTATAGAGTTGTTTAACAATGAAAATCTGTTTGGATTCTACTGTAGAATATTTAAGTCATTCGTTGGCAATGGGAATTAGAAGCTTCTAAGAGGCCTTTACCTTTAAGAAGAAAAACCTGCAAACAAAAATTGACATAGATCTCAAAAGAGGCCTTTACATGAAGTGAATAAATGAGATGAGCTGCTTTTGCATCTCCCACAAAGCCTCCCAAAAAAACCCAAAAATATTGGCTGTGGATATTTTGAAAGCCTTTGAGGGAGATTTAACAGCAGTTCCCTCATACTTCTCAAAATCCATTTACCTCCATAAGCTGAAATGATGAGACAGAGAGAGAGTGTTGTGTAAAAATGTTAATTGGGAGGATAAAATTTATAGGAATGAGTATCAAAATGTCAACTGAATCATTAGCATTCTACTATTGAGAATTAGTTGTCCAGTTCCACCAATAACATTAAAAAAGTCATTATGATAAAAACAGAAAACAAGCTTATCTGCATAAAATTCCCACTAGATTGACTGATACCATTTGTTTCCTCGTGTCATTTCACTTCATGCATGTTACTGTTAACCCCAATTATAAAAGCTAGATGCCATATAGATAATTATCTACATTCCTTTCACATCGGTAATAGTTTTGCAACATATGTTGGTTTATTGGGAATCATGTCATCAAGATTAAAACATATAATTTGTTGACTTTTCACATTAGATTTCATCTCCAAACTTTAAATGTGCCTTCAATATATATATTGAGAATATAATCGAATAATTTTGACTTTGAAACATTTTCCAGAGATTCTAAATTAGAAAAGGTAATTGACGACTTATGTGAGTATCATAACAGCCATATTTCAGAGGCTTGTTGCGTAATGAAAAGAAACATACAACAATTACAAACACAATACACCTGTCAAACTGCAGTGAAATATCTATATCTTTTTATCTTGATAAAATTTAGTTATCTTTCATTGGATGTCGATTAACATCTCTGATATGAAACCACTGTTAATTATAATTGCAGAAGCAAATGAAAAGAAATTGCAGAAAAGGAACAGAAATTAAAAGATTAAAAATAACATAGAACAAGAACACGATATTTATAGTGGTTCGCTCAAAGATGGTTACATCCACTTGCAGAGATTATCTCTTTTATTAATTCTCGATTAATTGCATATTCAACCAGCAGCTGTATTTATAAAACAGCCTCAACTCCAATAATTGGAAAAATCCATCGAAACAGACTTCTAAATTAGCGAACACATGCCAATTAGAAGTCATTACAAAGAAGGTAACTGTTTCGAATCTATGAGAGTAACTTGCCAATTTGGGCTTCACTAAACCCAACAATCTCCCACTTGAAGACCAAATAGCTGCTCAGAGATATCCCCGCATTTCCAATCCTATCATTACTTTGAAAACTCTGCAGGCCTATCTCTAGGCTTACCAGTCTTAAGCATAGTTACAAGACTCGGACTCGCCTCGGACTCGGTAAGCCGATTTTTGACTCGGACTCGGACTCGGAGCCTAGACTCGCCCAAGACTCGGCAAAGACTCGGCAAATAGAAAAACCCTTGAAATTTAGAGATTTTTAAGGATTTAAAGCTTGTTTCATGCACCCTTTAGTGAATAAACCTCAAATACACAATAACATCACGAAATAAACTACTATGATCCTATACACAAACATATATCGATCACATAAGTATAAACGCAAATTTTAGCTGAAGGAAATAACACATTCAAATATATAAATATTGTCAAATGTATACAAAACTCATGGAATATGAAATCCATGGCATCAAAACAAATATCAAAACTAAAAAAATAAGTCTATGGCTCAGAAGAGCTTGCATTACTCATCCCAATATCATGACAAGTCATGCGCTAGTGTCTAAGTTAGGTCCTAGATGATGATGTAGCCATGATATTTGCTTGTGTCTCAATGATTGGTGTGTATATTCAAGTAAGGATTTTATTATTAAAATTTTATTGAAGCCTTCAAGACTGCATGTTTTGTTGTCTAATGTATGAATTTTGAAACAAGATAATCCTTGATTATGGCTTTGATATGAAAGATGCAAAGATTCGCAACAGGGGATATGTATTTTGTAGGTTTTTATGATCATGATTCATCATTGGCCTATAACATGCTTAGACCTATAGTTTGATGAGGGTTTGGGGGAAACGCCCCAACGGGGTCAAGGGGCAGTGCCCCTTGCGGGGGTTTGGGGGTAGCGCCCCCAGCGGGGTCTGGGGGTAGCACGTAGGGTCGAGGGGCAGCGCCCTGGGCGCGCTCCCTGTCGCGATACAGGGCGGGGTCGAGGGGCGGAGCCCCTGCCACCAAGCCCAAATGAAGACCTTCAAAACCACACAAACCTTCATGGCGCACACCATTTATTTAAAAAATTTGAAAAAAAAAGAATGCAATTTTTTAAAAAAAAATTTAATCAAAATGGCCGAGTTTGGGGCACGAGACTTGGCGAGTCCGGCGAGTCTGCCGAGTCCGGCGAGTCCGGCGAGTCTCGGCAAGTACTCGGCAACCGAGTCTCTGGGACTCATTTAGGGTCACCCGCCTCGGGACTCGCGAGTACTCGCCGAGTTTGGGCGAGTCTTGTAACACTGGTCTTAAGCATCTTATCAAACTACTCATCCGCCCCTTCATATATTTTGGTATCAACATCTTCTAATTCAGCCTTCCAATGCTCTGCTTCCAATTTTGCAGTCATGTACCTTATGCCAGCAGCAGTGATTAATGCCTGAATATCTGAGTTCTTTGTTGCTAAAAGATAAATAAAAATTAAAAAATAGAAAATTAAGAACACAACAATTTGAACAATTCCACCAAATTCATTGCCAACTTTGACAACAGTCTTCTTAGATTTAGCTTCCATAGTGGTTGACATATTTCCAGATGCATAAGTTTCACTACTAGCACCATTACAAACTGATTCCAAACTTTCACTTTGATCACCATTACAAACGGTCTCATCTGCGATCACTTGCAAATTGTCACTCTCATCGCCATTAATTTCATTTTCCCCAGGTTCTATGACATCAACCTACTCACCATCATCTAACTGATCCCCAAAACTGTCACTGTCAAACATACTAAGAAAATTATTAATAATAGAATCAGTTTCAGCATCCAATTGATCCAAAGACCTTTGTTTGGCAGTCAACAATGACGAATCTGAAGTAGGATGAACAACTCCCACTTCAGAATGACTCTCTATGACATACATGGTGCCTAATTTGCTACCCCTTGCAATTACCAAGGCCCCTTTTTTAACCTTGCATTTATTTGATTCAAAACTAATCTCACAACCTTGAGAACCCAATTGTCCAGCTGAGATTACATTTTGTTTAAGCTGGGGAACATATCTAACATCATGTAACAACCAAGTATAACCATTTTTCAGTTTTAATGAAATATCTCCTTTTCCAACAATATCACAAGATTCATTGTTACCAAGAAAAACCTTACCAAAATCACCACTTTGCGGATTTTTGAAATACTCCTTGCATGGAGTGACATGAAACGATGAACCTGAATCAAGCACTCAAACATTAGTTGAAAAATTTCTTCCTCGATTAAAATAAGAACACCTACATCTTCTCGATATGCTGTGTTGGTTTTGTTATTGATCACATTTTCTTGTGCCTTTTGTTAGTTCCAACAATTCTTTTTTATGTGACCCCTTTGCCACAAAACCAACAATCACCATTTCTGCCCCTGGACTTTGATCTTCCCCTGTTGCTATTTCTGCCTTTATCTTGACCCCTTCCTCTATTGTCAGTACTTACAGTAGTCAAGGCATCACTGGATGAGGGCTCTTGATTTTTCCTCCTCATATCTTCACTAAGAAGTGTGGCTGCAACATCATCAAAATTTAATTTACTTTTGGCAGTCACCAAAGTGCTAATTGCCATCACCACTCCTTCCCAGCTATTCGGTAAGGAACACAATAATAAAATTTCCTTGATTTCATCATCTAAATTAATACCAACAAAAATTAATTGGGTGACTAAGGTATTGAATTCATTTAAATAATTCGACATAATCCCACCTTCTCACATTTTCAAATTATATAAATTTTTCATAATGAATACCTTGTTTGAAGCCGATGTCATCTTGTACATTGAAGATATTTTATCCCACAACTCCTGTGTTGTCTTCTCAGCTGAAACATTCAATAAAACATTGTTGGACAGTGAAAGAAAAATGGTTTCTCTTGCTTTCTTGTCCAGTTTCTCCCAATCTTCATCTGATAAAGAGCCTTTACCTTTGGCTTTTCCATCCAATGCATTTGAGAGATCTTTCTTGATGAGCAACGACTCCATCTACACCTTCCACAAACCGAAGTTCTGACCTGCAAACTTCTCAATCTTCCATTTGTCTACATCGTCCATGGCTCCAGAAATTCTTTACCGATCTCCAGCACCAAGTTTCTCCACCAGGCTCTGATACCAATAGTTGATTATAACTGCAAAAGCAAATAAAAAGAAATTACAGAAAAGGAACAAAAATTAAAAGATTAAAAATAACATAGAACAAGAACACGATATTTATAATGGTTCGCCCAAAGATGGCTACGTTCACTTTCAGGGATTATCTCTTTTATTAATTCTCGATTAATTACATATTCAACCAGCAGTTGTATTTATAAAACAATCTCAACTCCAATAATTGGAAAAATCCATCAAAACAAACAACTTCTAAATTAGCGAACACATGCCAATTAGAAGTCATTACAAAGAAGGCAACTGTTTTGAATCTGTGAGAGTAACTTGCTAATTTGGACTTCACTGAACCCAACAACCACTTCCTCCACAATTGTTTTTTTCTATATTTTGGCCTTACTTCTCTTATAGATATTGTTGTTCACAGTGTTTTCATGTATGCTAATCCTCTCATTCTAGCATTATATTCTTTGATATATGGAAGAAGTTGGTCTTACCTATCTTAAGTTTCAACCACATCTGGGGTGTTGCATAAAGCTATAACTGATATTTTACGTAAAGTGTAGTATCTATTTAAAAAGATAAAAAAAAATGTTTGCAAATGAATTACACAATGGTATCTAGGTAAGGTATTTAGATATATGATATTATTTTTAAAAGAAATAAAATATTTTTTAAGAGGTGAAGATTGAAAAGAATGATTAAGAATATTTTTATTTAATTTTATTCAGAGTATAGATGTATGAATAATCAATTATTTTTGGTTTAGTATTAATAATTAATTACTATGTATTTGTTCTATCAAAGTCACTCATGATGTGATATTGATCTCTTCCTTTAAAAGCATTGTATGCTTTGCATTCAATAAGACTTGATCTTTGATGGATTTTCTAAGTGTCATTCAACTTCACCAAAAGATAAATGACCATGTAGTACCCACCCATTCATGGCCTTGAGATGTCTTTGATTGACATTTTTTTCGATGATGTATAGGTAATGGTTGTTCTTTTTGCACTTTTTGGTGTTTTTTTTAGACCACCTACATGTTTAGAGATGGTGTTCATCTACATGTCAGTTGTTGGTATTTTGATTGTATTGAGATGCATGTGTTGTGTTTTTTGTGACTACTTTATCATATTTCTTTATTCTATGGATATTAATACATGTATCTTGAATATATAGTTTATATGATGTTGTACCCCATTGGATGATTTTACATTGCTTTAGTTGTTGTATATATTGAACAAACGATGTGTGCTTTGAATATGTAGATACAAGGTTATGTCTCCACCTAATTTTGCAAGTTTGAGTTATTTTCCCAATGGTGGTTATATAAGAGATATCACTTTGGGCTAAAGTGTATGGTAACCCCTTTCACACTTGGTTTGAGTGCAAGATGAGCCATATTGATGGTGATTCTAGATTCCATGTGTTGTGGAAAACCTATAAATGTGTGAGTTGTTGTCGTGGTTGTTTATTTCTTGTTTGCATTTAATTATATTTCAAAGGTTAGAGAATCGTATTTAAAAATGATGTTTGATGTATTAGGAATCAAGAATTTGAAAAAGAAAAAGAAAATCCAAATCAAAATGCATAAGAAATGATAACTAAATCAATTTAATTAGTTTAATTATTATTCAAAAATTATTCCTTTGGATTCAAAAAATTCATTAAAATATTTAAATTTGCCTTGAAAAATGATTAATTGGTATTATTTCATATGCCTTTGGAAAAGAAAAATGATTTAGGCATTTTTTATTTTTGTAAATTATAAAATTGTGAAAAATAAAATAAAAAAATAGAAATAAAGTGAAAACAGAAAATAAAAGGCATAAAGGGGAAAAAATGTCTTTGCATTCATTCTTGCATTATTGAAGAAATGTTCTCAAAACCCTCTCCTATCAAAAATTAAAAATAGTGTGGAATTTCTTGGGTTTGAATTGTTTGGGGTTAAATTGAGATTGTATAGAAAGCATTCAAGGTATGAGTGATTTCTTCTAGATTGCATTTTCAAATTGGGAGTGAAATTAAAAGAAAATGAGCATTCTTTCAAACTTGAGGTAATTTCCATCATTGTTGTTTATTTTAGAAACTCATTTGAATTATGTTTGGAATGCTTACCCTTATGAAAGCATTTTGTCTCCATTAGATAGGTTTTTATGCATTTTAATGGATATATTTTTATTTTAAAATTTAAAAAATGCTCATTTGTGTTATGTTTGTTTTCCCAAAAATTATGAAATGTGAATTTTATTTCAAAAGATTGATGTTGTTCACCATTGAGTATTCACCAATGAAGTTTTAGGAAATTAAAATTGTGATGATCTTTACATGATTGAGTATTCAACAATGAAGTTTTAGGAAATTAAAATTGTGGTGAACCTAGGATTTGAGGTCTAGAGTGTAAAAAAGGAGTGGCTCTTAACGTTTATTAAGATACAAAGGAATCTCAAGATAGAGCAAGTGAAGAGTTAGTAATAAAGTGATAATCAGACTTCATCAGGTAAATAAAAAGAAGACGCTATTTTTGTAGCACGTACTTGGAAGTGCTTGTAAAGGCTCAATGTGAGTGCAAAGGACATACCACACTCTAGGGTTGATAGATATTGTTGATCGAGTACCCTCATAGGGTGATTGGAATGAATAATCATTTTTTCTTAACCATCACTTCAATCTATTGCAATTATATTCCTTACACTACCTTGAGGATCCACATCCTTAATGTCATTATACTTGGTGTCCAATGTGAGACCTATCTCTAGCCATGTTATGATTGGATGAGACCATGATTATACACGTTTATATATCTATGTCGTATATTTTTTTGGCATGTTTATGCTATGTCATGTAATTATATCTTAAATGCTTATTATTGATGATGCTTTCCCCCTAAGCATGTTTATTATGTGATTGGATGGCCCTTTTCTTTGGAAATTGATATGCATTTGATTTTGAACATGCTTGTATCATGTGTATTCTATGATGATTATTTATCTCATTTGATGGCACGTGTATATTATGATGATTGTTCTTATTGATTGGTGTATTTGTGAGCCATGCTCCATTATTTTGTGTGAGTGTTGTGCTTGTACCCAAGTGACTATCTCTTAGAATTGTGGGATGGACCTAAATGTGCCACATGGTCAAGTGACATGAAACCACTATTAGGAACTTGAGCTCTTAGAGTCTTCATCATAAAGGAGATTTTGTTAGCATGCAATTGGAGGTCCTCTACTCCTTGCCTCAATTTCTCTCATTTTAGTAATATATGTACAAAATTATGTATAATTTCAACACATTAATTCCTCACCTATAATTGTAATATGTTATGTTGGAATCTTTTATTGGATTGAATATAGAAACCCCACATAAGTGGTGATTGATCTATCTTTATTTACATGTTTTCTCGATTTTCATGTTGAATTTTACTACCATTCTTTATGCTTTTCATCATTGTAGTTAAACTAGTAAAATGAAATTAGAGAAATTTTCAATTTAGTCTTAAAATGAATTTAAGGTGTTAAATTTTATCCAAATTAGGCTTTGGATCTCATGTGATTTGTATTCTTAATTGGGTTGTGTGTGTGTGATAACCCACCATGGAGTGATGGTGTTTAGGTTCTCCTCTTGTTTAAAGGACTAGCAGAGTGTGTTGGGAATGCTTCCCTTGCACCACTTTCACATTTGTGATATACAATAGATGCAAAAAGGTGACATGTTAATATTTTTTAACTTAGTTGTCATAATAACATTATTTCATTGGGCCACATAGCTATCACTCTACAAAATGTGCAACACAATTGATGCTTGTCTAGCTCATTTGAAAGAATCAATGGCTAAAATTTAAAACATATAATTGTTCAAGACTTGACAACTGTGCCATTCATTTTCCAAACTCATACATTTATTTAATGTAAAAGGTGGCAAGGCAGGTGAATTATTATATTTACATTATTCAAGGTTGTTCAAAGCTAATTACAAATCAGAAAAGATAAAAGAGTCCATAATTACAAAAAAGAGAATATTAGTGATATATTTGGCATTCAAATCTGATTGGGAAATATCTACAAGATTTCAATGGTAATTGAGAATAGGCGAGTCTTTTTAAAAGCTGTTGAATTTTCTATAAATTTATAATTTACAATTTCCATGATTGTATCTATCAAAATTTTATAATACCTAATATATTTTAAGAATCTATAATTCACTATCAATCCCTAATATACTAGATTAAATTAAAGACTTGTATTGCCCAATATGAATCATGTTTCCTCCCAAGCTAGTAAGGTTAAAAGAAGCTTCCACCATGACTTAAGTAGTAAATATTTTGGATCTATAAATAAATCCAAGCATGTTGAGGATACTGGTATATTTTCATATAGATCTTATAGGATAGAGTTGAGCTAATCAAAGATATCATCATCTTATTTATTGGTTGCAAATTGTTTGATTATTGTCCTTCCCCCATATGTAACATATGGCAATTAGACCTAGGCAAGCTAATGGTCTCAAATGTATTTTCCAACACTAATCTTGTATAATATGTCATATGTATCCAATATAATCCCAATTCCAAATAATTGAAGACAAGAATGGGCAGGTGCTTCTCACTTTAAATAAGGGGTGAATTAGGAAATTTTTTAAACTAGATCCTTAGGAAAAATATAAAATAAACTTTGATAAGTTATGCTAGAATATATAAGGGATAAGAAAATTTATAGATTCAAGTGGTTGTGTAACCATAGATTAAGGAGCATTGAAGGGAAAGTTTCAATTCCTTCAGAGGAGATTAAGCATTTCAATGTTTATACCTTTTACGAATGCTTCATAATGACATACACAACTTTGTGCCAAATTTGGGGGGATAGAATATAACATGCAAAAATGCCTCTGGATATTATGATGATTACTACAAATGTTCAACACAATTATGTCAATAGGCTATTTGATTTTGCATCATTTTTGGTGGAAGGAATTCATAAATAACTAGTATCCCTGAAGGTTGACAAGAGAATCCCATATTTTACATAGTACTCTTTCTTATGTCATGTTTTTCTATATCTTAGGAAAGACACTTAGGACCTTGCACTTAAGATTACACGTGTGTCATTAGAATAAAATTATAGATCCAATTGAAGGAAGAACATATGTGTGGATATAACACTATTTTATGCATGAAATTATGAATATGCTAGGGTATGAAAAAATTATATGATATAGGTTTGTCAAGTTCTTGAGAGAAAAAATAGTTCAAGCCTTAATCAAATTATTAGCACAATTAGGGTGAATGGTTAAATATCATTAATATAGGAAAATCATTAGAATGTATGGAGCTAAAGTTAAATCACATTTTCTTATTTTTTGGGTGCTTGAAAGAGTTTTTTTTCTTGAAACCATGTGGAAACTTAATGAAGAAAATAAAATTCACTTGAGCAAACATAAGAAATGATATTTTTTCCCTTATACATTGAGGATTAATAATTTTATATAACTTCCAAAGAGTTATATGATCCTAAAAAAATAATTGACAAGACTAGAAAGGAAGTGGAAAGATCAAGCTATGAGCATCAATTGGATGAGTTTGAGGATTTTATTAAGAGTTTCCTAACTAAAAATAAATTGAAATAAAAAAAGAATAATTAGGCATGTATTCTCCATGGTGACAAACCAACAAAGGCCCTTAACATAAATTCTCAAGGTGCATTCAATTATGTTAAGGATATAGTTATCAAGATGAAGATAATGAAACATTTTAATAATTTGGGAATGATACCTCCAATGGCTACTACAAGACTTACTCCTATGGATGGTATTGTGGAAATACAAGAGCATAGTGATCAGGAAATTGCACAATTATTTTTCCAAACTCCAAGGTTATCTACTATGTCATTTGATGATGGTGAGCACCCCACAAATATTGCACCAAGATAAAGGATCCAACCTCTAGTTTAATATTATGATATTACAAAAGATTATGGTGAAAATATTGTTGAAGATAAGGAGATTAAGAAAATTACTGCTTCACCTAGGAGGCCTAGTGTTGCTAACATCCCTTTTGAGCGAACATTATTAAATTTGGAATAAGGGTAGAAAGTAGTACAAGATGTTAGACTCTTGGTCTGTGAAAAATTCCTTTCAGATGATGACTAAATTATTAATTTGGATTAATTTATGATAATTCTAGTGAAAGTAAAAACAAATACAAATATGGAAAGAATGAAAGATAATGATTGATAAGAGGTAGAAAATATTAAGGACACTACTTAAATTCTCTAAAGGAAAAATAAATTTGTCTTGGCTAACATGAACCCAAAAGAGGGGAGGAGATTGATCAAAGAGATTGGATGTCTATTATTTCCAAGATGGGATATATCCTCAACCATCATGACGAATACTATTAGAAAGAAAGAAATTGATGTGGATGCCTTGAGAGTGGGGAGAAACCTAGAGATATCTATACTTTGGATCTAGATTCAATACAAAGCATGAGATATTAGCCCTATGGGTTGTGTCTCCAAAGTACAATAAGCCTCAAATAGCGTGACATTAATAAATTAGGGAAATTTAAATATTAAGAGATTAGGAGATACCTCTCACCCCAAGTTGCATCCCTGACTGGTAAGAATTGCTTTGCTCAATGAAGTTGTGATAAGTAAACAATAACCACATTTTGATAGTAGTGTGAGCACAATAAATTGTTGCATGAATATAATAAGATAAAATCTATGGTAGCACAACCTAAGATAATTACAAAAGAATTGGTAACATCCCCTCTTCCTTTAGATAACACGTCTCAAAAAGATAGGAATAACTTGATGTTAAGAATAAAGTATTTAAGGATAAATTAAAGACAAGTCATGATGCATACACTAAGACAAATACAAAAGGAGTCAAAGATATTACAGATTTTTCCAATAATATTTTTTATCATAAAATTATATGTATTTGGCATAAGTTTGATGATTCATGGGCTTGTTATGATTATTTGAAAAAGGCTAGGCATTGCTAATCTAAACATAATGTAAGTTTGAAGCCAATTTTGAATAAGTGGATTCTAAGGGTTCTAATGATGAACAATATTCAAATAAATGAAAAATAAAATCTTGATGCTCCTACAAGAATATCGAGTACACATGAGGTGGTGGGACTGTTAAATGATATCTCGGCTTATCAAAGAAGGTTTGACTTGATGCTCAGGGAGACAATTGATAATGTTAAAGTATTAGAAGGTTGCCAACTACCAAAAATACTTGACAATGGTGATGATTTAAAATCACTAGAGCATTAAAAAGATAAATTTTAGGATATCACCCTATTTTTGGTCACATCTATTATTTGGGGGGGTAAAATTGACCTAGTTCTATCCAACACAAATTTGGATAAATTACTCAAATTGGATTTAAGTATTGATTGTTTGTGAAGGAGACTAAGTTTTTGTTGGATTCTAGATACAAGACACATCAGCATAAGTTAACAACCATCCTTAAATTTAACTAGCCATTTGAGGAGTTTGTCAAATGGATTTACAGCTATCATGAAAATTACATGATTTGGCATTTTAGCACCCTCTTATACACTTTTGAATAACCTCTTAAACATGTCAATATATTTCTTAAGGATTTTTTTGTAGTGATTATATATATGGTAATTGTGGTAAAAAGTTGAGTTGATTTGTATAAAAATTGAGTAAGGTAAAATCAGGAGGATAATTACCAACACCTCAAAATTTATAAAAAGCACCCCCAAGGCTTTCAATTGAGATTATTTAGTTATGCATTTTTTCAAGAGGCTAGGATGTTTTCGAGAGTTTCATAAGTTGTTCAAATGTTAGTTAGGGTTGTTTGGGACTCATCCATCTATATTTTCTTTAAATTTTATTATTCTAGTGAGGAAGGATAAATTCAAGGATGGACAAGATTGGAATGGAAAGTGCCAACTACATGTGGCATAATTTGGATAATTATTATTGTTCCCTAATATCTTGCTTGCTATTCAATGAAGTGGAAATATTAGAGATTGATAATTTATTCCTTTTCATCTCCTACAATTTTCACTACCCTCTTCACTAGTTCATTGTATGATGGCATGTTTCCCAAGATTAGGTACAAGAACTTGGAGGAGGATGGCACTATCTCTCCCTTCAGTTTTTATTCCTCCATCTTTAGTGGATGAGATTGGTAAAATTGCAAAGGATTGTACCCTCACTAGCTCCACATTCCCCACTCTAGCTACTAAGTTCTAGGTAGAAACACTAAACCCTCTACAACCACATTCTTTTTCCACATCTATAATTCCAACTAACTGTACAGATCTCCTTCTCATTTCTCTGCATCACCATGTCAACCTACATACAATATATTTATCAAAATGAGAGGTTAGAGCATATTTTTCTCTAACTAATTCTTCTAATTTCTTGTAAAGGCTCATGAACTTCTCCAAAAAAAAATCACGTGTCCTTTCTTCAAACAGTTTGTAATCAATTCATCAAACAACTATAGAATGATAAGTGTCAGTCATCAATATGAATTTTCTTTGTAATTCATTTTATAAAAGGATTGGATCTTTCTAATATAATCAGGTTGAAAAAGTGAGGGAAAATATTTGTAATATATGTAACCCTATTTGAAGAAAGACAAAGAAAATTGTTCTTTATCAATTCTTTCTTGATACGTATCTTTTTTTGAAATGATATGAATGAATGTTCTCAATTTAGTGTTATTTCCTATTGTATATGAAGGAATTAAGAATTTTGAGGTTCTTCACCATATTTTCTATGTTGAATTATTTATATTATTACTTGAGGAGTAATATAAGTCTTTTACAAGAAATAATGGGGAATATAAATTTTGCAAATGATTATTAAGTAGGACCTAGGTTGTTTGAACCATATTTGCAAGTTTCACCTTTATAAGGAAATGGTAAATATTTTACAAATTATCAAATATATCCTCATTAGGAATGAGCATTGATAGCTAATAATTTACTTTGTAATTCCTCAAATAGGCACCAATCACTATTCAAAGAATCCCTTCCAACCCAATGTTGCGGGGGCTTTCAAGAGTCATAAACTTTGACTTGGAAGTCTATTTGGGCTGAAATTTTATATGGAAGTACGTCTTGATGAGTTGATTGGAATGCCAACTAAACTCAATTTGGTTGGAGCTCATTGCGACACTTTTCCAGGACCAAATTCTTTCATTTGGGGCCTCAAATTAAGCTTTTAGTTATTTTTCAAGATTTTCTAAATTTGTTTTTTTCTTCATAATTTTGAACTCATGCTTCCAATTTGAATTTTAAGTTGACAATTAGTGCCACCATAGTGGTATGAAGATATTTCATAATTTTCCATTTTTGGTAATTTCGCATGCATACCCCTTTGACCTCAGAAATTATGAAATATCTTCCTACCACTATAGTGACTAATTTTGTGAGCTTAAAATTCAAATTTTAATATTTTAGTAGATATAAGGGTTATATTTTTAGTTTTAGAAGAAGAGAAGAGTAATAATGAATCTTAGGAATTGAATTTATTTTTTAGTTGAATACTAAAAAAATTGAATAGTAGGCATGCAAAATGGGTTTTTGTCTTACAAGGTTACACCTTTGTCCTAAAGCACAAGTGAGGAAAACAAAACTAGGTTGTTAATGCTTTGAGTAGGTGTATTGTACTTTTTACCACAATGAAAAATGAGGTGGTTGGTTTTGATGCCATCAAATATTTGTATGTCTGATAATATTTTTGGGAAATTGTTGAACAGTTGTAGAGTTCAATACCTAGCAATATTGAGCATAGGATGGCTACCTCTTCAAGGGAAAACAACTATGTATTCTAGTTAGATCTATGAGAGAGAACATAGCCAAAGAATTTTGTAGCAATGGGATGGTTAGAAATTTT
This sequence comes from Sequoiadendron giganteum, assembly GCA_007115665.2. Lineage (NCBI taxonomy): Eukaryota > Viridiplantae > Streptophyta > Pinopsida > Cupressales > Cupressaceae > Sequoiadendron > Sequoiadendron giganteum. Next base: position 595,203,747 of record CM021104.1, read on the forward strand.
GGCAAGGATAAGATAATAGCTTTGGTAGAAGACATATTATTGGGCAAAGATGAAGAGAGATGTAACTAAATATGTGACCAAGTGTAGGATTTATCATATGGCTAAAGGAAATTCATAGAATACATGCTTATACATGCCACTACCAGTACCTATAAGACCATGGATAAGCTTAAGTGTGGATTTTGTATTGGGGAGCTTCCAAGCACACAATGAGGTAATGACTCCATTTTTTTGGTTGTTGATCGCTTCTCAAAGATGACACATTTTATTACCTACAAGAAAACTAATGGTGCAACTCGGGTGGCATGATTGTTTTTTAAGGAAGTTGCTGGATCAATTGGTGTTCCAAGGACTATCACATCTAACAAGGATACCAATTTTTTGAGTCATTTTTGGAGAACTCTATGGAAAAAGATAGGAACTAAGCTACAATTTAATAGTGATTATCATCCCCAAATAGATGGGAAAATAGAATTCATAAATTAGAGTTTGGGAACCTATTCAGATGCATTGTTAGAGAGAAGCCTAAGTAGTGGGACTTATCATCACCTCAAGTTGAATTTTCTTACAATGGTTCAATGAATAGATTCATAGGTGAATCACCATTTTAGATTTTTTATGGAAGGAATACTAACTGTGTTTTGGATTTGGTGCAATTACCAATTAAGGATAAAATTAGTGATGATGGAGAAGCATATGCAAAATATCTTTAGCAATTACAAAAAGAGGTGAGGCAAAAACTATAGGAGAGCAATGATATATAAAGTTATAATAGATGTTGGTAGAAGGCATGTATTCCATGATGGTGATTTAGTGATAGTTTATTTGAGACCAAAAATGTTTCCTATAGGAATTTACAACAAATTGAAGTACAAGAAGATTGGTCCTTGCAAACTTACAAAAAAGATAAATGATCATTTATATGAGGTAATTTTACCAAAGAATTTAGGTATTTCGCTTGTATTTATTTCTGATTTATATGCCTTCCATGGTGAGGATCATGATGAAGATAGCAAGAAAGAAGTGTAAATTGGCAGCAACAAATCCTAAATAGGTAGAAGGAAAAGATTGCATAGATTCTAGACAAAAACAACTTACACTCAATAAGGTCAATGTACTAGGTATCTGGTATAGTGGGAAGGATTGACACCAAGAGATAACAATTGGACAACAGAATAGGAATTGAAGAAGTTGGATCAAGACAAGTGGCATGAGTTTGAAGATAACAACTTGTCAGAGCTATGTTCCTTTCAACCAGAGGAGAATGATGCAGGGGCTTTCGGGAGCCATAACTTTTGACTTGAAAGTCTATTTGGGCTAGAATTTTACATGGAGGTGCATATTGAGGAGTTGATTGGAATTTTGGCAAAAATTAGTTCAATTGGAGCTCGTTTTAATGATTTTTCAAGACCAATTCTTTCATCTGGGGCTTCAAAATAAGCTTTTAGTTATTTTTTAGAATTTTCTAAATTTGTTTTCTCTTAATAATTTTGAACTCATGTTCCCAATTTGAATTTTAAGTTGACAATTAGTGTCACCATAGTGGTAGGATGATATTTTGTAATTTTTGAGGTCAAAGGGCATGTGAAATTACCAAAAATGGTAAATTATGAAAATTGTCAAAAACTTCCAAAAAAGGTAATTTTCATATTTTAGTTGATATAAGGGTTTTTTTTTTCAGTTGTAGAAGTAGAGAAGAAGAATAATGAATCCTGACCTTGAATTTATTTTTTGAGTTCTGGATATTTACAGTAATGGTGAATTCTAGTCAATGATTTTGTGGTTGCATCACCCAATTGATTCTAAAATTATAAATCCATCAAAGAATAAGTTATTTTCATAATTTTATTGAAATTCACACTAGAAAATTAAAGGTGCATGGAATAGGTTATTTAATCCCCATGATTCTACAAATCTGTGTCCCTTTGTGTGATCTTTCTTATCTTCTTTATCTTAAAAAATTCATGAGAATGTGTAAATTTAATGTGTCTTAAAGGATCACACCTAGGGTTTGTAGAGCCTGAAGTGCATAAGAGAAACCTTATTTCTCTCATTCATCAGTCAAACATTTAATATTCTTAATCACAAGAATTCACAACCCCTTAGAGAATATTAAAGAGAGGTTGGGCAACCATCATATTCAAAATGAATAAAAAACTTTATCAAGCAAAAAATAAATATTGCTAATTGAACTCTCAATGAAACATCACTTATACACTATATATTATTTCCTTCAATACTTGACATTGATCAAAATCTTATACGCTTGCTCTATATAATTCAAGGGTAGTGGGATACCAGAGAACTAATAAAATGATGAAGACTTAATCCTTTGATTCCCTATCTGGCCTATTAGAGAAACCCACACATCTTACATATTTTATTTAGATTTTTTATAAGCCACATTATTGTTCAAACTTACTCAATGACCGATATTTTTTACTATGTTGGTCAGTGACATCAATGTTGGAGAATGTCGAGATCAAAGAGCATGAAACAACTTCCATAAGTGAATAAAATATATATGATAGTATGTCTATCAAATATAAAATGAAGACTGTGTAAATACATTGATCAATCCTTGCATATACAGGCAAGGATGAGGAGGTGAGAAGGCAGGAGTGAAACTCTAACTACCCCTCCAAAGATGGAACACTTGTGAGCTCACTTGATAAGTGGGTAAGCAAGTGGCGAGTGTACATGAAATCGGTGTCTCAAGTCATGAGGACACATGTCTCAATGCTATAAAGAAAGAGAAAGATAAAAGAAACCTAGGTAAACTTATACTATGTGTGAATAGGTGACTCCTAGAAAGATTATTAGCTAACTAGGTATGATAATGACTCTATTTACACTAACCCCCCTTAAGTGCAACTTAGGGAGAAATTTATGCACTAATGATGAGTCTCGGCTACCAGGCCATGTTAGGCACTCATATTCAAATTTCTCATAAAGTGGAGTAAAGGAGAAAAATCCAATGGGAAATAAAAACCCCTCTCCAAAAGAGAAATGATGCAAAGAAATAAAATGTACAAGTGAAAAATATAGAAGAAGGACCCATGATGACCCCCAAGGACTAATTCTAGTACAAAGTAAAATGAGTATTCCCCCCATAGGAGTGAAAAGAGAGAAGGTCATGTGACCCCCCCAAAAAATGTGAAGTGATGGACTCCATGTGAGGAAATGCTTCCTTCAAAAACTGAAATTAGTAGAGAAACCATGCAACCTCTCCTCAATATGATGTGTGTAGTGTTGGTAGATGCTTGGCACTAGATGTTGAAGATAATCCATGAACATTGAACAACATTTATCCCCTTGGAAAGAAACAACACCATAAATATGTGCAAAATGACTTCCCATTTTGGATAGGAATACACGAGAAGTAAGGTAAATATCTTTGAATGATGTACATGATTCAAAGACTAAAATGATGTCAATTATGCCTTTGAATGATTCTCAAGCTAATGTTTATATGATGAATCAGGTACCATAGAATATTTTGGAGCAAGGACCATGGAAGTTTGGTTATGTGTAGACCAATGTGAATTTGATACTACTATAGATGATGATAGTTATCGCATAGAAGTGCACCCTACCTAAGTTGCAAAACCTCAGCCTACTAGCAAAACATGGGATCTTTTACAGGTTTGTGGGTCACCTATGGTGGAAAATAACCTCTAGAGATGGTTGGTTCCCTTGGTATTCACCTATCCTAACTTAGACTATTGCTTCTATTGATGAAAAGGGGTATAAAGATGACATGAAATGAACCTAACTATGTGGGTGATGCACCAAACCGTTTTTCTCAAACTTTGGATTGATGTTTTGACACATAACTAATCGATAACTTGGTTGTTTATACACAGCATTAGTGTTTGGCATATCTATGTATCAATGTTTCATTGAAAGTTGTATATTTTTTCATAGTTTTAGAAGGAAGAAATATAGTGTTCTTCACAACTAACATTTGTTTACATAGTGACACAAGCAATGACCTACACAAATATACCTTTTTTTTTCTTGAAAAATGATGGAAATAAGACATTCATCTAAGGATTTGCATATGGAAATCATAGAAAATGACATCAATTACCTCACATACATAACAAGAACAAAACTTTTGAAGGTAGAAAATGCTTAATTTTATTGATAGAAGGTATTATTTGCAACAAAACAAGTCTAAAATATATATCTTTTCTTAAAAATGCTTTGAAATATAGTATTGCAATGTTTTATTTTTAGTCTCAAGATTGAAAATATGAGTTACACTGCAGAGAAAGGCTAGAAATAAACTTATCTAAGTTTATGATACTTTCCCCAAAAGTATAAAAATTGATTTCAAATGAGCTTGGTTTGCTTTTTGTTTATCCTACATTGGAGAAAAATTAGGACAACCATTAATAATTACTAAATGCTCTTTTCCCTCTTTGTTGACTTCTTCCTTTCCGCCTGGGCACCTAAAAATTGTTTTCCCTCAAGGGTCAAAGCTATTAAACTCCAAAGTTGTGTTGAAGAAGGGAGGTCTTGACCTTTTCAACCTTTGTTGACTCCTATATATTTTTCAGTGTTCTTATATTCCTTCAAACTGGTCTACAAGTCATCCAAATTGCCTCTAAGTATTTGCAACTATTCAACTGTTTATGATATTGCCATAACTATCATAAATTTATTCAAACCCAAAAATCCAACTTTCTTTGCCTCCAAAATGTCTTGCTGCCCTTTGCATGATAGGGCATGTGTTAAAGTTTGGACATAGTCAACAATCCTTTTGTAACGTAGGAGAGCTTCTTGGATAAGAGTTGACACATATATAATTTCTTAATCACACCCTTCATTCACATCTTCAACAACATAAGTGATTATTTTCTTGTAGACCTGAAGCTACCTCTATCATTTCTTCACTCTTATGTCATTAGGTGGTCTCTGTACATTTGTTTTATTGGCTTGTCATTGTAGACACCCAAAATTGGCCCATTTCATTATTTAGGCATTTATCGCATTTTTCACCACATACCTTCATTTTTTCTAACACACTTATATTTCATTTTCCTCTTCATGTTTTTAATTAATTAAATAAATTTTATTTATTTAATTAATGCTCATTATTCTTCTATCTTCCATCAAATGATTAAATAATTTTAAATTATTTAATTATTGTATCTTTCTTCTAATAAATAAATAAAATCAATTATTTTATTTATTTATTCACCATCTACCTAAATTAAATAAATCTTCCATTTTTATCTTATTCTTCTAAAATGTGCAAGTGGGCCTTGTTGTCTTTGAAAAATGGCAATAATCAAAATGTGGGACAATTTAATAAAATAGAAAAAAATCTGTTATCTCCTCATCACTCCAACTCCAAAATAGAAAAAGTGTTCTATGTGGAGAAAGGAATCTTACCACTATCAAAGCCCACCCAAGGTTTCTAAATAGAGTGCCTTTTCATGTACACTTGGTGCATGCACATTCATTCTTGTCTCTCTTTCACTCTCATCCATTGATTCATCCTTTTTCTCCCCACCATTGATCATCCATCTTGCAAGTCTATAAATTAACCCACAACCAAGCCATTTGCATGGAGGAGCTTTCAAGTACCCTTACTCTGTCGAATTATCTCTACAATCTTTCATCCATCGTCTTTCATCTATCTATTTTTCCTCTATCATCTACATCTTAATGTTATGCTGCTGCAATAGTGAGCAACCAACATTCCTCCATCAACAATCCTTCAAAATCTTGCATTCTCATATGAGGTTGAGAAGAGAAATGGAGATCAATCAAGTTTAGCATGGAGATCAGTTTGCATTTGAATTTATTATTTTGATTTTCATGTTATCTTGTCATTCATTATACATTGTTAGGTTCTCATTATAATTTGTTTATGTATTTTTCCTAAATTTTTACCCTAACTACAGTCATGTATGAATATCTTTATCATAAGCTATGACTGTTCTTAAGATTATTCTTTGGCTTTTCACATGATTGTCATATAGGCTATCATAGTATACACAACTGCATACCTCTCATTACTGACTCCATAATCCAACCTTGCAATTGTCACCACAACATCACCACTTGCAACCAATATGAACACTATACTGCAACATTTTTAACTTATCACATCTCACTATATTGCATTTCATCTTTGTTTACCATACTGCATATAAAATCATCTTCCAGAACTTAATGCATCTCTTCAGGCTGCAATTTATAGGTAACTCTAATATCAAGAACTTTGAGGTGAAAATAACCCAAATCACAACAATCTTCATGCTCAACTAAGTGTCTCCAACCACCCTTGGGACAATCAATATGTATAAATTGAGGCACTACATGGTGCATAAGGAAATTTTGAGCTCTTCAAGGAACTGAATGTTCAGGAACAATAAGAAGCCTCATCCTTGATGGTGTCAAGTGAGATAATGGCACCCCATATGTAGCCAGCCTTATGTAAATTCATTCAACCATATATGTGATTGACATTATCACTCTTAAGGAAACATGAATCATGGGCCTTTGATGACCCAAACCCTTAACTATCACTCCTAACTTACTCTTGACTCTTACTCAGGACTATCATCTTGATAGTTAAGTGTCCTTCCAAAAATACCACTTTAGAGTACCACAGAGTTGTCCTATTAAATGTGCATGGTAAACTTCAGTTTGCTGCTAGATTAGGTATACAGACTAAATGAGTGGTATTTACTAGCTTCTTTCCATCTTTGTCCTTCATACTTTTCCATACAATCTTGGGTAACCATCCATTGTGGATGACTATCATTTCTTTATCTTCTTGACAAATTATTATCCATACACTTCTTTTCTTTTTGTTTTTTGATGTAGCAGCTACTTCCAATGTTGATCTATATTTATGAAGGTCAACATTTAGATCTGCTCACTCATTATATAGCTTTATGACTCTAACCAATCACCTTGTCCTACATCTTCCACTATGGATACTTTTTTGATAATCTTAGCATGTCTTGATTTATGGGCTTACTGTCATGTTTATTCCTTATCTCTGTCAATGGATGATTGTCTTCTCTTAGTTTGTAGGCCTTTGTTTCTCTGACTTGGACAAGGTTTATGACTTTGGATCTGATTTAAAAAAATTAGAATGTTCTTCATGCCAATAGTAGCATATGTCAAGTTTATCAGCTTGTTGTCCTTCTATCCTCTATAGTTGATCTCAATGTCTAGTCTAAGACTTCCTTACTGAACTGTTCTCCTCATGTAATTGATCTAACTATGTCAAACCTTCCATGTTCTCATTCTAGGAAAGTTCATATACCTTTCCCACTGTTGTCACAGTCATTGTCATATGTAGGCTATATTTGGTATTATCACTACTTTACATGAATTTTCTACTATTTTTCCACTGTGATCCTAGACTGAGACTCGTGCATCTCACTACGTCCTATCTAAAATGACTTATGCCCTTAGATGAGTGTCCATAAACCCCTTTAGTGTTGTCTATTGGTGCAAAACTCCATCCATCTGTGTCCTTTGTATTTGTTAGTTCAAACCATTTGGATCTCTTTATTAAACCCTCATCTTAACATGTGTATTGAAGACTGTTATGGCCTTTTATGTCATTATTAACAAACTATGATATGTCTTTACCTTTTCCTTTTGACCTCACTATCTTGTTCAAGGATGATTTTCATGATATGAAAACCACCTTCGTGACTATGATATGTCTTTTCCATTTGTCTTTGATGATTGTCCCTCTTTTCACGATGCTTTCAATCATTAGTCTTTTTCATTATCCTAATCCAAGGTAGCTGCCATCTTAATTTACCATAACAGTCATGTCTTTGTCCTCTTATTTACTTTAGTTGTTGTAGGTCTTGTCGGGTATAATATCACCATTTCCTTGGGTTTCTCTTCATTTTTCTTGCAAAATATCACTCAATGGCTTTGTTTATTGTCCTCTTTTTCACTTGACTATCATTCTCATGCTAGCAAGTACTTTGAAAACACTATTGTTGAAAAATTAATAAGTATCTAGGCCTTTAATACAGCAACCATTCTACCTTGAAAATATGCATTGTTCTTATGTCAGATTATATAACCACTGTCCATTATGACTTTTATTCCTCACAAGCCCTATTCTTCTCTTCAAAACATAATCCTCCTATGTCTGTTACCATGCTTATTGAGGGAAAGAAATAAATTTATTTCTTACCCTTCATGGGTTTGCAACCTTAATCTATTATTATCATGTCATAAATGGGGCATCACATTGTTATGTCTTTAAACCATTGTGAATGTTGTATATGATACCTAGCACTATCCTATTATTATCTATGGTTTAAGAATATTAAGGCATTTTCAGATAAGTATAGCCTTATGAACAACTATCATGGAAGCAGTGGAAACACATATTATAGGTTTTGAATACTTGATCAAGAATATACATTATAAGCAAGCTCTTTTCATCACTACGCAACAAACAAACATGGAAAGATAAGGATGTTGGTCATATATGGAAACCTTTCCCTGGAGATACCTCACGTGGAATGATATGCTACAAAACTTAAAAGAAACTTCCACTTTCCCTGTACTATGCCAAGTCTTCCTCCTTCTGCAAAGTGGTGTATAGCAGGGACAACAAGTTCTATCTTTCTTTCCATGTGTCATGAGCCTGAAAAGTTGTGATCTCGATATGCCATGCTTATCTTCCATAAATATCTACAATGTGCCCTAATAGAGTGACAAAAATGTGTTCATCTATTGAATAGAGCAAGACATTTTCAATGTCTTCAATGGAACCCTAAAAACTTAAGGGTATTCCACCTTCTTCACAATAAAACTTCCCTCTCTTTTAGTGAGCGTAAGATTTGGGAAATAAAGTTATTTCAATGCATACAAACCAAAACAAACATGAAAAATACTATATGAAACCCTTTTAACTTGCTCTTATATGCCTTATTTGAGTCTAAGGATTAAAATGAGTCAATAATGATAACTCATGAATGTCTGTATAATCTATCACAATAGAAGCCGATGTAGGTGAGGCAAGAGAAATATCCAAAGATGGAAATGGCGATGCAACTTCATCAAATCTAACATCAAATAGAAGACGAATATCCTCAATGGTGTCATCCAAATATGAAAGGTGGGATTCTACAAAGAAACATGTGATGTCTAGTAAATATGTATCCCAATGTGGTGGATCTGGAATTGTAATGACATCAACCATCATAACTGAAATTACTTATGAATTGCTGAGAAAGCAAATAGCCACATACTAAAAATCATAAATAATTTTTTTTTTACTTTCATATTTCATTTGTTTTACATGACCAATATCAAAATAAAAACTACAATCTTTATAGAGTATAATTAAATTTTCCATATTTGGAATCATGCATTTGTCTCACAAGTCTCGGTGAGTTGTATGCAAGGGGGAGAGCATCACCCAATTGTTTTTCCTCCAACCACAGACTAGTGGTCTTGATGCAAGGGCATCATCTTAATTTTCAAAATTTGTGTTAGTAGTTGATTTTGTGTTTGATGTGTTGGGTCAGATGATAGGATACAAGTAGAAGAAAGTTCTTGTTGCCAAAGCAATAGGAACATTAATAGTTAATTATTAGTTTTCAAGAGAACCGAATGGGTTGAGGAAGTTATAATTTGGAATTAAACAGTTGCAAGAATTGGTTACATATGAACAATCTTGGGAAGATAAACAGTTAAGGTGAGGACGGTGGAGTTGACTGTTACTTTAGAGACTCGAAGACATGAAAGAAGTGGTTGTTACATGTAAGAGGTTGATGCAAAAGTGAGTGAGGCCATTATGAAGCACAGTGAATGGGGAAAAAAAACATGACCGAGAGAAGGTGAAAGAGCAGCGAAGGTGGTTAAGTTAAGAGAGAGCAGAATGAAAAGATACGAGGGTCGATTCATTGCAGGAAGGAATTCTAATAGATGGCCATATATTAATAAGAAGGAGGTCAAAATCAATTACAAGGTGTAGCCGATGTTCCAGAGGAAGAGGCTGAAGACATAATAAGAGAGGGGTCATCAATAAAGGAGGTCGATATTGAAGAAGAAGAGGAGTCGTTATGGGAAGGCTGATATGAGGGCAAAAAAAAGGATTGTGAATTTTAAGGCAGTCGAAGAGGATAAAAAGTGGTAATGAGAATTGGATGAGTGGTTGATAAAGAGGCTGATAGTGAGCAGGCCAAATAGAGGGTGGATGAAGAAGGCCAAAGACCAAGTGGCGATGGTCTATAGGTAAGGAGAGGCTAAGTATTTAACAGGAATTGCAGGCTAAATCAAGGAGGTCGATATAAGAATAGAATGGGGCCGAAAAAAAGAAGCTAGAAGTCGATTGTTAGAACAGAGGTGAAGCCGAATTGGAGAATCGGTTTGAAAGGCTGAATAAAATAAGAGGCAAGGAATCGACATTAAAGAGGATGCGGCTTTAAGAAGATAAAAAGAGGTGGCCAACAAAGAAGGCATACAAGGATGGTCACAGAATTAGTCTGAGTAGTTAAGAAGAGAATATAGAGAGGAGGTCGAGCATAGTTATGAGGAGGGGCTAATAAGTGGGCTCGAAGGAAGGAAGATCCATGTAGAAGGGGAAAAGTGACAGAGGATTGAGGAATCTGATTGGAATAAGAGGTAATGTTGGATGACAAAAGATAATCATGGCCAATATGTTTCAGGTCGGTAAGATAATGTAAACATTATTGATGAATGAATTTAGTGGTGCTTAAAGATTGTCAATTATTGTTGTCATTGATATTGTTTTGAGTATTCAGTCTATAGTTGTTATGTAGAAAGATAACCTGTTAATCTGAATTGTTGCTTATACCTATCACCATGAAATTGTGTCACTATCATGGTAGGCAGTCTATTGAATATGTGTGAGTGTATGAATTTTTTTAGTTGAATTTTTGTGGATTTGGTAGATGCCTGAGGGTGTCTCCATCAATTGGTATCAGAGTGCAAAAGGTTTTGAGCGCTGATTAGATCAATGAGGTGAGGAAACTTAGCCAAGACCTGCGGTTAGTAGAGGAAGGTGAAAGAAGGATAGAAAGATGCAGATGCAAACTAGAAAAGAGAGTCTCCTAAAGAGAGATAAGAGGAAAGAAATCGAGAAGAAGCATGATGCATAATTCGAAAGAGAGCTGGCAGCATAACGAAATTATTTGGAGGCATACAAGTAGTGGCTAGAAGAGGGAAGTCAAGAATATGTTTACGTTTGGCCAATGGAAAAGAAAGTAAAGTGGCTTGTGAAGGAGATTGTTGAGAAGAGGAGGCAAAGTATGAATGCCTTGAGAAGAGTAGATAAGAGTGGAAAGAGTACCCACATAAGATGGGACAACAGAGAGTTTCCATTTGAGCAACATGGACCAGAAGAGGTCAAGAGAGTTCTCATCAAAGAGAACATGAGAAGAGAAAGAGGGAAAGAGGAAGAAGTGTCGAGAGCAGCACTTGTGAAGGGAAATAATGAGGAAATGAAAGTGTCCTTGAAGAAGGCACTAATGGAGACATTATGGTCTCTTATTTTATTTGCTAATATTATGTTTGCAAATGTGTATGCAGGTATGAAGAATGTGTTGAGGAAGGTCAAGAATGGGACCTCAAAGATATTGAGTGATGGGGCAAGAGTGGCACCTGATGGAGGAGTTGAATATGAGAGAAGACTAGTTGCAGCAGTGTGTCAAGAAGAGTTTGTAGCAGAGGTACAATGTAGAGTACCTGAGAATGGAGAGGAGTTTGATACTGAAGATTTCCAGTATGATGATGAAGGTGAAGAAGAAACCATAGAGTTTCATGATTCCTAGGAAGATGTTGTAGCAGTAGGAAAAGATGCTTATGACGAAGAAAAGTTGGAAAGCAAAGAAGCCAAAGGTGGATGCAATGTGGGATAATAGGTAAAAGAAATTCATAATGCTGAATTTAGTTGTGAAGATGGAAAGGAAAATGTTTATTTCGATCATGTTGATAGAAGAAAGAATGTGAATGAGCAAGTTAATAAAAATAAAGAGAAATTGATTGATCATGGGTACATAGTCCCATGTTGGCAAAAGAAAAATATTGGTGAGGGGCAGCAGTTAAAGTATAAGGAGATAGATGCTTTCGGTCATGTTTGTGATAATAAGTAGGTGCAAAGGATGCAAGATGTGCAAAAGAACAAGTGGAACCCAGATTTGAGGGTGAGTTGGCAAGCAAGGAAGCCTAGAGAAGATATTTCAAGGCAAAGGACAAAATATGAACTAAGAAGACCAAGTGCAGCAATAAAGAGAGATCAACCCAAGGCTGCAAAAAATAAAATGTGGGTGATTAAGAATAGGACAGCAACAAGGGGAAGTCTTGTTGTAGGAAATTTTGATGAGAAGAGAAGGTTTGAAAGTATGATGTGTGAGGAGATGACCAAGCACAATGAACAAAGAGGAATGATAGAAGGTAGCAAGGAAGATAATAGCCTTGAGCATAAGGTGAAAGTGCAACAGGAGAAGCATGATATATACAAGGTGAAACCTATGCAATCTAATTTTGATGACAAGGTTGCTAAGGCTTTGAATTAAATTTATAAAAAGAATGAAAACATGTGGAGGCTAATGGATGAAAAGGAAATGAGAATAAGTAAATACCAGAAGACAAAGGAAAGAAAGCTTGGAAAGTCCAAGATGAATAACTATAAATATGACAAGAAAGGGGAGAAAATGAATAGAAGAGTTGGACATAAAGAGGAGACAGCAATAGTATATGATGGAGAGCACAAAGATGCAGATAAGGGAGCAGCAGCAGATAAAGAGGATAATATTGGAACAACAGTGATCAATGAAGGTGAAGGTAAACAAAAAAATGAGGAAGGCAATACAGAGTTGGAAAGGAAATGGGGAGCAGCATCCCACCACAGTGAGGAAGATTTGTGGAGGCAATTTGTAACCATTGAGCAAGAGTGAAATGAAAAAGTTGAAGGTTTGAAGATGTGTGGAACAAAGGACACCCCAAAGGAGGTTGTAGATAATGACATAGTTGTTGTTGTAGAAAGACAAAGGCGGAAGTTGTAGTAGACTTGGCAGATTTTGAGATGAATGTGATGAGACATGAGATGGAAAATGAATCTGAAAACAATTTGTTGTAGTAGTTGGCTAGGGAAGAAGAGTGGCTGGAAAAAATGTTAGATGAACAAGTTGAGTATGAAGATGAAGTGGGTGATGTTGAAAACATGGAAATGCTTCCATTTGTTTATGGTGGGTTGTATGTGGATGCAAGGACGATCAAAGATTGGAAATGGACAGTAGTTGATGAAGATAGTCTCATGAGGGCAGCTTTTAGTGTTGTACAACAATGTTGGAAAGAAGTGGCATATGGGCTAGAGAAATTATGGAAGCGGAAGAAAATGGGAAGGTGAGTTTGCAGAATTTCACCAGATGTATAGGAGCACATGATTTTTGTCCCCTAGGGAATCTGATGTAGGGGCATCATCTTTATTTTAAAAATTTGTGTTAGCAGTTGATTTTGGGTTTGATGTGCTAGGTCGGATGAAAGGATACAAGCAAAAGGAAGTTCTTGTCGCTAAAGCAACAGGAACATTAATAGTTAATTATTAGTTTTCAAGAGAACCAAATGGGTTGAGGAAGTTATAATTTGGAATTAAACAATTACAAGAATTGGTTACAAATGAACAAGCTTGGGAAGATGAACAATTAAGGTGAGGACGGTGGAGTTGATTGTTACTTTAGAGACTCAAAGACATGAAAGAAGTGGTTGTTACATGTAAGAGGTCGGTGTAGAAGTGAGTGAGGCCATTATGAGGCACAACAAATGGGGAAAAGAAACGTGACCGAGAGAAGGTGAAAGAGCAACGAAGGTGATTAAGCTAAGAGAGAGCAAAATGAAAAGATACGGGTCGATTCATTATAGGAAGGATTTCTAATAGACGACTATATGTTAATAAGAAGGAGGCCAGAATCAATTGCAGGGGGCAGCCGATGTGCCAGAGGAAGAGGTTGAAGACATAATAAGAGAGGGGCCATTAATAAAGGAGATAGATATTGAAGAAGAAGAGGAGCTATTATGGGAAGGCCGATATGAGGGCAAAAAAAAGGATTGTGAAGTTTAAGGCAGCCGAAGAGGATAAAAAGTGGCAATAAGAATTGGATGAATGGTTGATAGAGAGGTCGATAGAGAATTAAAGGAGGTTGATAGTGAGCAATCCGAATAGAGGGTGGATGAAGAAGGCCAAAGACCAAGTGGCGATGGTCTATAGGTAAGGAGAGGTCAAGTATTTAAGAGGAATTGCAGGCCAAATCAAGGAGGTCGATATAAGAATAGAACGGGGCTGAAAAGAAGAAGAAGCTAGAAGTCGATTATTAGAATAGAGGTGAAGCCAACTTGGAGAATCGGTTTGAAAGGCTGAATAAAATAAGAGGCAAGGAATCAACATTAAAGAGGATGCGTCTTTAAGAAGATCAAAAGAGGCAGCCAAAAGAGAAGGCATATGAGGATGGTGACAAATGTAGTCTGAGTAGTTAAGAAAAGAATATAGAGAGGAGGTCAAGCATAGTTATGAGGAAGGGCTAATAAGTGGGCTCAAAGGAAGAATGACAGAAGAAGCTCAATATGATAGGGTTGAAGGATCGAAGGAAGGAAGATCCATGTAGAAGGGGAAAGTGACAGAGGCTTGAGGAATTCGATTGGAATAAGAGGTAATGTTGGGCGATAGAAGATAATCATGGCCAATATGTTTCAGGCCGGCAAGATAATGTAAAAATTATTGATGAATTAATTTAGTGGTGCTTAAATATTGTCAATTATTGTTGCCATTGATATTGTTTTAGTATTCAGTCTATAGCTGTTTTGTAGAAAGATAAACTGTTAATCTGAATTGTTTCTTATACCTGTCACCATGAAATTGTGTTAATGTTGTGATAGAAAGCCTGTTGAATCTGTGTTGAGTGTATGAGTTATTTTGGTTGAATTTTTGTGGATTTGGTAGATGCCTGAGGGTTTCTTCATCAAGTCCCTTGTACACCTTCCATTTTAAAGTGGCCCTACCCTTCATGAAGAGTATATATAAAGGAAACCAACAAAGTTCATGCCATTTGATTGCTAGTGTTATGCCCTACATAACCCAATCGACCATACAACTTTAGACAAACCTCTAACTAAGTATGACCAATCTGATTGGATTATGAAATCTGGAATACTGTGAACCGACTAACTACAAGTGCTAGAAGGACTTTTACATCACTTTGGCCAAAGTTTTTAATATAATAGACACTTCCATGGGAAATGCATTCGTGTGTTCACACAACTCTAACTCGATTTGGAAACAGCATTCATCCTATGGTTTATTACACATTTGACTCATTTGACTAATCATCTAATTTTTATTAAAGATTTAAGACCAAACATGAATTTATTTTTATTATCGATAAATGACTAAAGTTATTGAATTATACTTCTAACAATGAACTTTCGCTTTGTATACTTGTAATTCATAGATCTTGGCTACTAACGCATGTTCATATGTCCTTACAATTAAATCAAAAGAATATAAATACTTCCCTAAATTTCACATTATACGACATTTTTACAGTTTAGATCATATTTCATATAGTGTCACCTTCATACCACAAACTTGTGATTCTAGGACTACTATTGAAAAAGTCTTAACAACTTATAAATATTCATAAATAAAAATTTTTGTCCTCTTCCATATTGATTGAACAAAATAATTTTATTATAAATTTCTGTTTTTCTATGTTTTCTATTTCGATTTCATTCAAGAAAAATAAATTATAAGACCAATGAAGGGACAACATGTTATCTATTTCCTTTTACAAGAATATGCATATATATACAAAATCTATGTCATAATAAAAGCTCCGAGTAAAATTCGATTACTCATTGTCATAATAACCAGTCTAAGCATCAAAATTTTCATGTACATATTTACAAATGTATTCAAAATAGATTATACATGCTTATTTATATATATATATCATTTAGATATTTATGTTTATTAATAAATAAGAATATTTATATTCATTTCAAACCACCAAGATAAATTATTAAATGAACTCATATAAGTTGTTTCTCCTTGAACTTGAAATCCGTTCCCTTAATTGTGACACAATACAAAACTTAGCATGATAATAAGATTGTCAATATACTAATAATAATATATAAAAACTTATTTTCTTTGTTGTCCTACGTAGAAGCATTCAAGATTTTAAATGGTTTTATTCACAGGTAAGTATACTCAGCCAAGTTTATTTTCTTTTGCACAAAATATATTTATATGTATAAACTTTCTTTTTCTAACAAAGTTTTGAATTTGTCATCTTATTTCTAGAAAAATAAGAAAAAAATAGATAAAAAAATGCCTAGAATATGTTATCCTTCCTCTACAAACTCAATCCTCTAGGCATAGCCAACTAGTGACAATGCAAACACTAAGCTCTTTCACAAAAACCTCTATCTTTATCCATGCGTTGCCACCAAACACTTACTCTCTCCTCACAAAAAACTCGACTCCTTCATAATAGTAAACTCGCCCTTTTTAACAACAAAACTCACCTCTATATGTCCACGTGACTACAATTATATGGTTGTTTTATTCCATAAATGAAGGCATTTGAAACTTTTCCCATACTAACAATTTTGGCACGAAGCCTCCACGTGAGGTAACAATTATGTAAACTTCATTCCACTTCCCAATAATCATGTATAACAATAAGCTTAACTACCTTTTGCAACTGTGGCATCCATAATGCCTTTTATTAATAATGGTTGTATAATATATATAGACACACACATATATATATATAAATATATATATATATATACAGACACACATATACATATATATATATATATATGTGTGTATGTATATATATTAATATATTTAAATAATAAAATAAACCTTAACAATTAATAGGTAGACAAAAAGATGATTATGAAACAATGATATCGCCTCTCAACCATTATTTGAGATTGGGCATAGGTCGAGTATGTTTTCTACATATGTCCTTATGACCATACCGCACAAGTCAAGACACAAGATTAATTCTTTAACAACAATAGGAACCTAACAACTTACGCAGATTTTGACGCAAGACCTACATGAGTGTGTGTTTGAATTGAGATGTAAATTACTTGTTTGTTCACAATACATCTATACAGTTCTCTTCAATGATACTCGCCCTCTCCATTTGGGTGGGAAAAATTGTTCCTGTATTCAATTTAGAAACCCATCACAATGGTTAGTATGTTATTATCCATGATATCATAATCATTATTCAAAAGTAATGATCATCACAATTCTTTGATCCTTTAATGAAAACTTTTATATTGCGTTATAATTTTATCTAAACAACAATTGAAGTAAAATCATCCATTCATTCCTAGTTAAACACATATTTAACATAAAAGTTAAAAGTAATTGCAAGCCAAAATTTGGGGTGTGACATATCTTCCCCCTTAAGGATCATTATCCCCTATGATTCAGTGTATCATAACAAGATAGTAAAACAAGTTTCTCTTAACTATTGAAAGCAACAAAAAAATGAGGAAACTTTTGATAAAAATCATTGCAATCTTCCCAAGTGGCACCGTCCTCAGCATATTGGTCCCATTAGACCTTGCATTGGGTAATATATTTATTATCCAAGCAAATCTTGCATACTTCAAGCACCTTGAGAGGCTCAATCGTTACCACTCATGGATTTTGTACCTATAGTGCATTCTAGTCAAGTATGTGATTAAAAGTAGTTATATAATTCTTTAGATAAGAAACATGAAAAATTCCATGCATCCGGGAAAGAGCTAGAGGTAGAGAAATTATGTAAGCAACCAGATTAATCGCTTCACAAACTTCAAAGTGTCCCACAAATTGAGGGGCTAGGTTGGATGACTTTCCAAAATTTATGGAACTTTTTTGAGGTTTGACCCTCAAAAGAACTTTTTCTCCAACTAAGAATTATCTTGGTGTACGCTTGGTATCAACATAACTTTTATGTCTATCATCTTCTTCCACCAATCTTTTTTTATTGGCTTGATCTGCTCTTCCATTTCTGATAACATTTTCGAACCAAGGATAATCCTATCTTCTAGTTTATCCCAGCTTATAGGAGCTCAACACTTTCTTCCATATAATGCTTCAAATGGAGCTAATTTTATCATAGAAT
Source organism: Sequoiadendron giganteum (assembly GCA_007115665.2). Taxonomy (NCBI): domain Eukaryota; kingdom Viridiplantae; phylum Streptophyta; class Pinopsida; order Cupressales; family Cupressaceae; genus Sequoiadendron; species Sequoiadendron giganteum. The sequence goes on from CM021104.1 coordinate 595,221,911, forward strand.
GATAGGAGTTATTATATGAAAATTCCACCAGCGAAAGATATTCCTCCCACTTGTATTGTTGATCCATGCAATACATTTGCAACAAATATTCAAGGACTTGGTTCACTCTTTTTGTCTGACCATTTGTCTTAGGGTGATATGTTGAGCTTATATTAAATTGAGTTCCAATTGTTGAAAGCAAGGTGTGTCAAAACCTCAATGTCATGCATGCACCTCTATCAGAGATAATCTTTTCAAGAACTCCATCAATTTAAACACTTCTTATACAAACTTGCGAGCTATTATCATTGCTCCATCTGTTAAATTTATAGGTATAAAATGGGCTACTTCGGTGAGTTTTTCCACCACTACTAAGATAGCATTGTGTCTATTTCAAGACATAGGGAGACCTTGCACAAAGTCTATATTGATGACTTTCCATTTCAACTCTAGAATTTCATGAGGGTACAAAAGTCCTGTTGGGTGTTGATGTTCAACCTTTACTCTCTGGCATTCTAGACATCATGCCATAAATCTTGTAGCATCACTCTTCATCCCTTTCTAGAAATAGTGTTTTCACATTTTCTAGGAGTTTTGTCATTCTCGAGTGTCCTGAGTATGGTGTAGAATGAACATCTTTCCACATAAGGTTTCTTAACTCTATAGAGTTTGGAACATACATCCTTCCTCTATACCTTAAAAGTCCTTTTGATTCAAAATAGAACCCGTCATATCTCAACTCTTGAGGATTGACTAAGAGAGCTTGCTTAACTTGTTCATAATATTAATCTCCCACGACTTTTATAAAGCTTGGTCCTTGAAATTTGAATGAATGGAGACTATTAATGAAATATGTCTCTATTGAATCAAGGCATCTACCAATCAATTTTCTTTGTCTTTGATGTAACTTATCTTAAATTCTAGTAGAATATCAATTCCAACTATCTCCTTTGCCAGGCATTGAGATGTGGTTGGGAGAACATGTGCTTGAGACCTTGATGGTCTGACTTAAGCTCAAAAGGATTCCCCAACAAGTAGTGTCGCCACATTTGTAGAGCATGAACAATTGCTACCAATTCTAGGTCATGAGGAGCATACTTTTGCTCATATGGCTTTAACTTTCTTGACTCATAGGCTATCACTCACCCTTCTTGCATAAGCACACCACCTAATCCTTCTCTTGAGGCATTAGTGATTACAACAAACTAACCTTTCAAATCAAGAACCTTCAACATTAGAGTCGTAGTCAACTTCTCTTTAAGTTGATCGAATGCCTCCTGGCATTTTTATGACCAATCAAAGCACTTCCCTTTTCTCTAAAGAGAAGTAATAGGGTGGGTGATCTCAACACAATTTTTTTATAATAACCTGTTAATCCCAAAAAATGGTGCACTTCATGCACATTTTTCAGCATTGGCCATTCAAGAATGGCTTTGATCTTGGACGGATCTACTACAATTCCTTCTACTAAGATTATATGACCTAGTTATTGTACCTATTTTTAAAAGAAAGTACATTTATAAAGTTTCCCATAAAGTTTTGGTTCTTTTAGATGTTGGAGAAAAAAATGAAGATATTGGTAGTGTTCTTCCTCATTCTTAGATTATATAAGAATGTCATCTAAAAACACTAGAAAAATCTATCCAAGCAATCTTTGAAGGCACTATTCATCAAGTTCATGAACTTTGTTGGGGAATTTGTAAGTCCAAAAGGCAATACTATGAACTTATAGTGTTCATACCTTATTTTGAAAGTTGTTTTATGAATGACTTCATCTTTCAATCTTAATTTATGATAACCATATCATAAATTGATCTTTGAGAACACTATTGCACCACACATCTGATCAAAAAATCATCAATATGCAGTGAAGGATACTTATTCTTTATTATTTCCTTGTTAAGCATATGATAGTCTATGCATAAACGCAAGGTACCATCCTTTTTGATAAAGATTACGGGTGCTCCCTAGGGTGAAACACTGGGTCTAATTAACCCTTTCACCAACAATTCTTTCAATTGAGCCTTTAGTTCCATCAACTTTGTAGTGGTTATATGGTATGGTGCTTTTGATATTGGTTTAGATCTAGGAATTATGTTGATGGAGAAATTGAAAGCTATTTTTGAGGGTAACTCAAGGAGTTTATCTAGAAAGACATCCTGAAAATCTCGAAGGAAGGGGTAATTCTCTACAAAGGGTTCTCTTTGATCATCAAGATCTTATTCTTCAATCTCATGGAGCTTCTAAGATTCACAATAAATCAAATCCTCTAGAATGATAATCTCTTTGAGTTTTTCTAGTTTTTCCATTTTGACCGCAAAGAGCTGACATCCTTTTTGCTAAGCTCTCTTAAGTTGCATGGTAGAGATTTGTCTAACCTTGACTTCTCTTTGAGTGCCTTGAAGGAAGACCTTGTTTCCTATGTTGTCTAGACACTCTACTATTTTTTCAAAATAATCCACCTTGTCCCTATGTCTCCATAACTAATTTATCCCTAGGACAACATCATAAGAACCTAGAGGGGCTACATACAAGTTCACTTTGGTTGAGAAACTTGGGAGATTAACTCTGGCTTCAAATAGACATTGCTCTACCTAAGCTTTTGTCTAGTTAGCATATTCAACTGACCAAGGTTTAGCCATAAATCCAACTCTTCTAGGAAATTTAATTAATACCCTTGATGCAATAAAACTTTTTGTTGTACCAATATCAATTAAAATAGAAATGGGAACTCCAAACAAAGTACCTGTCATCTCTATGGGAGTAATCTGGTACTCCACTTGATGATTGTCCAAGGTTGCATGAATCCTTTGCTAGAAGGTTGCTTGTTGGGTTGGTAATGGATTACCTCACTATTGAACTCCTTGGTTCTTGTTCAGGCACTAGTTTGAGTAGTGATCACCTCCACAAGAGAAACATCCTCTAGGAGGTCCTCACTTTTCAAAAGGTTTATCAAAATTATCACTATTTCTTTTGAAATTGTTTTTGTTTTTCTTTTCATTCTTGGACTCATTTTGATTATTTCTAAATCCTTTGTCATTTTTCCTTCTCGTTTCTAACTTGTCATTTCTTTTCTTAAATGGTTGAGAAGATTGTGACCAGTTATACTTTTTGTGATAAGCAGAGATTAACTTCAGTTTTTGTTCTTGCTTTATAGCCTTTTCGAACACTTGATCCATAATGGTTGGACCATGCACATCTACTTCTCCACCTATCTGAGAATTTAGTCCCATGATGAATTTCCTAATTCTAAACCTTTCATCTTTTTGATACTAGGGTACACACTTAAAAAGATAGGTAAACTTCTCTTAGTATTCTACCACAGACATGTCTCCTTAACGCAAATTCTGGAAATCCATTAGATTTTGGTCAAAGAAGAGTTGAGGTAACCATCTTTGTCTAGAAATGGCCATAAATTGGTCCCATGTTAAGAAATGAGAATTTGATCATGGTCAATAACTGATCACTATGTAGGTGTTGTCCTCTCTCTCTGTCGTATGTTTATTGTGGTGGATTTATCCCATGAGTGGTTAGTCTTCAGTTGTTGCTACCTTGCTTATGTAATGGTGAAGTTTCATTTTTGTTCTTGTCATTATGTCATTGTGCTACTTGTGTGCACATTGTTGTGCAAGGGTGACATGTTAAATTATCGGTGTGGTTGTCATTATTTTATAAAAAAGTTGTTTCGTCGAGTTTTGTTCAGAGCATTTCAACTTGGGGAATTACAATATAAATTGCATAATTGATATTTGAATTAATTGTGAGAATAAATCCTTTCATTTCATTCTTAAATCACAAAGGGTTATGCCAATACATACCTTGGCTTATGCTTCTATAAATCAAACCTCTATATTAACCAAGAAACTGTATGAATACATTGTTATCCTTCCTCAAGTCGCATAAACCAATATTTTTCAACTATTAATTTTATAAATTATTGCTTGAAAATTATCACCTTAATTATTGTTATCTCATTGTGAATTCATTTGGAAATTTAATTTTTTCTTATCGATTTTAATTCTTCGTAAATCAAGCTCATTCAATACCTAAGAAGTGGTAGGTAAGTATGTATTGTAGGTAAGCATTTATTGTAATAGAAGGAGTATGCAAAAATTTGAATTGCATCGACATGCAAAAGAACATATGTGAATTGGATGTAAGGGGATCCTTAATATCAGGTTCATACAAGAGTCACTTTTCCACTAATGCAGGAAATTCAAACACAAGTATATTGTAATAGATCTTAAATGGTTCAGATAATAACATTAGATATAAGGTTTGGATAAAAATATCCAATGATGATTCCATTAAAGATAAAATAATTTCATTATCTTGCAAATGAGTGTAAAGTTGGTCTTTGGAATTGATGATGTAAGCATGACTCATTGGTAATGCCATCAATGCACAGATGCATAAATTTTAAGTGAACCAAACAATTGCACTTGGATGGTCTTGTTCAAATGGAAGTCAAATATCTACCACACTTAGATGACATAAACTTTGTATAGTTGTGGGAAAATTGAAGTAAATTGGATAATTGCACTGACCAAGAAAGGGTAACTTCAATAAGGGACCAAACTTCTACAAAAATTAAATTGAGTTAAAACCTATGTGGAAAATTCCAAGTGAATTAGGAAAAAATATTACTTTAGGTTCAGGTTCATATGGGAATGGTTTTCCCACAAGTGTAATTATTGTTGAAGCCTAATATGATTTCATGGGGATTTCACTTGTAAGTGGTCTTTGCAAAAAAACCTTATTGAACTAATTATGTAGATGAAGGCAAGTGAACAAGAAATTTGAATGATAGTTAGAAAGAGAAGTTTGGTAGGACATAAAACTTTCATAATGAGTTAAATACAAACATCTTGTGAATAAAACCAAGTGATTCAAATGCAATTCTAACTGAATAATTCAATAACGAATGATTTTTTTGCATGGGTTCAATATGCTTAAAAAAGGTGTAGATGCAAATAAAGGTAAGTGAATTGACTGGCAAATAAAAGACAAGGAATCAATCCTTTAAATATTAAAGAGAGATTGGTAAGACATGGGATGTCACAAAAGCGAGGATTTACAAGAAAACAAATGTGAAATAGCCTTGCAAGTAAAACCTAGCAAAATGGTTTTGAGCTTGGTGGACATAAAAAACCTACAAATGAATAACTTGCATATCTCAAAAGATCTACAAAATTTGCAAAAGAAAACCCCTGCTATTTTTTAATGTTCTAATGATTTATGATGAGATTCTTACAATGGGGATTCTAAATCTTGAGATATTAGAAAAATGTATTTTTATGCCTTCAACTACTAACACAAGCAAAAGCAAAAGCAAAAAGAGGGGGTCCTTATTTTGTTGGGAGAAAAATGGGACATGTTGTTAAAACACACACACTTATGTTTTTATCTTGGTTCTCACTTTCAATTTTTTACTTAGTTTTTACCTCCAAGGGTTCTAGTTAATATAAAGATGTTTGTCATGATTTTTCTTTGGAAAGATCATGAAATAATTGTCAACACAAAGATATATCTCATTCCTTCACCTCGTTGGTTCCTCATGCCCTCAATGTTTGATTATATCATTTAGGCATGCAAAAATGTTACAAAATTTCTATGTAGAAATCTACTATTGTTTAGCATGCATGCCACTTCACCCCCTTTTCCCATGACATCCCTATTTACTTGAATTTATTCCCTTTTAAAACCATGTATGAGTCCATGAAATTTCCATTGTGGATATTTGATGACCATTGATAGACATCCAAGTCCCCTTCAACATTCATAACATCCATTACTCCCACCACCTTCTATAAAACCATCTAAACTCACGAATCCTCCATAAAAATTTATATTTCATAAATATGAGTGGTTTTAGATCATATCCTATCTACTTGTAAATTCATGCAACATTCCTATATGCCCTAATATATCACAATTTTCATACATTTCAAATTTCTACATCTTGACAAGGCCTTTATCTATTGTGAAAAATTGATCCCTACAAATGGAAGGTAAAAGGAAAAAGAATTATAAGGCATCATCGTCTCAAATTAAGTAAAACAACTGTCTAAATAAGTAAAATTTTTGTATATATTATATGGATTCTATCAAAGGATAAAATAAAGGGGAATTTGTCAAATGTTGTCATCAAAACTTCCCTAGTAGTCATGTATGCAAAAGGTGAAACCACAAATGAGCCATGTGAACTATTTTGTAAAATGCCATGTCTCACTTTTGTTACACTCCATGGACCAAGTTTTTGCCAGGAAATAAAAAATGTTACACAATGTAAACTAACCTATTTATGATGTGCTACTAAAGCTTTGGTATCTCATAGCCTTCACAAGTCAACTTTGCAATAAATTTACTACAATCTTGTCTACTAAATAAAGTCTTTGATCTTGAATCTGTCATGGCTCCAACTGACATAACTTATGCAAAATCCCCCAACTCTAGTTTTGATAAATCAAATGTTGCTATACAAATTCATTTTTCATTCATTCTATGCTCCTCATCTTTGGAGTACTTAAATTTTTTCTTTATTAATCCATGCCCCATTCATGTAGGGCAAGTGCCAACCCATTAGGACCAATACACAAACATATCTCTACAATATTAAAGTGATTATTCACCACCCATTTTTTGGATATTTAAAATTATCCAAGTTTAATTTAAACTTAGATGATGATAAGGGACCACATGGATGAATGACATATAGGGATTTGTGATGATGAGAAGCAACTATAAACTTATCATGCTTGGCAACTCTAAATAAAAGAATCTTAAAATGTATAGAACAAACTATTTTTTTTGTAAGAATTTAATTTATGCATGCATGACTTCACAAAATTCAAGCATATTTGTAATACTTCCTATGGTGTAATAAATAGTAATATATATTATATTATATAATATTATATTTTAGTATATTTTTATATATTCTATTATATTAAATTTTAAAATATTATATCATTTTTTATATAATATTATATATTATTTAGTATGTATATTATATTATATTTTAAAATGTTATGGGTTGAAAATTGTTATAATCTTGTTTTTTAATTGTTTATCATTGCCATCTTTAGCAAGTTGTTACATATGTTTTCCTTTGGTAAAGTAGTATTGATTTTCTCTGCCACCATTTTGATATTTGTTTCCTCTATAATGACATATGTTGGAAGCACATTCCTCTTAATATATAATATATACATATATTATATTATTTATTATATAAATGGATTTTTATGCATCGTAAATAAAATATTCTCTTGTTTTGGTTGTACATTGGTATGTTTATGCAAAAAAAATTATGGGAAGGACTTTGCACACTGCTACTACCACTTAGAAGCCTAACAAAATTTCATCTCTTCTTTGTTTATCTATTCACAATTCTAAGTCATGGTTTTTCTAGATTGTATAAGTTGTAATATTTTTTCAATATAATGTACGTTTGGTAATGTCCTTTTCCTCAATTCAACCCCTTTACCTGATGACTCTACTACATGATCTATGCATATGAGAAGGTGAGAGTGGTCTTGAATCATTTAATGAAAGCTTGCACTCTAGAGAACTAAAATCATCCTCCTCATTAGTAAATGATATATGTGGAGATGACAAGAGATTACATCTTGTTATACCAAAAGGATGAAAAGGTTTAACTGGTGAAGAAAACTGCACATGTGTGTAAAAATGATTTTCTTCAAAGCTACATTTAAATGTGAGTTTATCTCTCATTCAAAAATAAATCTCATTTGATTTAAAACATGAAACATGCTTGCATCATTAATCGTATCTTGTTTAATTCCTAATATTGAACCAACTTGACATAGTATATTTGTATCCTTCCTTAAGTTCCTCTTAGATGAGTGCATAGAAAAACAAACATGCCAAACACCAAATTGATCTCTTTCTCTTCTTTTGGAGCTGATTGTGTTTGAATTATGGAAATAAATATATGAGGAGTCAAATCAAATCATATTCCTTCAAATTTCTCTTCACATGTATATCATTGTGTAGAGGGATGAATAAAAAGTGGTTCTAGTTCACCAGTTTTCAACCTTGGCAAACTTTACTATTGTTCTCTCATACAAGTTGGGGAAGCCCTCACAAACATGGAAACAACATGAAGTATCTTTGAACATCAACTCTAGAACCAAAAATGAAACAATTGCATGATCTTATCCTTCATCCCAACAACTACATCAACAAGAATATCCACAATGTCATAATTTGTTGTAAGGTCCAATGGGTGACACAATCCATAAGCCTCAATATTTGCAAATGAACTTCCAAAGTCATATGTAACCCATCTATCGAATGTATCTCGAGGAGGGCCACACAAAGTGAAATAAATTAGAACTGCAATTATAATCCTCCATCTCATTCACTCCTGGTATTGGTGTGTGTCTCCCTTTTAAATTTTGCTTCCAAATCTCTTGTACTAAACTTCAACTAAATATGGATATTACAGTGTTTTATAAGTTTCAAACTATTTAGATAACTTCCAAGTTTTGAGCTATGTAACGATACTGCAAAGGTTTTGGGTGTATCAAGATATATTCTGATAGGCAACAAATTCCTGCAATATGAGGGAAATAAGAGATATTATGGGGAAATGGGGCATACGAGGAAATTGTGGGAGTTCACGAGCAAATAGGATATATTTTGAAGTCCATTGGATTTCCACAATGGAGGTTTTTGTGGAGACTTTGAGAGTATGATGCAACTAAGTGAATTTCACGAGGTTTCATGTGATGAGGGAGATTGTTAAAATTTAATCAATTAAAGGATATATCATAAATTGAATAAAAGCTTCGTGAGGCACTGAAACTCTTTTCTTTTAGAATTAACCTTTCAAGTCTTTTCGGGTCATTATAGGGATTCAATCCGATCATGGATATGCTTATCAACTTTATAATTATACTTCTCACTTTTTCATTTCCTTTCAAAACCTCTTCTACAGAACTTCAACTAGATATGAATATTGTGATATTTTAGAAGTTTGAAACCATTTTAGATTATTGCGGAGTTTTGAGCTATGTAAGGATACTACATAAGTTTTGGGTTAATCAGGATAATTTTGATATATAATGAATTCCCACAATCTAAGGGAAACACATGATATTATGGGGAAATGGAGCATATAAGGAAATTTTCATCTTAACTTTGCAAAAGATAAATATTTTCTTTCCATAAAAAAATCTAGCTTTTGATTTGTTAACAAGTACATGTATTAATCTTCTTGTTAAGTGATTTGCAATTCCATAGGCCTCCATATTTGCAAATGAACTTCCAAATTCATATGTAACCCTCAAAGTAGCCAAATCCATTTCAACTTTTTTTTCCATCTACCAAATGTATCTTGAGGAGGGCCACACAAAGTGATGAATCGAACCTGCAATCATAATCCTCTACCTCACATACACCTGGTATTGGTGTGTCTCGCTAAAGCATATCACAAATTCTAATTGTAGCACTCTTCATGCATTTGTTTGAATAATGGCCACTATATTTGAAAGGAATGCCATCAACAATGTTAGAGAAGATCATATTTGAATACCCACCACAATGTTTTTTAGGTTTTGTGGAACTATCACACACATGTTGAATCCTATTATCTTGCCATAATTTGATGAAGATGTCATGATATACTTTTCCTAAGACCATTAATTACCCAAACCTATCAGTGTATCAACATAAGTAGCTGCTTGTTCTACCCTTGAATTTGACTGCCCATGCATGGTATCAAAGTAACCATGGAAACATTGTTTAGAAGGAGACTCGCATTCATCATCCTTAAAATTGCTCCTAGCTTCAACCTATGTAATTGACAAGTTCCTTTATGAAAAAAATTAGGCCTTGCATTGCTAGTAATCTGTCATGAGCAACACATGCGTGGCTTCATTGTCATTTGTCAAATGTTTTAAAAAACTAAATGTAATTTGCCATGATTAAACCAACAATAATATTTTCACTCAAATTTTGTAATGGTCTCAAGATTGTGCAATATGTAATTACTGGTTCAAATCATAATCGTATTAAAAATATTATTATATATTTTGAATCATCCTACAATAGGATGTCATATCATATATTAGTACACAATACATTTAAATTCATAATATTTTATTATTTTAAAAGTACTCAAACTTTTTAACAACATGAAGGCCCAAAAATGAGTGAAACTTATCAACTAATCAAATTGGTAATATTTCATTTTTAAAAAAAATTTGGTTAAAAAAATTTCATCTTAACTTTGCAAAATATAAATATTTTCTTTCCATAAAAAGATTCTAGCTTTTCATTTCTTAATAGGTATATGTATTAATTTACCTATTAAACGATTTTCATTGCGATAGTTCCTCCTCGATGACAAATGCTAGTTATGCCGAAGGTGTTCCCTTTATGAACAAGTCGATTTGTAAAAGTGTATTGACAACTATCTTGTGTTTGTATCAATGTATGACGATTAAACGAATCTCAACTGTTCATCATTTTTCACCATTTTTTCAACTGTTTTTCACCATTTTTTTGCTACTTTCCTCGTCGCTATTGGTTTTCGCTCCTCCAAACTCTTCCTCGTTGTATTGAGATTTCACTTCTCCAATTTGGCAAGCTACAACTTGAAAATGCTGTTTCGACGAAGGTTTTAGAGTATGTTTATTAAAATGAAAATTAGGGCCAAGATCTTAAAAATGAGCACATTTAGGTTATAATAAATTATGTCATCTTTTATCCTACGTAGTTAAGTACATATATTAGCATAATTAATATATAATGTATATTTTATATAATAAAAAATAAATTATAAATAATATAATTATACTACTTATTATTATTATATATTATATTTTTTAATAGAACTATTAAATACATATATACAATTATTATAATTAATAATTAATAATAATTATATTTTTATATAATACAAAAATTAATATATAAATATAATAAAAAATATAATTAATATATTATATATATTTAATATAATAGTAATACAAATTACTTAATATATAATATAATTATATTTATTATTATATATAATATCATATATAGGTTATATTATTATTATATATTATATTCTATAATAAAAATTAGAAAAATGGCAGAGCAATGACATAGACAAGTTTTTTGACGACACTAGGGATTGCAATACAATGGAGGAATGCAATCCAAATGGTCGTTCAACAAAGAAGGGATCAAAATGCTCAGAATCCTAGAAGGAATGTTCGTTATGGGGCATGGAAGGCTCCGGCTAATCAATGTTTTAGACCCAAGGTTTCAGAAAACGCTAGGAGAAGAACCAGGCAAATGGTGCAAGATGATAAGAGATTCATATCGATGGCTTTAAAGGAAAGGGTGGACTTTAAGCAGCTGACAGGAAAGTTTTGGAGACCAAAGCATTAACCTGAGAAGGCGGAAACAAGCAAGGTAACACCTAACTTCACTACGGTGGTCTCTTTGCTTTTAGAAAATAGAGAGTGGAGTGACTCTGTTAGTTTTCTCAAGGCTCATGCTTTTTTCATGAAATGGGGAGGGAATTGGCTGGCTCTCTCTAGGATTAGGGCTTGGTGTGATACGCACTGGGGCAGAGAATGTGTTCTTAAAACCCTTGAAAATGGCTTTTATTTGGTGATTTATCAAACGGTAAAGGATAAAGAGTGGATCATCAATAGTGGCCCATTCCTAATGGGAGGAAGGGGCTTCTATATAATGGATTGGGTTCCAAATTTTGATCCTAAAAAGGAAACCATTAAGGAAGTTCATGTGTGGATCAGATTGAAGAACCTCCCGTAGGAGTATTGGGACCATGAAACCCTCAAAATTATTGGAAACAAGCTAGGTGTCTTTGTGAAGTAGGATGAAGCTGTGGCTAAATCTGATTTTAGTATGTTTCCTAGGGTTTGCATTTTATGGCAACCAATTCACGCACTTCTAGAAATGATAGAGCTAAAGATAGGAGAGGGGATTCGGTATCAATTTGTGGAGATTGAGGATGCAATGGTGTCTTGTTCAAGGTGTGATGGGAAAGAACATATTGAAGGTAGTTGCCCAAATGAGAAGAAGGGGAAAGGACTAGTTCAAAACTCCTTAGTTGAGGAGGTGATGAATATGACTAAATCAGTTGAATGGGAAGATCAATGGAATCTGCAGGTCTGGGGTTCTTCTTGAGAGCAACAAATTCTCTCATCCATGAAAGTTGTAGGGACCCAATATAAAAGGGTTGGAGCCCAGAGAGAAGAAATAGATATCCTTTTTGAAAAATGGTTATGAACCAAAGTCACAAGTTTTGAATCTACAAGAATATAATCAAGATGTGGAACCTTTTATTGTTAAAAGTGTAGAAAAAGAATCTCTGAGGGTTCCAGAATGGTAGATGGTAGAAGATTTTGCACAAAAAATGGAAAGTGGAAGCTTTGAAGGGCCGCATGAATCTCTGTGTTTAGAAGATGTTTCTATTTTTGGGCATATCTCTCAGCAAATGGGTGAGCGAATTGAAACTGAACCAGTGTTGCAAGGAATCTCTCTATCTCCAAGCAAAAAAGGTAGCGCTGATAAGCTAATGCATAGCTGAGATGAGAAACCTAATGAAGATTGGGAGCAAAACTCTCTTTACAATAATAGGAAAATCAAGTTTGAAGATGATAAGCCTCGTGAAGATGCCAGTGTGGTAAAGGAGGAGGAAATCATCTTGTGTCACCAAAAAGTGTAGTATTTGGCACTTTTTCACTCATTTTGGCCTTTTCCCCTTGGATTTTGGCTTGTTTTACCTTGATTTAGTCTTGAAAGCTTGCAATTCAACAATAAACTAATGGTTTTTTGCTAAGGTGTTGTGAAGTCTTCTAACACATTTCCTCACTTTTCTAAGACCCTTTCATAATATTCACCTAAAAAACACCCTCTTACATCTTTCTAATCCTTATGAGAAAGTGTTGTAAAGTGTTATAATACATTTTCACACTTATCTAGGCTTATCACCCCTAAATTAACCCTTTGTCTCTGCTAATTTGTCCCCTTTATGCACTTTTAGTCCTGATCTAAGTGTGTTTCGGGAGGCAAACCTAATAAACTTCATTAAACATTATTTAATTCTTGACCACCACTTGAAATTGCCCAAGTGGACTAGGTCGCCACCTTGGGCGACCTAGTCCCTTTTGGGCATAAATTTCAAAATTAAAACATAAATCTTGCGGGAATTTTCCCCCAAAACCCTAATGTCGGCCTATCATGTGTCATTTTTGGGAAAATTAGGGTTTAGCATGTATAAGTAAGGGTTTTCATCCTCATTTTGACCTCTCCTAAGACCATTTTTCACCTTCACTCTATCTTCACAAATAATCTTACATTCGAGCTTCTCAAGCAAGCAATCAAGCACAAGGGCATCTCAAGCAATCTCCATTGGGGATGATTCTTACATGTTGCACACGTCTTCAACAAAGGATTTGTTAAGTATTTGTATTTGCTTTGTCATTCAATATTCCATTCCTTTCATTATATTTCATTTGGATTTGATTATCATCAAAGGGGTTTGATCAAGGCAAACCCCTAATCCTTGTCTCCTCTTTGCATGTGTGATTTGCAGGTTCTTGTATGTAGGTTGGTCAAGAAGAAAGGTGTTAGGAAGGTTTTCTCAACTCATCCAAGGCATTCAAGTCAACAAAGCCCTAGTTCAAGCTTGGAGACCCCTTTTAGTCTGTTTTCTACAGAACCTGAACCAGACACCTACCAGGAACTAGAGTGCAGACCAAAAGCTCCAATCTCCACTTCCTGATTCTCAAAAACTCAGAAGTGGACTAGGTCGCCAACAATGGCGACCTAGTCCCTCTGAGGCTACCTTTTGGGGATTTTTGTGGATTTGGACACCCTTTTGGAAGAAACCTATTCCGACAAACTTTCTGGGAAAGAGGAATAGGTCGCCCCACTTGGTGTAAGTGTCCCTTTGTTGATTTCAGATCATTTCCAAAACATTTCGGGACTCCACATCTGCAACTTCCAATACCCAAATGCACAAGTTTTTTCATTTCCAGTTTCATTTTTGTTTGCAAGCATTTAGGTCATTTACTTTACATTGTATGTAGTTTAGATTTGCATTTAGTTCATATTTGCTTTCATTTACATTCTTTAGTTAGCTTAGTTTCATTCAGTCACACAACACACACACATTCACAACCCTACTCAACTCCATTGAACCCCTATCTTTGAATGAACCTCACCCAAAAGCATATCACTAAGTGAAAGAGATTTATTCCTACACCAAGAGCTCCTAGGTGAAAAACCCTAGGGGCCTAGTAAAGGGGAATCCTCTTTCCCTTGTTTGTATACATTTTTGGTGGTTCACATCTTCAAGGATATCCCCATCTCTCCTATCTAGAATCTAGAATCTAGAGAGCTAGTTTGAGGGTGTCAGGGACAGTGGGGGTAATCTGGAAGATTCAAACATAGATTCTGCCACAGATGAGGAGTTGGGAGGTGAAGATGTGCTAGGAATGCAAGATAGTATAGGGATTGTTGAGAAAATAACTTTAGAATAGACTTTTTCTTCAAATCCGAAGGTCAAGATTGGTGAAAAGAAGAAACGAGGACCTAAAACCGATAGAATGAGATTGGAATTGGTTGGTAATGCGGCTGGATAGAGAAAATTGAGATCGAGAAAAGGCTATGCCTTTTCTCGATAGCCATGAAAATCCTATCATGGAATGTCAGGGGCTGCAATGCCCCTGACAAAATTCATTTGATCAAAAGATATTTTGATCAAACGAGGTCGGACCTAGTACTGCTACAAGAAACCAAATTCAAGGAGTGTGATTTTGATTCTTTTTATAGAAGCTTTAGTAGGTGGAAATGTGTTCTCTTTGGAGCTGGGGGAGCTTCAGAGGGTCTTGGTGTCCTTTGGAATAATTTGGTTGTCGATGTCCAAGTTGCTCGACAGGACATATTTTGGCAATGGGTGAGAGTTAATTCCAAACAACTTGGGTTAAGTTTTTCAATTTTTAATATATATGGTCCAAATAGTCCAACTCAGAAAAAAGTGTTATGGCAAGAATTATCAGCAATTTTAGGCCTGGAGGAGGAAAGGATGTTTATCTTGGGAGGCGATTTCAATGCTATTATGAGGCCTTTAGATAAAATGGGAGGTTTATGTTGGGTTGGACAAAGGCAACAGGATTTCAATGATTTTATTGTGAATAATGGTCTCATTGAATCGCCTTTCAGAAAAGGTGAGTTCACTTGGATAAATAGGAGAGGTGGCTTTCTTAATATAGCTAAAAAACTAGACCATTTTTTGCTTGTTGGGGATTGGGTTGAACATCACTGGACGTGTGAGGCTGAGATTTTACATATTATTGGATCAGACCATTATCCCATAGGTTTGAGAATTCAAGAAGACGCCACACCAAATCGTTGTCCTTTTAAGTTTGAAGCAATGTGGTTTCAGGCTGAAGGTTTTAAGGACCTATTGGTTGATTGGTGGAGAAATGCTCCAAAACGTCCAAGTAACAAAGCTTTCATATTTTTTAAAAACCTCCAATTCCTTAAGGAGCAGATCAAGAAGTGGAATAGAGAATCTTTTAAGAATATTTTTGTAGAGAAATTCAAATTGGAGGAGGATTTGAATAAACTTCACACAAAATTAATAGAGACCGGGATGAGTGAGGAGGATTATGTTTGTGAAAAGGCCCTAAATAAAGAATATTCTGAAACCTTAGCTCGGGAAGAAAATTTTTGGAGGCAAAAATCTAAAGAAACTTGGTTAAAAGATGTTGATAAAAACACTAAATTATTTCACAATTATGTTAAGGTGTGTAGATCAAATAACATGATTTTCTCTTTAAATGATTCTTTGGGTAATGTTTTGAATGATTCTGATTAGATCAATAAGGCAGTTGTAAGTGTTAGAGTAAAGTAATTAATTAACTTTACTCTCCTCTTAAGATTTCGCCTTGCACACATATTAGTCATTTAATAATTAATATTAATTATTAAATGCACTCACCTTTAAGGTTAGATTTTGATCTCCTTTTATAAGGATTGATTTCTTGTATTTCTTTTATGCTCTATTTCATTTTTTTGGAATACATCTTGCACATTGTGAGAGCCAAACCCTTGTCTTGATCTCTCTCTTTCTCTGTGACAAGTTTTTTGCATGCAGGTATTGATCGGGTTCTGTGGATTTGTATTTCTCAAATCCTACATGGTATCAGAGCCAGATCTACTGCAGCTTGTTCAGTTTTTTGAAAGATTTAGAGATCTAGGTTTGGCTGCATCAGATCTGTTTTCATTTTCTAGTTTTTATTTGGAATAGGGTGGTTTCTTTTTTTGGTGCACTTTGAGCTCAAACGGACCTCACCGTTGAGCTCACAGCGTCCAAAAACCTCTATTTTGATATAAAATATGTCTAATTTGGACAAAGTTGCCAGGTGAAGCAATTTTTTTTTACTCTAGGGCTGTATGGCCTCACGACACGATCTTCGAGGCAGAAAATTCAAAAAAAAAATACAAAAAAATTGATTTTTTAAAGTTTTTTTTTTTTTAAATCTGCGCAGCCAGTTCATTTGGATGCGCCGCCTATGCGCCACCCAGCGGCCTCCCATCTGCCACCGGCCACCGGTGGCTCCTCCTTCGCGCCGCTCCTCCTAGCCCCCGCGGGCTACCTCCACCAAGCCGAGGTCATGTGGGGACCGGGAACCTATCCCCAGCCCCTATCGGCCTCCTTAGCTCCTGCGATGGTCGTAAGAAAGACCAGGGGCTCCAGTGCCCAGCACCCAACCGCCAGCCCCCTGGTCGTCCACGTGACCAGGGGCCGAAGACTTTTGCCCTTGAGGGCTTAAACTGCCTTGCATGCACCTTTTCAACCTACCTTCACGAAATCGGGTGTATCTCGGGTGTCTTAGCTCAGATTTTCGAACGAAAATAGGCGTCGGAAAGCTGGTTCCGAGCCTGTTCTGATGGTAGAGGAATTTCTTCAAAAATATTCAGTTTTCATGCAGTTTTTCGCAGTCAAAGTCAAATGATCTTTTTGCACTCTTAGGGGCATAACTTGCTCAATTTTGCTCCGTTTTTTGAAAGCGAATAGGCATTGGAAAGGTGGTTCTATGCTCTTTCCAGATCTTCAGTTTATTTCACTAGAAAATTCTTCAGGTACACAAAGATTTGTCTCATACATATACTGCTTTCTATTGTTTTCTAGCTTGCAGTTTGTACTGGGGATTGGTTTTTTGCATTGTGGGGGGGTGTTTTTACTTACTTTCTGTCATTTACATCAGACAACCAAAATCTATAAACACCAAAACAAAACAAAAACCCCTTCTGCATCTTTTGTCTAGTTTTGAAAGACCACTAAATAATAATAAAAAAATTCAGAGCAAATGAGGCACAGTTCACAACATGGCCGAAAATACTTCTACTGTTGAACTTCTCACACCTCATAACTATCATACCTAGAAGAAATTTATGACACGTCTTCTCAGATCAAAGGGGTTGTGGTCCTATTTAGATACGGTTCAGCCAATTTTGACAAGGCCATTTGAGGTTATGCAACATAGAAATAAGATGGATGAGGCTATGGGTTTGATTTCCTTACATGTTTCAGACAGCTTGTTGTTTCATCTTGATGCATGTAACAGTCCCCTTGAAATGTGGACCAAGTTCAATGATTTATTTGGTACCATCAATCAGTTTCGTGCACTACAGATTGAGGCAGAGTTGACTTCACTTGTACTTGATTCTTTTCCCTCCATTGAGGACTTTCTGATGAAATTCAAACAACAGAGATCTCTTCTACAGGGTTGTGGAAAGGTTAAGACTGATATAGAGTGTATTTACCTGATTTTGTCAAAGCTTCATGGGAACTTTCAAATATTCTCATCTACCTTCCATTCCACTATGGATGCCTTGGGTGCACGTTTTACCATGCCTTCTTTTGAGGTGTTTTGTGATCATTTGACACGAGAGCATGCTAAGATATCACAGTTGGATGCTCTCACAGGATCACCACACCAAGCGTTGGTAGCACAGTCATCTCAAGGGAAGCAAAAGCAGAAACAGAAACATAAACCACAGACCACAGAGCATTGGAAGGATTCTAGTTCACAAAAAACTTTTGATTCACCTTCTCCTGAGGGGGAAATCATCGAAGAAAGATAGACCTAAGTGTGCTTATTGCACTAAGCTAGGACATGATGAGTCCAAGTGTTATGAGAAGAAGATAGATGGATATGCAAAACAGGTTTCAGATTTGACAGCTCTTCTTGAGAAGAACCATATTCATCACTCTTCTTCATCTACTTCAGGCGGGTCTTCTTCTTCACCATCATTCCAGATAGATGGACAGGCCCCACATAAGGGTCATGCATTATGTGCAACCACCAGTTCACATTCATCTAGATGGCTACTGGATTCAGGTGCTTCACACCATATGGCATCTTCTCAGGACATGTTCTCATCTTTCGAGGTTGCATCCTCACCACACATCTTGATGGCTAATAACACTTATATGAGTGTATGTGGGAAAGGTTCTATTGACATTGATGATGGTACATTCAATGATGTACTATGTGTTCCATCTTTGTCCACTAACCTTCTCTCCATCTATCAGATTGCTCACAGTGGGACAGGGAAGACAGTTGAGTTCACACCTGATTTAGTGCACATTAGAGACATTCAGACTGGCAGTATTGTTGCAACAGGGACAGTTGATCATTCTTCCCGATTGTATGCATTCACACACTTTGGTCCACCATCTCCCTCTCTTTCTAAAAGAGAGCATGTAGTATTTGAGGAGAAGTTCGGTCACTTGAAATTATGTGTTCTTCCATCTGTTCATGATACTAGTGTTGAGACTTCTACACCTCTTCCTCCTGTTGAGATCACATTTGTTCAGTTGGATACCTCTTCAGTTGTGACTGACATTGTTGCTCCACTCATCGATCCATCAAGTGCAGTTGTTGAGGCCATATCTGAGGATATTCCTTTCCTCAGAGATGACAGATTCAGCACACCTGTTATCCCTTCTTCATTGGAGATTCCATTTCAGGATCATCTTGAGTTGTTTGATTCACCATTTTGTTATTCATACACTCATGTTGTTGTTTCATTCTTCAGTGCGCATCATCCAGGACTTCCATTTTCACCTCACATCTAGGGATTTCCTCTTCTTCGATCATTGGATCTGTTTTTTCCTCCGAGGCGACACATCGGTTTGATCAGTGGCATAGGGGTTCTCTCATTCTAGGGGGGCCTTTGGAGTCTCCACTCTCTCTCATGGGGGGGTATCTGATTGTATATCTGCATATGTTCTTGAGAGAGTCTCTTGAGACATTCCATTTGTACTTTCTTTTTTGCATCTCTTTTTGGAGAGGAGTTTTTTCCCATTGGGTTTTCTCCTTTTCTCCGTTTCATAGAGATTTCATTGTACTTGGGTACCTGATCAGGCCTAGTTGTCGGGACCCTTGTTTGCTTTCATGCATTGTAGTTACTTTTGCTTTCTTGCACTAGTTTGTAGCTGCACTCTTGCTCATCTTAAGGGGGGGTGTTAGAGTAAAGTAATTAATTAACTTTACTCTCCTCTTAAGATTTCGCATTGCACACATATTAGTCATTAAATGCACTCACCTTTAGGGTTAGGTTTTGATCTCCTTTTATAAGGATTGATCTCTTGTATTTCTTTTATGCTCTATTTCATTTTTCTGGAATACATCTTGCACATTGTGAGAGCCAAACCCTTGTCTTGATCTCTCTCTTTCTCTGTGACAAGTCTTTTGCATGCAGGTATTGATCGGGTTCTGTGGATTTGTATTTCTCAAATCCTACAGTAAGTTTTTTCTTGGATATCTTTGTAGATAAATTAGATGATTTGTTGACTAATTTAAGCCTTTTAGATGTGATTCCTAACTATATTTTTGAGGCTCAGAATGTTATGCTCATGGATAAAGTTTCTTTAAAAGAAGTCAAAAAGTCTCTTTTTGATTTGGGTGGAGATAAAGCCCTAGGCCCATATGGCTTTCCGGCTTCTTTCTTTCAAAAGTTATGGGATATCTTTGCACAATATATTTGGGAGGTGATTGAGGAATCAAGGAGGGGTGGTTTCATTCTAAAAGATTTAAACAATACGTTCATAGCTTTAATACCTAAAAAATCGGTGGTCAACTCTTTTGAGGATTTTAGACCAATTTCCTTGTGCAACACGGACTATAAGGTAATCTCTAAATTCATAGCTAACAAGTTGAAGAGGGTTTTGGAGTCGGTGATTTCACTTGAGCAGAGTGTTTTTTCGCCAAATAGATCCATTTTTGAAGGGGTTATTATTGCGCATGAAACCATCCACTCTATCCGAACGACAAATACTAAGAGAATGATGGTTAAACTAGACATCAAAAGGGCCTATGATGAAGTAAACATGGGGTTTTTGTTGAAATTTCTTGAAAAATTTGGGTTTTGTAAAGAGTGGGTGGCTTGGGTTCAGAGTTGTATCAGCACTCCACATTTTTTTGTGTTAGTGAATGGAATTCCCCAAGGTTTTTTTGAGTCAAATAAAGGTATCAGGCAAGGTGATCCTATATCACCCTTTCTCTTTATTATTTTGGCGAAGGTTTTAGGGAGGCTAATATCCAAGAAACTAAGAATTGGTCATTGGAAAGGCATCAAAATAGCAGAAGGTATTGATCCCCTATCACATTTACAATTTGTTGACGATACCTTTTTGTTGAGGGAAGTAACCTTAAGGAAGCCTGAGTGATGAAGGATACCTTAGACGCTTATGGTAAAGCATCTGGGCAATGTATTAATTGAAGAAAATAAAAAAAATTATTTTTTAACACACACATCCAAAAATAGCTGGAAGTTGTAGAATTCTTGGTATGAGATTGGGAACACTTTCTAATAAGTATCTTGGAACACCCCTTTTTGGTGGTGCCAATAAGATAGGAGTGTGGAAAGATTTGGTTGATAGTTGTTTAAGAAGAATGGATGGGTGGAAAAGAAAATGGCTAACAGTTGTTGGTAGGATTTTAATGTTGAAATCAATGATCTCAACAATTCTAGTTTACTCAATGATGTGTTTGAAGATCCCAAAGAAGGTGATCAGAACCATAGGGTAGAGAATGAGGAAGTTCTTTTGGAATAGTGCAAGTGAGCAAGATAAAATTCCTTTGTTAGCTTGGGATAAAATTTGTCAATCTAAAGATAAAGGTGGGGCTGGTTTAAGGGATTGGCAAATTATGAATGAATCTCTTGGTGAAAATTTGGTCTGGAGTATATACTCAAATCCTAAATTTCTATGGGTGAAAATATTGAAGGCAAAATATCTTGATTTTGTGGATGATCATAGAATCCTAACAATTTGTAATCCACCAAAAGGTTCAACCATTTGGAATTTTATAGTTTCTTGTAGACCGGTTATAACAAACCATATCACATGGCAATTAGGTAATGGTCTCAAAGTAAAATTTTGGGATGATTCTTGGGACGGCTTGCCAATATTGCAAGAAAATGTTGATTTGTAGGATCTTAGGCTTCTCTTTTCATCAAGATGGGGCGATAAGGTGCGTGATTACATTGAAATGAAACAGGGAACCTTTGGTCAAGAATGGGGGTGGAAGGAGCTAGATGGTGAAGGTTTATCAGTCCAACAACTCGAGAGGATGAAAGCTATTCTTCAGGACAAGAAAGTGCTTTTATCAAGAAATGAGGACAAAGTGGTATGGTGTGGGTCTGTGAATGGGAATTACTCAGTTAAAATTGGTTACTAGCTATTGGATAATTTTGAAATTGATTTCTTTTGGGCTAAGAAACTTTGTTGGAATAAGGATTGTTTACCAAAAGTGGGCACCTTTGTATGGCTAGCAGTGAGAGGAAGAATTTTGACAGGGGATAGGAGAAAGAGACTAGGCTTTGCAGGGCCAACAAAATGTGTGATGTGCGATGCTACTAAAGAAACAGTGGATCACTTGCTTTTGCAATGCAATGAAGCAACAGGGTGTTGAGCAAGTCTGAAGGAAAAACTAGGATGGCATGGTCCTCTTTCGAGGACATTAAAAGAGGTATTTGAGGGCTGGCCCTCTTTTAATAAGAAATATTTACTTTCAAGTATTTGGTCAATCAACCCTTCTATTGTGGTTTGGGAGATTTGGAAAGAGTGAAATAGGAGGATTTTTTTGGATAAAAAGGAGTCTTGGAGTAGATTGTTGAGTAGAATTGATCATTCGATTGAAGAAGTTGTGGGAATGATTGCTTCACAAGCTTTGGATTTAAGAATCCCTTATACATTGGAAGATGGTAGAATTCAAAAAGCTTGGCCAGGAATAAAGTTTAGATCTATTAAAGGTGCACGAATGTCAATCGTCAAGAAGGCACCATATGACGAAGTGCGTTGGGAAAAACCTCTAGAAGGGTGGCATAAGGTGAATTTTGATGGGGCTGCAAAAGGAAACCCTGGTCCATCAGGGGTAGGTGCAATAATTAGAGATTGTAATGGGAACACAATGGATTTGGGTGCAAGAAAGGTAGAAGATGGAACAAATAATGTTGTTGAGGCAAAGGAAACCTTGTTTGCAGTTGGCATGGCTCGATCAATGAGATTTCAAAAAATCCACCTTGAAGGAGATTCAATGATTATAACTCGAGCAATTGCAAATAGGGATACAAAGGCTTGGCATTTGCAGAACTTAATAAAAACAATTATCAAGGAATTAGAGCTATTTGAAGATTTTCAGGTCAGTCATATACGTCAATTGGGAAATAGAGAGGCGGATTGTCTGTCAAAATGGGTTGTTTCTTTTAGTAGTATTGGTGAATTCAAATTTGAAGATTTCATACATGTGTTTTTAGGGGAAGAGGAATAGAGTTGGTATCGAATTCCTCGGGGAAGGGAGTAGTTGTGATAGTCTTGGTAATGTAATCCTGAGCGTCGTCTTGGAGATAGGTTGTCATTTTTTATTAGAAATTTGGAGCTTTAAACGACTAGAAATTTAATTATTTTTTATTCAGCAAAGGGTGTGATGGGCAAAGGGGAGCAGGTACGTTTTAAATGTAGATGCCATCATAATAAGGTTATGGGGTTGACAATTGTCTTTGGTAGGTTGATGGAAAAGACGTGTGCTTTGTCCAAGTACTGGGTTGATGATGCTATGACGGCGGGAGTAGGATTTTCTTTAATGGTGATTGGACGGTTTGATTTAGAAGGTGATTTTTGGCACAAGCGGGTAGTATTTTTAAGGAAGGCTAAAAGGATTTAGGTATGCCTAGGTAGTAGGTGTGAAGGTAGGCGCAAAGTTGTAGAGTCATTTTCAGAGTAACAATGAAGGCAATGTATTCGTTTAAAATGAAGCTACAACAGAAAGGATTCTTTGGATCGGTCATAAAATTTAGACTAAATTTTTTGCTAAAATGTTCACACGATGATGTTATTGATGCAATGTTGGAGACGTTGGGGAAGATTTTTATGGAGGCAACTCATCGGGGTAGAATGAACGTGGACATAGCCTCCATGATTTTTGAGTGGGGCTTGGAATTGAATGAGGACTTTGGTGTAATCAAATGGGTAATGCTTTCTCTTTTTGAGGAGTTGATGTTAGGAATGGAATCATTCTTTGAATGGGTAGTCTCGAGGGTTGGTTTTAATGTCACGCAAGGGATTGAGGATATGGAGGATGCGGAAGAACTGGGTGTGATTCCATTCATGAGATGGCGAAGACAGATAGACAAAGATTCCTATAGATTGAATGAATTAGCAGCTTGGGAAAACTTGAAGCTGGTGTTAAGGCATCATGAGCTCACAACAAACCAGGTGGAGATGAACATTCCCCAACAGATTCCTAGAAGGAAGGGCACGTTTAGGAGAGGAGTTTGAAGAACCAAAATAAAATTAGGAACGCTAGTTAGAGGTGGTGGGAAAAGTTTCTTTTTTGACTGGAGCTTTTGTCCAATCCTTTTATTTTTTGCCTGCCTAACCAAAAGAAGACTGGAAAAGGAAGGGTTGAAGGTTTTTGCTGAGGAAGCAATGCGCGGTCGCTTGTGGAAGGAAGTACGGAAAGCCCTCTATCAATTTTTTGCTCGGTAGCTTTAAGTTTTATGGTTAATCCTGAATTTTTCGATGGCTACATTTGCAGGGGTTTACTTAGGTTTTAGTTTGCTAGGTGGGTTTCTTTTAATGTTTATGATGTAGTAATGGGGTGTAGCTAGCATTTAATTGGATAATTTGTAGTCATATTTTTTTGTGTAGGGCTCATCTTTGTATTTATTTGGGCTGGTGAGAGCCAGGATTTTGATACTCTTAGATAGACAATCCTGTTGGATTTTGGTGGGTGACATGGTATATGCAGATGGACTGAATGGATGTAAAATCCTTTTATTAATATAAATAAAATAATATTATTACCGATCAAAAAAATATATTATTAAAATTGATATATAAAAAATTTGATAGTTTAATTGATCATTAGAGAGATTAGGAAAAAGAAAGAGAGATAAAGGGGGAGACAATTCTATATGGAGAGAGGAATATATATTAACACTTGCATCTAAAGGAGGTTCAAGGATTACGCCAATAGAAAACTATATGTATGTAAGACCCCATCCCTTGTGGTCTTATTGATCCTGCTAGTCATTGATGGTTTATGTCCTATATTTTATGTTCTTTTATGTTAGACAATATACATTAGTGATTATTGCTCATATACATCAAGTCACTTATATTTTGGTTGTTAACTAACTAATTAGTGGTTGTTGTGATTTCATGTGATAGCTAGATGAGTTCTATTCCTTATCTGTGTAAGTATACAATGATCAAGATATTTCATTGTTGGTAATATCATTATGTGTATTGTTTAGGTGAAAATATTTTTGGGCATGACATTTGGTATCAGAGCGAGGTTCTAGCATTAGGAACTTTGGGGTTACTCTTTTTCTTAGGGTCCCAAATGTGTGCAATGTCTTAATTATTAAATAATGTTGTTTTGTTGATAGTTTAGGGTAAAGTAATTAAGTGACATTGTCCTTAGTCTTGCAATAAATGGTTAAAAGTAGTGTGTTAATTATGACTTTTTAAAAACACCTGAAGTTATATTCTCTCCCGTCCTTGATTAAAAACGTCTTATATTTTTAACAAGGTTGTTGTAATTATTGTCTCCTCGGCCATGTTAAGAGCAAGTTGTTTTTCTTAGGAGGGAAAGTTCTTTAAATCACTTAAGCTTATGAAAAGTTGGTTTTAAGTATCTTTGATGCTAATTCTAATTGTTCATTTCCAATGTTTTTCTTTGTTTGGATTCTTGGTTGAATATAGCCATTCTTGAGTTCACGTAATACTAATTAGAAAAGTGATACAATAATAAGAAGGAAAATGATTTATATGAAATTTATTTTTGGCTTTCAAAGAATTAATAGTTGTGTTAATGGGAAACTTCATTCTTGGAGTAGTTAATCAAAGTTACTTATGTTCATCACTTTAACTTGCTTCATAATAGAGATGGATGATAATTATATAGAGTCATTCCCTTGAGCAATTATTCAATGATTGTTGCAGTAAAGTGGGTCATCATAATTGGATGCTTTCTTGGTTGGGTATTACAAGTTTAATATAATTTATTAAATTCGCCATAAGGTCATTAAGGTTATCGCATGCTCTAGATATTTGATAGTACTTGATCAATGTCACAAATTGATTGTGAAAGTTATCTAGCTGAGTTAGTTTAATCTTGTGTTATGAATTGATTGAAATTTTATTCACCTATTGATGGCATTCTTGAAGATTGGAAATATTAACATTGGTTGTTTGAAAATGAAAAGTTAAACCATGGGTGAAACTCTTGCTTTCTTTTCTTGATGGTCGTAACTTGAGGTTGTCCACTTCAAAGATTTGATGTAGTAGCATTGCTAAATAAAATGCAAAATATTATCATAATTATTCTAGTAGAAAATTACAATGAAATAGTTATTAGTAATTATCTTGTTTCTAGTAGTGATGCTTAAATTTGGTGCAATGGAACTATGAGTTGAATCATGTTTGTAAACAAGGAGTTATCCTTAGTGGTATCTTGTTTTTAGATCTATGGTGGAATTCTTTATTGTTCTAATGTTTATTTTGAGCATTGTGTTGAATTGAGAATCATGTGGTCCCTTGTGTCATTTTTTATGTATCCTTCTCAAGGGAGGTGACCCCCTCTTGTATAAAGGAGTTTTGGTCCTCCACATGTGGGGTTTGAGTGGGAGATTGCTCCCTCACATTAGGGCTCTCATTCTAGGATAAGAGCATCCCGTTTAGGTAATGATCATTACTGGGGGTATGAGTACCCTTGTATTTATGGGATATGAGTATCCCCTTTTATTTTTTTAGTTATATGCATTAGGAGGAATAAGGGGTGTTGAGCTGTGGATGTGAGGGGTTGGAGGTTTTGTGGGAGCTATTATGGAGATGTGTTTTGATGTTATATGTATATTTATTTTACCCATGTTTGGTAGAGCCCCTACTCCCCCTATGTGGAATTCCTTCTTGGAATCCAATATGATAGTGATGTGTTTGGGTGTTGGAAAGTGTAAATCGTTTATGAATTGATAGTTCTAAGTGGTCTTTATGTGTTTCAAATTGGCTAAGTGTTGTTTTTTTATATATAACTATTTCTAAAGCTTTAAAAGTGTATTATAATGTGTTGTGAGAAACCAATAAATGTTATGTTCGTGACTCAAGTTTGAGATACTAGGGTATCCAACTTGGGAGAAGGGGGTGGACATTTGAGATGATCTACTTGTGTATACCCTTGCATTAACTTATTTTTTATTATGTGTTGTCATTGTGTGTTGAAATTCCCCTAGTGTCGATCACTCCTTTCGAAGAAGAGTTCATTGGAGTATTAGGCATTGAGAGAGTCCCCCGTTCTTTGGAACATTGTGATTCTTGATTCGTCCTTGTGCTAGCCAGTGGACACATGTCAGAGATTATGTTCCCCTTGGAATGTTGAGTTGGATATAGCTCCCCCATTGAGGACCACATTTGTTGGTCCATGGTGCAAAACCTTTTTCCTTGAGTATATCCCATGGGTTGAGGATGGATCTGGTGTGCCAAACTTTGGATGAGCTTCCGCTTGGGCTACATATGTTATAGATATTGGTTATTGAAAGGCATGATTATTAGATGCAGTGTTCTTGTGGTATTATTTTTGATCTATTCACATACAGGTAATGCTTTAACCATTCATGGTTTGTGAGTAGTGTTGGAAATAGAGGGAGAAAAAATGCAATTGTTTAATTCTTATTATCCAGTATTTGTAGAAAGAATATAAAATGATAAAATGCAAGGCTTTTGATAGTAAAATATTAAAAAAAATCTTGGGTTACATACTTTACAGTGATTATGACAGAATTACAGGGTTGGTGATAGAATTATGAATTGGTGAATGATGTTCCCTTGGGTAAGATTCAGTGTACAAATAACTTCTTTTACAGGCTACTTCAACTATATGATTTATGGCTACTTGGATGGTATGTCCTGGGTTGTGTGGGACTATGTTTGGTTATTATATCGATATTTTATGGTTTAAGACCACCGTATTATTATTTTGTGGTTTGAGACCACCATATTATAAGTGGTTTGAGACCACTATGTTTTGGTGGCTTTGTGGTTTGAGAACCACCATTCCCCTCCACCCCTCGCATGGCTTGAAAATATCACACAGTGCAAGTAATGTGCCAATCTTTGTGAAATGTGTATTATTTTGAAGACTCTTTTTTTTTTGCCAGTAGTATTGTATTTTTGGAAATTTAATTTGTGTGGTCCTTTTTGTCTCAAGGACTTAATTTAATTTAAACGGTTTTTATTTGGATTGAGATGTTTCCTTTGTACTTGATTTTCCCTTTTTCTTTACTTCTCAAGATTTTGTTGTAAATTTTGAAATCTTATTTTTGTCTTCTTAAGCTTGAGGCTTCTTTGAACTATTGGCATATGTGTCATGATGTGAACTCTATAAACTGCTATATCCACTAGGGATCCTTGGCAAGTCGTATGGGGTGCAGATGCATTGGGGAATTTATCTTGTGAGGATGGGGATGTAAATGGGATTGGTATGGGATGATCATAATCCATTCTCCCCTACTGTGTGATTCTTTGTGTACCTTCCTTCTTGGAGGCTAACCACCTTACACAAACAAGGGGAAGGTACTAGGAAATGTATGGATGGGTCCTAGAGAGGGCCTTGAGACCATCTTTCCTAATATTATTATGATGGTAGTTGCTTCAAATCAGTGGTATGGCATTGGCACTGTTCATCCTCATAAATCCCATTCCTTGAACCGTGTGATATTTAGTGTTGTGTTGATGGTGGACGTGTTGTAAACAAATTCCTTTTGTGATGCTTATGGAATAATTGAAGGAATTATTGTAATAAAAGGAAATGAATGATCACTTAAAATGTAAATTTATTATGTTTTAGTGAAATGATTGAGCTATTCGTCAATCGTACGAGTAATGTGAAATTGACATCTACAGTATTGTTCTATAACATGGATGGATCATCTTTTAAGTAGACAATTAAATTGTAAAGTTTCCCATTATTTTAGAATGCTTTGGAAAATAAAATTTTCTATTATCGTACTTGGGATTTTTTTTGCATAAAATATTATTGACAAGTGCTTGTGTTTACCTTCACTTCTACGGACTTCCAGGAGGAAGCCCAATCCTAGGGGGGAGAGTGTAAGAACCCATCCCTTGTGGCCTTATTGATCCTGTTAGTCATTGATGGTTTATGTCCTATAATTTATGTTCTTTTATGTTAGACAATATACATTAGTGATTATTGCTCCTATACATCAAGTCACTTATATTTTAGCTGTTAAATAACTAACTAGTGCTTGTTGTGATTTCATGTGATAGCCAGATGAGTTCTATTACTTATATGTGTAAGTATGCAATGCTCAAGATGTTTCATTGTTGGTAATGTGTATTGTTTATGTGAAAAAAAATTGGGCATGACAATGTATGTTAATATGTTAGAGAGTATGTGTTTGTGCATGTATGTGCTACAAATTATAGTTGCATGTGGCTAGATTAAACAATTAATAATAAGTGCTAAATAATGGAATGAAATAAATTTAAACAAATCTAGATTTTTTCTTTAAAGAAATTAAGTATTACTTGATTATGAAATATGTGCATTCAAATTTAAAACATAAACCAATATAAATGAAAAAAGAAAGTTGACATCAAATTGACAAAAAATATTGCAAATGGAAATATAATGTTCCCATCTAGTTGCTAAATCAATATTTATCTGGATTTTATGTGATAAGTGAGATTTTAGAGGCTTTTACCTAATATTTTAGAGGATTTTACCATTAAATGGCTGCTAGTTTACCATTAAATGGTAGCTGAAACTTGTTTTCCAACAACTCAATGGTTTGTAGGTGCACAAGACTTGTTTTGGGCTCAAATCTCACATTATATGTAGCCTATCGGCTAATAAAGAGAGATAAACTCAAAAGATAGAGAATGAGAGAAAGAGACAAATTTAGATAGATAAATATCAAGAGAGAGAGAGATATATATAGATGGAGAAAAAGATTAAAAGAGAGAGGAATAGACAAAGTGAGATAGAGCACGAGAGAGAAATATAAGAGATACAAAGGAAAAAAGAGAGAATTTAGAAAAACTAACTTTTGATTGGTTGTTTCATTTCAACAATCCAAGGATGGCATATGCCCTTGGGGAGTTATGCTCAAGGTAGCATGCCATTTGATCAAGGATATGATAATTCACCTTCAAGACCTCTTCAATGTACCCATTGCACACTTAAGGAGACAAATATATAGAGAGAGAAAGAGAAAGGAAGAGAAATGGGAGAGGGAGATAAAGATAAGATATAGATAGGTGGAGAGAGAAAAAATAGGAGATCAAGAGAGAGGGAGCAACATGAGAAAAAGGAGGAGAAAGAGATGAAGATAGAAATAAAGGGATAAAAAGAGGAATAGGGAGAAAAAAAGAGAAGAGAGAGAAACAAAGATAGAGAGAGAGAGATAAAAAAAAAGAGATAAAGAGGGAGACACATAGATATAGAGAGATAGGTAGAGATATAGAGGAATAGAGAGTGCCATAGAAAGAGGTTTGATAGTGAGGGAGATAGAGAAAAATAGATGAAGGAAAAGAGAAAGAGAGAAGAGGAGAGAGACATAGATAGAGACAACCACATAAAGAGACAGGGAGATAAAGATCAATAGAGGGAAGAAAAATATATATATACATATATATAGGGAGATAATGAGAAACATACATATATAGAGGGAGACAAATAGATAGAGGTAGAGAGATAGAGAGATAAAAATGAGTAGATAAAGATATAGGGAGGGTGATTGATATATCTCTCCTTATCGCTCTTTATCTCTCTATATCTCCCACTATATATGTCACTCCTTCTTCCCCTCTCTATCTATAGAGCTATCTCTCTCCCCCTCTCTCTCATTCACTCTATCTCTCCTAATCTATATCTCTATCTATATTTCCCTCTTTATCTCCTTCTCAATCCTCTCTCTATCTCTTTATATCCATATCTTTTTCTACCTCTATCACCATCTCTCTATCTCTTTCACTATCCCCCTCTACCTCTCTATATCACCCCATTTCTATGTCTCTCCCTCTCCCTCTATATATATTGAGTTATCTCTCCCTCTCTCCCCCATCTTCTTCTCTCTCTCTCCCTCTCTCCTCCCTTTCTTTCTCTCCCTCTTCTACCTATCTCTCCCCCTCCTCTCTCTCTTCATCTCCCCCTCTTCTCTATCTCTCCTCCTCTACCTATCTCTCTCCCTTTCTCTCCCTCCCTCTCTCAATCTCCCCTCTCTCTCTATCTCTCCCCATATCTGCCCCACTCTCTCTCTATCCCCCTATCCATCTCTCTATCTCCACCTCTCTCTCCCTTTCTCTTCCCATATATCTCTATCTCTCTCTTTCTCTTCTCATATATCTCTATCTCCCCCTAATTCTTTCTCCCTTTCTCTATCTCCCCCTATTTCTCTATCCCTCTCTCCATCTCTATTTACCTATCTCTAATTCTCTCTATTTGTCTATCTCTTTGAATTTCTCTCACTCTCCTCTATATCTTTGTATATCTCTATCCCTCTATCACTCTATATCACCATCTATATCTCTCTATCTCTCCCTCTCCCTCTTCCTCTATATCTTTCTATCCCGTCCTCTCTATCTCCCCCCTCTCTCTTTTATATTTATCACTCCCTCTACTTATATCTCTCTATCTATTTGTCTCCCTCTTCCTCTCTCTATCTTCATCTCTACCTCTATTTTCCTCTCCCCCCTTTATCTCTATACATGTCTCCCTCTCTCTATCCACCCATTTATCTCCCTCTCTATCCCTCTCTATATATTTATCTCTTCCATCTCTATCTATCCCTCTCTCCTCTCTCTTTATCTCTCCCTCTCCTTCTCTCCTTCTTTCCATATCCATCTCCATCTCCATCTCCTTACCCCTCTCTCTCGCTCTTCCCCCCTCTATTTCTCCCTCTTTTTATCCAAATCTCCCTCTCTCTCTCCCTCTCTCCTTATTTCAAACATAACATGAGCTTGTTGGTAATGGAGCTTGATTATCTTTCTGATTCAAAGGTTTTATTTCAATCATGTATGGATACTTGTAAGTGGATGCATAGTTGATTTGAATCTATCACTTCTCCATTAAGACCTTTGTTGCACAAACAACATCATTTGCTAAATGGCCTACCAATTGACCTCATGTAATGTATAAATGTATGCAAAATAACACCAAAATTTATCCTAATTGACCTTCCACACTTCTTCGGTGCACCCATCACACACTAAGATGCAATTGCTAGTAATTATTTTTTACCCACTTGAATTCTTTAAAAATAATTTTAAAAAGATAATTTATTTTTGAAACATAAATAGGTACCCACATAAGAAACTAGTCAACTATATAAACATATAATTTTTGTTCAGAATTTATTAGCCACACACACCCACTAGGTAGGGGAGAGGGGCCCATAGTAGGGTAGGAGCCTATACTAGGGATGGAAGTAGTCCCACGTGGGCCCCACACTAGACCGCCTTATTATGCAATTCTAAAATAATTTTCACTCACAAAGTCAACAAAGGTACTCAAATCACTTTACTGCAAAAATTATATTATAATCGGTTTATATTTGTCTTGAACATAAATAATTAATTGCAGTCTTACATGTCAGAGAATATTCAAAGCACATCTAGCACCACAAACATACAAACCATATTG
The DNA here is from genome assembly GCA_007115665.2 of Sequoiadendron giganteum. Taxonomy (NCBI): domain Eukaryota; kingdom Viridiplantae; phylum Streptophyta; class Pinopsida; order Cupressales; family Cupressaceae; genus Sequoiadendron; species Sequoiadendron giganteum. The sequence goes on from CM021104.1 coordinate 595,254,124, forward strand.
ATTCTTACTGGCTCGTAGCTTTACAACTTGCACCCAAAATATTTGCTTAGTATAACCCACACTCCCTTATAATATCACCACTTGCATTAGATCATGACAACTATTTTAAGACAAGTGCCGCAAGAAGAAAAACTACGAGCCAAGAATCTCCCATCACCAAATCCAATTGAACCCACCCCTATCCCATTGTTCCATCAATACAACACTGAAAGGAAGATAAATCATTCATAACTATCCCATCAGTCAAATCCATTCGCATGCCAACTAGTTCAATATCCTCTTTTGCCACCTACAACCACCAAAACAATGGTAGTAAGGCCACCAAAATCACTTGACCAACAAACAAACACTGCACGTCATAAATACATACAAACTATGCAATTGAATGCACCCAGACATATTTTCAAATTTGAAAAAGGAGGACCAAAATTAAATACTCCATACCAAACATCATTGAACATATAAAGAGATTTTTGAATTTAAAATTGTATTTCCATTTACATTTTCCTGGAGGTAGACGAACAAAGAGGAGAAGAAGAAGAAGCAACACCAGCAACATGCTATCAACATTCGAGTACTCTACACTAACCTGTTGTTTATGCCTATGAATGCCAATCTCAAACTTCTTGTTTATGCCTATGAATGCCAATCTGTTCAATGCTATGCGAATGATTTTCACCATACAGTAAATACCTTTTAATTTTCATATAAACTCTTTATGTCCCAATGGAAATATGTTGTATGCGATGTTAATGTTTCTCAAAAAAACATGTAACTCAACATCTGGGGTTTCAACTTACACTATTTGTGAATGTCCAAGAAGTTTTGTTCATTTTCTGGGTTCTTTTTACATTCTCTATGCCTCCCAATATTGATTTGTTCTATTCACTGTAAAAGTTATGTGACCCACAAACCTGTAACTCAATATCTGGGGTTTCAACTTACACTGTTTATGTATGTCAAGTCATTTAACTTTGTTTGCTGGAGTTTTCTTATGGTCAATATGCCTGCCAATATAGATTAGTTCTATGCACCGTACCTATTTTTCGAGCACCAATCTGTAACAATTATATCTGGGGTTTCAACTTTCTCTATTTATGAATGTCAAGTAATTTCAGTTCAATTCTTGGGTATTTGTTATGTTCTATATGACTGGGTATATAAATCAGTTATTTGCACTGTAAATGTTTCTCACCCATTACCCTCTAACTCAATATCCAGGGTTTCAACTTACAATGTTTATGAATGTCAATGCATTTCAATTCCTTGCAATGTGATTGTTAAACCCTATGTAATTTTTGCACAAGGCCGGGTCACTTTTTTGAATGGAAATATCATTGTTGCAACATATTCTTTCTAACTCACTATCTGGGGTTTTGACTTATATTGTTTATGAATGTTCAATTGCAATGTTTTCATATATCATCTATATGCCTGGGAATGCCAATATGCTCTATGTTGTCTAAATGTTGATGAATGACAATGAATTTCAGTTATCTACATTAATTCCAATCGATAGTATGGCTTAAGACCAACTCCTTTCATTTCAATCAAAAAAAAAAAACATGTGCAATTCAAACAAAGTAGTATGATCACATAAAACTTCAACAGTTACCAAATTTACCATTATAAACTATCACTTAACATAATAAAGATAAAAAAAATCATGCATCACTCTGTCTTTAAGGGTGTTCAATGGTGGTTCTTATCATTGTTTGAAACATGTCTAAATAATACGTGTAGGTTCAATATAAAGTTGATATGAGGTCCATGCCAATGAAGAAGAGAGCCACAACAAGGTGGCCTCCATGTAAAAGAGGAGTTACATTCCCCCCTGAAGAAGAACAAAATGTATGAGCGAAGACAGTTTTGGTAGTTATTGCTCCATCAGGTAGGTAGACAACATCACAACATTGGGAATTGACAATGAATGATATAGTTAATCATCAAACAAATGGCATGGTGGATAGCCAACGTGAGGAACATAACGATGACCTAAATCTTCCCTCAGCCCCTACCCCATTGTCTTAGTTGGTAGATAGATCCATGAATATGGGTAATGACAGTCTAAGTCTTCCATCACCCCCTACCTAATCATCTTGGTTGGTAGAGGGAGCAACTGATGTGGGTAATGATGGTTTAAGTCTTCCCTCGACTCCTGCCCAACCATCTTGGTTGGTGGATGGAGCCAAAAAAATGGGTATTGTATTGTAGTGGGAAGAAGAGAAAGTAACTTATTCATTGCCTTCTCCACCTACCACATTTGCTATACCACAATTACTAGATTACTATGTAGATTTGAGCAAGGAAATAGAGCAAAAGAAGGAGGAAGATAGAGCTAAAAAGCAACAAGATAGGAAGGAGAGAGAGCACAAGAAGGAGCAAGAGATAGTTCAAAGGATACAAGATAGGAAGGAAAGAGAGAAAACGAGGGACCAAGACCGAGTTCAAAAGAAACAAGATAAGAAGGAAAGGCAACAGAAGATGGAGCAATAGAGGGTTCAAAAGAAACAAGATAGGAAGGAAAGAGAAATCAATTGGGACCATAGGTCATTGCAGCGAGAAAGACATATAAGCAGTCCTACAAACCCGTTAGCACACAACCATGCCTTGTTTCAGGATATATTGAACACATACATTCCTCTATTTGTAGTTGTTGATGTCAATTCAAGTGTCGGCTCAAATGTAGGTTGCACTCCACTCTCTGTTGCAAATAGTTGTTCAACATCGTTGCATGCAATTTGCACTCAATTTACAAATGCAAATGCAAATCATGTAAGGACAACTCAAAACACATAAGTAGGAGACAATAACACATCTCCAGATGTTTATCTTGGCATGCTTGATTGATGTTGGGTGGGACCATCCCTACAAGTATATGAATGATTGGCTACTTTTTTGCTATGTATTCCGGGCTAAAATATATAGTTCAATTGTTGACTGTTTAATTTTGTTGTTGAGGACTATAATACCCTAATATTAATCACATAAATTTTCCCACCATGTCACCCTGCCACTTGTGCATTGGGCCCAATATTTTATTTTGAAAAAATTGAGCACCCCGCCACCTATCAAGCACCATTTACTCCAACATGTCCAAAACGGGCCCATTTTTCCCTCCACCCCAAAGTGGAGCCCATCTGCCTCCTCAATCGACAAACACATCCACGTACAATGGATCAAACGGTCGCGTGTCCACGATAGCCTCGCCACCCTAAATGAATAGTTTAGAGCATTAATCGCTCGTCGCCTCCTTCGTTACCTCCACTGACTAATTTGCCTTATGTGTCCCTTCGCATTTGCTCAGATTGTCGAGCAATTAAATCGAAGATCAAGGTTCATTGAATGCTCCAAATTCTCGCATATCCCGCTCACTCTCATTCCTTTTGTTTGGAAACATTCTCGAGTGTTCGTTTGGTTACGCAACCATACTGGTTCGTCTAGGCATTGGAGAGGCTTCTTTTTCACCAAATGCATTTTTTAGCATTAAACCATGTTGCATACACTAATAATTTGTAAAGTATAATGATACACAGTTTAATACTTAATGCTCTTCTAAAAAAGAAGTCTCTTCAATGCTATAACCTCCAATGCCAGTACGAATTTCAGTTCTATAATATGTAAATGTCGTTGCCAACATTATGCACATTCCTATATTATGTATTTGATATCAAATGGATCTGTTTATTGGTTTTTTAAATGGATATGTGTATGGGCCTACTTAGCAATATGATGTCCATGTTGGCAGTGTAGTGCAATTGTTTATTAATGTAATTTTGCTTGATTATATTGAAAATTTATTTATGGCAATTGCTTGATTGGGCTGAAATGTACAACACAGTTCGCATAACTATTGCATGTATACAAAATTATGCATTAACATCCACTAACAATATCACTTCAATCTTCATATAGTCATGTACAAAACACTGGCAACATCATTTACATGGTATAGAATGTATAAAGTGCAACAACCTCTTCTGTATAATATAATGGATTTGGTGATGGGACAGTCTTGGCTCTTTGTTGTTCTCGTGCCATTGGATGTATGCAAATATTGGCAGCGATGTAATGCAAGTGGTGATATTATAGGGGAGTGTTGGTTATACTAATTTTATATTTTGGTTGTATGTTTTAATGCTATGGGCCATTGACAAGCAATGTGGCTTGTATGTTTGTGGTATCAGATGTGCTTTGAATATTCTATGACATGTAAGACTTCAAATAACTATTTGTGTATGGGACAAATATAAACCAATTATAATACATTTTTGGCAGTACAGTGATTCAAGTACACTTTTTGGATTTAGAATTTGGGGTATCGCATGGGCTTTCAATTGTGATGCAATCTTGTTTGTTATCCCCTTATTATTTAGTTATTCATTGCACAATAATGCAATCTGCAATTTTATTTTTATATTTCATTATTACTACAAAATATGGAACTTGGGTTTCACTGGTTCTCCTTTGGAGGGTTTTTTGACATGCACTTGTATTCGACTGTTCTTCATTGCACAATCATTCATTGTGCAGATACATATATACGTATGTACATGCACTAATCTATGTATATACATACCTATATATGTATGTGCACAATAACTTTGTAGTTTAATTTTCAAGGTTTTATGCAATGCACTTGTATTATTCTATTCTTCAGTGCACAATCATTCATTGTGCAGATCTGTAATTCATAAATATTTAGTGCACATATGTATATTTATGTATGTGCATACTAAATTTGTAGTTTAATTTTGAAAGTTTTATGCCATGCACTTGTATTTCACAAATATTTAAATGTTTGTGAAATACATACATACCTGCGTTCATATATGTATGTATGTGCACAATAGCTTTGTAGTTTAATTTCAAAGGTTTTATGCCATGCACTTGTATTATTCTATTCTTCAGTGCACAATCATTCATTGTGCAGATTTGTAATTCACAAATATTTAGTGCACATATGTATTTCACAAATATTTAGTATTTGTTTGTTCTTCATTGCACAATCATTCATTGTGTTGATACATATATACGTATGTACATAGATTATTGCATGTACATACATAGTGGATGTCCATATGTATGTACATGCACTAATCTATGTACATACATACCTACGTTCATATATATGTATGTGCATAATAACTTTGTACTTTAATTTCAAAGGTTTTATGCCATGCACTTGTATTATTCTATTCTTCATTGCACAATCATTCATTGTGCAGATATGTATTTCACAAATATTTAGTGCACATATGTATATCTATATGTACATATGTTTTTACATACATATGTATCATCGTATGTATTTACATATGTATGTGGACACATATGTTCATATTGCATATAAATGTATGTGCATACTTTCGTACATATATGCATATACATATATATATGCATATACATATTAAAAGCATAGGTGGCATGGTCACGTGGCGGGCAATTCAATGAGGATATATTTTGGCTAACCATGAGAGGAAAGAAACATAAGAAGTATAAGAAATTAAACCCATTTTAAAGTCAGAGTGATGCTAGAAAGAAGCATATTTTCCTTGAAAAAGTTAAGTGTGTTTAAGAACACAAAATTTGGAAGTATTCATAAACACCCTAGACACCATACACTTCATCGAGCACATTCTAGATGCACCAAGAAGCCATGAAATTCCTTCAAACTATGGAAAACCAAAAAATCTGATCAAAATAAGCAAGACAAAAAAAATTTCAACTTAGGGAAGACAACACACCCATTACAAATCAAATAAATAGTATGAAAAAACCAATTACTGATAGGAGACAATGGTAGAGCCTTAGTGAGGTTAGAAACCTCACTTGTATAGTAGGGATTTTCCCGATTATGTGTCTTGTTGCACTCACCTATATCCTGCTTGCTGCAAGAAAAAATAAAATAATCAATCAATCAATACACAGAAAATATTACAGAAAGAATATTACACAAATGTAGGCAATGCTTAGCTTAATACAAAAAGAATATTACAAAACTGTATACCTTTCAATTGCAACTCACCATTATTGAAACTTGGAAGGAACAATGGACTGAACTGAACATGTATTTCTTTGCACACCGATGAAACAAAGTGAACAAGACACAAAATGACAAGGTGTCAGCCGAATATACCATAATCTCTATGATATATAGAAATACATATATACATACATATATATATACATATATACAGACATATATACATACATATATATACATACATACATATATATACATACATACATACACATATATACATATATAAATATATATACATACACACATATATACATACATACATACATATATATAAATACATATATAAATATATATACATACATACATACATACATACATACATACATATACATACACACACATATATATGTATGTATACATACATATATACATACATATATACATATATATATATACGTTCAGCTGAAATGAAAGATCTGAATTTAGTTAATGAATATAAAGAAGATACTTCTTTTCCTCTGTTCATTAATGGATATAATGGGAACCCTAGATGGTTTAGTTAGTTATAGCCGAATGAAATCTGGCTGTTGTTTCCATTTCTTAAACCCTAAGAAAGACAACTGTTACATTTGTTTAATAGTTGTAGTATTTGTTCATTATATTCTAGAAGCAAGAAAAGTAGTTATGTCTTTCTGTAATTTTTTGTATATGTTTTAGTTATTAGTTTTCCCTTCAGTTGGAATTGGTAGTTTAAAAGTTAGTTGAAAATTTAATTTGATTCAGTAGAAATAATTGTGGAAACTCTTGAATGAAAACAAGTTAGTTTACTCAACAAAAATTTGCCAGTTGATATCTGAGGTTGGGATTGAGTTGTTACACAATCGTTAACTGAAGCAAACTAAAACAAAAAGCAGAAAGAAGCTAAAATGAACTAAAATGCAAACGAAAGTTAACTAAGTTAACTAATGACTAACTAAAGCTAAGATGACCATTAATATTACGTTTAATATTTTAATAATTGAGTGTTATTGACTTTGCTCTAGTTCAATACATTGGGCATTCAATAACTTTCTTTGGCAAGCTAGATTTGATTCGAGGAAATAAAGCACTGTGGAAATTGAGAATGAAGAAAGTTATCATTCCTCAACATAGTGAAATGCCACCTATTGTCAAAGCTTTCCAGATGTACAAGGCTAGGTTAGTTACACACCCGTCCCAGTCACCGCGCAACAGTGGAAATGATGTGGACCCAGTGGATGTGCCACCTTAGCCTTAACCGCTTTGTTTTTTTAGTTAGCATATTTTGAAAATGTAATTTCTTACGTTATAAAATAACTTTAACTGCCAATAACCGGTTACTCTAAAGAATTAGTTACACTTGCAGGTAGATATATGTAATGGGATACTACGAAAGGGCTCTCTTCTCCTGTTTAGTTTTTTTCCTAAGTAAATAAAAGAAGTTAAAAAGTTGGAAACAGATTTTTTTTTAAATTTTGGGAAGGTAAAATTCTGTAAATGTACATTTTGGACACTTGGAATAAAAATCTATTATGATTTGTGAATTATAATTGGTTTTAGAAGTTGTTATATGTTTGTGTGAGTGTAAGAGCTATTTTAAGTGTTTGATCTTCTTAGGTTGGCAATCATTTGTGAGTAGATAAATTCATCAATTTACACTTCTTGAAACATGAATTAGCTCGTGATCTAATTAGTTTCTTGAGAAGTTTATTTTTAAACGGTGTAAATTTGAGGATATCTGTGGTGTAATTCACTCTTTCAATTTTATAGAATTATCAATATTGTTTTAACCTTTGCTTGCTTTTTGGTTAAAAGCACACATTTGGTAGTAATAATTTTTAAAAAAGAACAAAATCCCATCCAATGAGGGAGTTGTACCTCTAAAATTCAGAGGGAAGCTATATTCATAAGAAATAACTTACCCAACTGTTGGTAAAGATTATTCCTATAATTGGGCATACAGAGTGCAAGTTGCAATTTTAAATAGTGGCTAATCTGTTAACCAACAGATATGTACTTCGTCATTATTCAAGCAAATTCTTCATACTTATTATTTATGCCACGTGGCTATCAAAATTCTGTTAGAAAATTGTCATTGATGTCAAAGTCATTAATGTCAATGTAAACGTGCAACAATATATAAATAACATGCTTAGATATATTCCCCATTGTAGCGCCACTTTTGGATAAATTGCATGAAACCCATTTATGGTTAGTTACATGAAACGTTAAGCTAAGTCAACATGTAGTGGAGTTAAGTGAGTTAAGTCAACATGTAGTGGAGCTAAGTCAACATGTAGTTTAGTTAAGTCCAGCATAAAAAGCAACGAAGTCAACATGCATTGGAGCTAAGCCAACATGCAATTCAATTAAGTCCAACATGCAAAAAGCAGTGCCAATTTTGCATGAAGAAAAAAGCAACACCACTTATGCATAAAAAAAGGCATGCAAAAAGAAAGATAGCATGCAAAAATTAAAAAGAGCCTTATAGGGTTAATTTTATAAAAGGAGATTAATTTTTTTGATATATAGAAAAAAGGTGTGAGTGAAAAAGAAGCAGCGCAACAGTCATGAGATAGCAGGCCGCCATTAGAAGGAGAACAATGGTGTAAAGGGTAGATTTGGACAAGAAGATAAGTGTAGAAATAAAGTTCAGTTTTGAAGAAGCTGATTTAAAGAAGGGGTTTGTTGTTATTCATCTTTCATTAAAAAAGATATTATACTTGTTAGTGTGTAGGTTGGTGCCTATCATTTTTGGTATACTGGGTTGGTGCTCACTTTTGTAATTGAAGATTGGTGCTTTCTGTAGGTTGGTGCCTACTTATTAATAAAAGCAAATATTGCTGTGGTTGTTTCCTGAAAGTCTTTTCCAAGTAAAATTGGCATTCATTTTGCTTATGGTTCATTTACACTATCAAGTTTTGATTATTTGGTTTTTGAAAAGTTTAAAATTGATCTTATACTGATTGCCCCCCCTCCTCCCCCCTAAGTATAAGCGCGTGCTCTTCAATTGGTATCAGAGTCAATTCCTTCGAATATAGGCTTAGCAAGCAAGAAGGGAGATCTTGAGAAGCACACATAGATGGTCATGATGGATCTGGTTTCTCCTCAAACATGGCATCTTTGTTTGATGGAACTAATTATGCATTTTGGAGCATAAGAATGGGAACATATTTGAGTGCTCTAGGTTTTGATATTTGGCAATCCATTGTTGATGGCTACACAACTCCTGCAACTAATATTGCTGGGAAGAAGCTTAGTGAATGTAATGCCAAGGCCAAGAATGCTATTCTTTGTGGGCTGTCCAAATCTAAGTTTGTGAAGGTGATGTACTGCAAATCTGCACAACAGATGTGGGAAAAGTTGAAAAATATTTATGAAAGAGATGACAAAGTTAAAAAGGCAAAGCTTGAAATTCACAGAGGACAGTTTGAAAGCCTCAAAATGGAAGAAGAAAATATTGCTAAATACCTACTTTGTGTGGTTGAGATAGCCAATACCCTTAAAGGTCTTGGTGAAGAGATCAAAGAATCCAAAGTTGTGCAAAAAGTTCTTAGGCCCCTCCCTTTGTGATTTGATGCAAAGGTTTCTGTCATTGAAGAAATGGGAGATCCTGACAATCTAACAAAAGATGAGTTGCATGGGATCCTAACTGCATATGGGATGAGAACCATTGATCAAACATTCAAAAAGGAGGCAGCCTTCAAAGCTTCAAGAAAAGGGAAAAAATAAGGAGCATGAACCAAGTGATGATTCAAATAAAGAAGAACCTCACTTTATGAGAAGACTAAATAAGGGATTAGAGAAATACAAAGGTAAGTTATCTTTCAAGTGCTTCAATTACAGAAAAGTAGGACATTTTTCTTCCAAATGTACATATGAAAAAGAATGAGGGCAGCGATAATGAGAAAAAACCCCAATACTACAAGAAAGGTCATCAAGAGAAGAAAGGGTATTTGGGTATTTTAAAAATCCAAAAAGAGTCTTTATTCCAAAGATTGCATCAGCTCATCAAAAGATAGTGATGGAGAGTCTTCCAGTGATAAAGACAAGATACTCTTTATGGAAAAAGAAGAAAAAGATGATCAAAAGGAAGATTCAAAAAATAAGACTAATGAAGAAGATGAAGGTGTAGATCTCAAAAAGACCTTTTCTTTGCCTATAATGAGATTGAAATTCTTAAAAGAAAAAATTCAAAATTGAAAGTACAGCTTCAAGAAGACAATGTATCAAAGGGTAAAGCATCACAAGCTTTTGAGGAAGCTGAAAATAAAATTGTAGATCTGAAAATTTAGATTGAAGAGGCCAAAAGACAATGAATCAAAGGCTAAAGCATCACAAGCTTTTGAGGAAGCTGAAAAGAAAATTATAGATCTGAAAATTCAGATTGAAGAGGCCAAAAGAATTGAGGAAGAAGTGAGAAATCAATTGAAGATGATAAAATAGAATTGTGAAAAACTAGAATTCTGAATTTGTTTCTCTAAGGAAGCAATTGGACAAAGCTGTGGCTCAAGCAAATAGGGATTTGAAGAACGAAAAGAGTGCAAAAAATTTGAACAAGACCATCAATTCTCAAAACTCTACATTTGATAAAAGTGGCCTTGGATATGAAGAAGGTCAAAGTTCCAAAGCAACTAAACCCAATGAAGAAAAACAAAAAAGCTATGTGTATAGTCTCAAAAGTGAAGGAAACAAGGTAAAAGATAGTCAAAAGGCAAGCTCATATTCTGAAGGTAGAAATAATGTCTTCAGAAAACCTCTTCCATCCATGCGAGCTTAAAGAACCAAGTTTCATAACTCTTTTTATGGCTATTGTTTTTCATGCAATCATTTTGGTCATAAGGCTATGGATTGTAGGGTACATGCAAGAAATAATTTCAGTCATAAAGCTAGTGATTATGGAGAATATCGTAGAAATAATTTTGCATGGAACAAGAACAAAAATCAAGGTTTCATGAATTGGAATCTGAATTCTTTTTCCCCTTTAATGAATTTTAATGTCATATGCTACAAATGCAATAATTTTGGTCATATTGCAAAGGTTTGTAGAAGTAATTTTGCAGAGCCTCCTAAACAAAATAAAAAGGAAGAAAATTCAAAATTTTGGAGAAAGAAGAAAGCAAAAGAAAAAGAAAATTCTATGATTGTTCAAACAGCCCTACATGCACAAAATGAAGGTGATCAATGGTACATTGATAGTGGTTGCTCAAGACATATGATGGGTGACGAAAGCAGATTCCTCACCATAAAGAGAACGAATGCTGGAATAGTAAGGTTTGGAGACAATGCTTCAACTAAGATTAAAGGTAAAGGCACTCTTGTTCTAGATGATCGAAGAACAAAAATTGAAAATGTTTTATATGCTGAAGGTTTAAAACACAATCTTCTTAGTGTGAGCCAGATGTGTGATCAAAGACACACTCTTACTTTCAATTCTGAAGGATGTGAAATAAGTAAAGTAGGCAGATCCATGGCTGAAGCTACTAGAGCAAGCAACAATCTCTAATTTCTTAATGACATCAAAAGTGAAAAGTGCTGTATGACTCAAGAAGATGAAAGCTGGTTGTGGCATAGGAGATTGGGGCACCTAAGTTTTGACAACCTTGTTGAGATAAGCCACAAAGAAGCAGTGAGAGATATTCCAAAGCTCTCAAAACCTTCAAACATAATTTGTAAAGAATGTCAATTCGGGAAGCAAACTAGAGGAAGCTTCAAGTCCAAGGAGTATTCTACATCAAAGCCTCTAGAGCTGATCATACAAATTTATGCAGACCAACTAGAACAAGGAGTTAGCAAGGTGAAAGATATTTTATGCTATTAATTGATGAGTTTTCTATGACTTCAGTTGCTTTCTTGAAGGAAAAATTTGAAGCTTTCAACAAATTTAAGGCATTTAAAGCCTTAGTGGAGAATGAGATTGGCAAGAAGATCAAATGTCTTTGATCAGATAAAGGAGGAGAATTCACTTCAAGTGAATTTGAAAATTTCTATGAAAAGAATGGCATAAGAAGAGAATTTTCAGCTGCAAGAACACCATAACAAAATGGTGTAGTCCAAGGTTCTTGATTCTTTTTGGAGAAAAGTAGTTCATACTGCTGTTTATATTCAGAACCGTGGTCTAATTAGAGTAAATGGCAGCAAGACTCCATATGAATTATGGAAAGGTAGGCCAACTACACATTACATTCTCAAGAACTCTTTTCTAGAGTAAACACAAATTGCTTTTCAACATATCATATTCGAGAAGACCAAACTTTCTCAGTTCCTGCTTGGGAAAAAAACTTGAACCTATACTAAGCGCCTGCTAAAGTTATGGCTATGAACACCGGCTACAAACTTGTTGAGTCCTTCATGGATGGAATTGGAGATAAAAGTCATGATGCAAAGGACAGTGAAAAAGTCCAACTTGTTGAGACTTTTGCAAATCTTGTGTTAATGGCTAATAATCTAGGAAAGTTTGATCCAAGAGCAGATGAAGGAATTTTTATTGGATACTCTTCAAAGAGTAAACCCTTCAAATGCTATAATAAAAGGTTGCACAAAGTTGTTGAAAGTGCAAATGTGAAAGTTGATGAAGGAAGAAATCTTCTAGAAAAGATTCATGAGGTTGATGATCAAAATGTAGAGGAGTGCAGTGAAGAAAAAGAAGTTGAAACAATTGAGCAGAAGACACCATCTAAGTTTATACAAAGGAATCATCCAAAATATTTGATAATAGAAGATGTTATGACAAGAACAACAAGAAGGATGGTAAATTATTTAGAAGATGAAGACATATCCTTGCTGTCCAAAATTGAACCTAAGAGCTTCAAAGAAGCAGTTGAAGATAAGTATTGGATAGAGGCCATGGAAGAGGAGCTTGATCAAATTGAGAAGAATGAAACTTGGGAACTTGTTCCAAGACCCAAGGATAAAAATGTGATCGATAATAAATGTGTGTTCAGAAATAAGTTGAATGAAGATGGCCAAGTTGTAAGGAACAAGGAAAGACTTGTATGCAAGGGATATGCTCAAATAGAGGGTATTGATTTTGATGAGAATTTTGCTCTAGTTACTAGGATGGAAGCCATAAGAATGTTCTTGGCTCTTGCTAGTTTTAAAAATTTCAAAGTGTATCAAATGGACGTAAAATCGGCCTTTTTGAATGGAAAATTGGAGGAAGAAATTTACATTGAACAGCTTGATGGATTTATTATTTCAGAAAATTATAACTATGTTTGCAAGCTAAGGAAGGCACTTTATGGGCTGAAACAAGTCCCTAGAGCTTGGTATGTAAGATTGGACAAATATCTAGAGCAACAAGGTTTCAAAAGAGGTATTGTGGGCAGCAATCTCTATGTAATGAATGAAGGTGATTACATGTTAATTGTTGTTGTTTATGTTGATGATATTATTTTTGGAGGCAACAATGAAAAGATGTTTCAAGAATTTGCCATTAACATGCAGAAGGAGTTCAAAATGTCTATGTTTGGTGAGTTGTCTTTCCTTTTTGGTTTGCAAATTTTACAATTAGATAAAGACATATTTATTTCTCAAACCAAGTACATAAAGGAGATGTTGAAGAAATTCATGATTGAGAACTTCAATCTTGTGAATACCCCCATGGTTATAGGATGCAAGTTGAGCAAGGATGATGAATCTAAGCTAATCAAACTTTTTACAGATCTATGATTGGAAGTTTATTGTATGTAACAACTACATGACCTAATATTATGCAAGTAGTTGGGTATGTGGCTCAATTTCAGGTTGCATTAAAGGACACAAATGTGAATGCAGTAAAAAGGATATTCAAATATCTAAAGGGCACGATGGGTTTTGGATTGTGGCATCCAAAAGGTGAAAATTTTACCCTTACAGCATACACAAATGCGGATTGGGCCAACAACATTGATGATAGAAAGAGCACGAGTGGAGGTGCATTCTTTCTAAGAGATTATCTTGTTTCATGATTGAGTAAGAAACAAGCATCTATTTATTTGTCTACAACTGAAGCAAAATATATTGTAGCAGTTTCTTGTTGCACACAGGTTTTATGGATGAAGCAGACTTTGAAGGACATCAAGGTAGAGTATCCATCTCTATTTTTTGTGACAATATGAGTGCGATTAACATTTACAAGAATCCAGTCATGCACTCTAGGAACAAGCACATTCTGATTAAGTATCATTTTTTAAGAGAGCAAGTTGTTGATCAGCAGGTAAAGTTGGAGTATGTTTCCACTAAAGAACAAATTGCAGATATCTTCACCAAGCCACTTCCAAAGGAAACCTTTGAGTACCTGAGGAAGAAGTTAGGAGTGATATCACTCTCCTCCAATCATTGAGAAGAAGTATAGATTTAGAGAGAGCTGATTATTGTCATATCATTCAGCTTTGTGTTAAAAAATTCAGAAAAGTAAATAATTCCTTTGCCATTGTTGTCAAAGGGAGAGAATTGAAGATAGGGGGAGCAATGTGATAGGGGGAGTAGTTTTAGAAAGTTTGAAGTTGTCGTCAATGACAAAGGGGGAGATTGTTAGAGAATTGTCATTGATGTCAAAGTCATTAATGTCAAAGGAAACATGCAACAATATATAAATAACATGCATAGATATATTCCCCATTGCAGCATCACTTTTGGATACTTGACTTAAGGGATAACTGTCTAAATGTCAAGCTCTTGATAGTTCTTTATTCATGAAGGAACTATCCAGTATTATTATTTGAGTAACCAAAAAACTATCTAGCATTAGAAATTTGTTTTTGGCTAATACTTCTATTCACAAACATATTATAAAATCAATTTACAAGCATATTTAAAAAAAAAAGTGGATAGAATGTTTACTCACGGGAATGAATTCCAACATACTACGAGAGTAAACAAAATTAACTCACATAACATAATACATGTACGAGAACCCAATGCACAAAACGATCATACTATCTTTATTGATATAACATATGCAAGTACAACCATCCGTACTATAACCGTGTAGCACAAGTACATAACATAATAGTCTCCAGAATTATAACATTAATAATTATAGCAACAGTGTTTCTTAACTACATGACTCAAATACATATAGTACGCATGCAGTGGTTGAAAGACCGATCGTCATGTCCCTTCATTACAACTAATTATTTCGTCAGGAACTTAATTTCCAAGACAACTAACTAACATGACAAGTACATAGAAAATATTAAATTAACTAAAGTCTTATTTATTTATGACTCATGGCTGACCGAGTACACTCTCGGCCGACTACATAGAAGACTGTTGTTTCATGTGTATAGAACCTAAAAACTAGAGAATAATCTCAAAATCTACTAATTTTATGTTTGCTTTTTTCCAGTTTAAGCATACAACCATATTTTAGGTCATTTCAGGGCCAAAAGCAATGGTGACATGAAAACAAGAACACTTTGCTTTGCTGTGAAACAAAATGGGCAAACAAAACTGTCATCAGCAGCCTTAAAGTCTGCAATTTTTCTTGCTCAAATGGCCCTCATGGGGACTCTCCTTTATTGCACCAATGTTGGAGGGCTTAAATCTTATGACACATAAATACAAAGAACTAGGAAGATGTCATATTTGCAGGATACTGACATAAATTATGGACTGCAAATGCTCTACGGTTTTACTTTAGATTAATTGATTTGCATCAAAATATCCAAGCCATTTTCAACATTTCTGATTTCGTCATATCTAGCAGCAGTTAGAATCCTTTTGATGACACTTCAACAAGGCATAATGTTCTACAGAAGGAAAATATTTATTTAAAACATTGCTATAGGACTAAGTAATTGGGATTTCTACAATGTTACGTTATTTAATTGTTTTCTTTTGAAGGGATTTTTAACAGCATTACTAGCGGAGAAGCCTTGGCTTTCAAACGAGTACACATAATATTGTAGATGTATTTTGATTGTTTATATGCTTAAGTTACCAAGTTGCTTTCTAATAGAAGCAAAAGTTAGTTGCCAGCTTTTGGTTTTAAGATTGCTAATGGTGGACGTTTTCACCATTAGATGCTTCTATCTAAAAGAAAAAGGAAAGCACAATCGTTATTAGAAGTCTTGAACTTCATTATTCTATGCATCATCCTATTTCCTATTTCATGCATGCTATTATAATGCAAAGTTTTCTTTAAAAGGCATCAGGCCTTCCTACAAAAGACTTGATAAGTCTTGCTTTTTCAGCAGAGCTTTTTAATGGGCTTCAAATTGAAATCTTGAGCATTGCTCATTTTGCCTTTTATCACTTCAAAACTTGCAAAGGTCAGTTCTGAGGCTGTATTCATTGTGAGGCATAGTTTGGGCATGGCTTTTCTATTACTAAAATTAAACCCTAAAGAATAGTTTACTCAATTTTTCTTTTTCTTTTTATTTGAGGATGGCAATTGCTTTTACCAGTAGTGTTTGAGAAATTTTGCATTTTAAGTAAATGTCGCTTTCCAGGGCATAATTTTTATTTTGATTTTGGACTGTTTTTTCCACAGATCCCAAAAATGAAATCTCACTAGTGTATATTTTTAATTTCAATTCGGTGTAATTTTTACCCATAATTTTAATTAAAATAATGTATAATTGTTTTTTCAATTTGGTCTGTTTTTCCTCAGATCCCAAAAATGAAAGGGCTGTGAGTTCAACAGTGAGTGCTATGGTAGAGAATGGTTGGCATAGTACACCTGAGTGTCAGGTAAGGATATTTATGAATCCTTGCTTAGGCTATGAAACTTGTCAGTGTCTAAACAAATTCATCCGATTTGCCTCTCATTATTCATGCCGTGGATCAATCATACTTCATTTTCTTAATACATTCATGGTTGCTATGAGGATTGCATTCTATGTATATACTTGATTTCAGAATAAATTAAAGCACATTAATGCTTGAATAAATTATATTTCTGGTAACTAGTGTATATTAAGTTTTAACATCTAAAATTCAGGCAAATTAAAATTAAAATTTAGATATGAATGTCTTTTTTTTATCCTGTCTTAGACTGTATAACATATATTTATTATTCTCAGGATGAAAAATATTTGCTGACTCCAATACTTGTTAAACTTAAGATAATAATTATCATCCTAAGTTGGAGAAAAATAATAGAGAACAATGCCTACCATGACACTTTTCTCTTTTGTTTTGGATTGATTATGAATTACATATATGTACAATGAAAAATGCATACCTAGAAATTTTGCCTTCGTTTTGGTTTTATTTTGACATGTTTGTCCCATATATATATATGAATGTATATGTACACATGCATTTATACATATATATGTGTAATGGTGAAATTAGCATACCCATGCCATTTTCCAGATAGTTTTGTGCACATTTTGAGGAAATGTCTTGATACATGTACATATTGACAAATGGTGCAATATTGTGCAAAGTTAGGTTCATTCCCCTAGCTTTTACCTATCTTTATTGATGTATTTAGCCCCTACCTTATCTGTATATGCACATACTCCGATATATTCTTCTAGACCATACATTTATCACACTCATTTATATATCTACCTCAATATCGTCATTATCTAGCTGGATCTGACTGTTTACCTACTGGGGGCAATTTCCATGGTTGCGGGTTCAACCCCATTGTCATGGACTTGCTCCCTGCCCTTTTCAAAATCCAAACTCAAATTCTAGCTGACTTTCGCCCTTTAGTTGCCTGCCCTGGGCAGACTAAGTCCAGTACACATTTGTGAAATTTGATGCTATGTATTTGAAGCCATTCTTTATACATTTCTTTCATCATCCAGAATCCACAAGTACTCTTTCATTTAGAGCATTAAAGGAGCAATTACTATTGAAACATTTGGACTTGGTGCACCAAGAGTAATAATGGATCTGTATAATGATTCTAGGGTGTTTGCTTGCTGTCTTTGATCTTTGTACACACGTTTCTGGGGGTTAACACAGGACAATACATCTCCTTGTGACATGATAACAGCCCCTTAAAGGTATTCTATATACTGACAGTCCTTAGATATTAGAAAAGGTAGAGAAGTGTAGGTAAACCAGGTGAGTATAAGAGCAGGAGCAGACATTGTGTAGGGTCTTATCCAGAACTAGAGGGAAGATTTTCAGTTGCAGACTCAACCCCTTACAGTAGACAGAATCAGCGCAGAATCTGAAGAACCTCACTGAAAAAGAGGTCACATTTTCATGGCAGAAACATAGCAGATTCCAGAATCCTTATCAAAGTTATACATTCTTCAGTTAATGAGTTAAATACCTTTTTTTTTCTTATTTATTTTCATTGACAATGTGTGTGTGTATATATATATATGTGTGTGTGTGCGTGTGTGTGTGCATGCTTGTGCATATGTATGCGTATCTCTCTCTCTATACACACACACACATCTATGTATGAATATATCATATGCACATATATTTGTAATGGTGAAACTTGTATACCCATGCTAATTCCCATTTAGTTTTGGGCCGATTTTGATGGAATGTCTTAATAAAATGGCCTTCATCGAAGGAGCTCAAATAGCTGAACAATGTCAGGTGTAGATTCATTAACGAGAGCTTGGAGGGCATTTGTAAGAGCCTGGTGTATGCATGTATATACGTGTATGTATGTATATGTGTGTGTGTGTGTGTGTGTGTGTGTGTGTGTGTGTGTGTGTGTGATATAGTTGTTGCAATTGCCTTGGTAGACATGTATGCAAAATGAGGAAGCAGAGAATTTATCTATCTATCTATCTATATGTATGTACATACAAATACATATGCATACATACATACATATAGATATATATCAGACGCCATTGTAATTACCCTGCTAGACATGTATGTGAAAATTGGAAACACAGAGAAGGCATGCAAACTTTTTGACAGAATGCCTCAAAGAGATGTCATCTCATGGAATGCAATGATTACTGGATATGCACAAAATGGATTTGTTGAAAAGGCTTTAGAAATTTTCAAGCAAATGCATTTGGCAGGTGTAAAGCCAAATTCCAGTGTATTTGTGTATTTATATATATGTATATGTATGTGTATATATAAGTATGGATGTGGATAGAAGATATATACACACACAGAGACATACATATAGATATAGATAAGGTACATGAACTGCTCAAAGAGATGTTATCTCATGGAATGCAATGATAGCAGGATATGTACAAAATGGATTTGTTGAAAGGCTTTAGAGACATTCAAGCAATGTGATTGACTGGTGTAAAGCCAAATTCCACTGTATATGTATGTGTGTGTATTAGATTTTATTGTTATAATTGCCCTGGTAGTCATGTATGCGAAAATAGGCAACATAGAGAAGGCATGCAAACTCTTTGACAGAATGCCTCGAAGAGATGTCAACTCATGGAATGCAATGAGGTGCAGGATATGCACAAAATGAATTTGTTGAAACTTTCGAGCAAAATGCAATTGGCAGTTGTAAAGCCAAATTCTACTGTATTTGTGTAATTTATATAAATGTATGTGTATATGTATGTATGTATGCATATATATTTATCTATGTAGATCTATCTATATATGTTTGTATGTATATCGACACAAATCTATCTATCTATATATGCATGTATGACACATGCGTGTGCGTGCATACACATTATATTAGATGCTGTAGTTGCAATTACCCTGGTAGACATGTATGCAAAAATTGGAAGCATAGAGAGGGCACATGAACTACTTGACAAAATGCCTCAAATAGATGTTCTCTCATGGAGGGAAATGATTGCAGGATATGCACAAAATGCATTTTTTGAAAAGGCTTTATTTTTTTTCAAGAAAATGCAATTGGCAGGTGTAAAGCTGTATATGAATGTGTAGATTTACATATGTGCGTGTATACATTTGTATGTATGCGAGATATATATATATATATATATAAAAGTATGTACATATATATGTATGTATATATATGTACTTACATATATATGTAAGTATATATATATATATATATATGTATGTATGTATATGTATGTAAGTATATATATATATGTATGTATGTAAGTATGTACATATATATATATGTATGTAAGTATGTACACACACACACACACACACACACACACACACACACACACACATATATATATATATGTTCCACGGCATTTCAGGGATGGGGATAGGGGGACGGAGGGGATGCGTTTCTGAGACGTTTCCTAGGGGGGCATTTTTAGGGAACGGTAGGGGACGGCAACATACAAAATACATATATATATGATTTTTTCAAAATTTATTAATATATTATAGAGAGAGAGGGAAAGAGAGATATGTCAATAAATTAATAATTGATAACAACAATATCAATATGTAAATAAATCGCGTGAGCAGTAGTATAACAGCATAATAAATGTCATTAAACTTATTATTGTAGACTATAACCCAGGTATGTTTGTATTTCATTGGGAATCAATATAAATTAGATTTTGAAGGAAATGTCTGTTGCTGTAATCAAATCAGACTTATATCAGACCTGTAATGCAATGTATTCATACTTGATATAGTGCAAATAAAAACAGATTTGAGGTTGAATGTTTCATATTTGTTGATGTTATGATAGTAGTTATAATTTCTATGTTTTATGCAAATGATTTGGCATTAAAATTCAATCAAACACAAGCATAAACATTCAGAAATCAGAACTCAGTCACTTTGCATGCCAAGTGTTTGACAAAATGTCAAACAGCCCAAACTCAAAAATCACCTCAGAAAAGAGGACGAAATATTTAAAAAATCATTTTTTAAATGTTTTTTAACCCAAGAAGCTCCCTATTTGCAGGCCATCCCTGGTACGACAAGGGATGTTTCCAACGTCCCCCATCCGTATCAGGGATGGGGAAACCTCCCCAAAGGGCAGGGGATGTTTCCTCCCGTTTCTTGCTAGTTGGGCTGTTTCGGGGACGGCTGGGGATGGGGACAATGGGGGCAGGGGACGCATCCCCATGTAACATATATATATATGTGTGTGTGTGTGTATGTAAGTATGTACATATATATATGTATATATGTATGTATATAAGTATGTATGTATGCATATCTAAGTATGTATGTATGTATATATAAGTATATAGTTATATATATATATCTATATATATAAGTATGTTTATATAAGTATGTATGTATGTACTTACATATATATATATATACACACACATTTATATATGTATGTATGTAATTACATATGTATGTGTTGTACCAAAAATATTTTTTTTGCTTCATTAAGGCATTTTGGTAAAAATGTTCAAAATCTTGTAAAAATGTCGTCAAAAGTCAACACAAGTCAAAGTCTCTAAGAATGGCAATTTGCTATTTTTAGAAATTTCTGAACGATAAACAAAGCATGAGGTTTTTCTGGGTTTTATGTCAAGAGGATACTCGTAAAATTCTAAATTTTTTGAAATTAGGGTTTTAGGTCCCTGTTTTTAGGAAAACCCTAAAAAATAGGATCTTTCCAGAAGTGATTCAAAATGTTTCTGATTGGCTTATTCTTCATCACGATCACATTGGTCAAGTCAGAATCACCAAAAAGTTAGTTTTGTTCAGGTGGGTCTAATTCACTTTTTCAAGAGAAAAGTTAAGACCTCCGAGGTCAACAATGGCAGATGGCCAGTACGAGGTATCAAGATCTAAGCTTCAAACACTTCACAGAAGATTTCATGGCAAAAGATGCTCGTCGATGGAGGGGAATTTCAAAAGTTGAAAAATGCAAAAAATAAAGTAAGTTTGGAAGAGGACGCCTTGGCACAAGGGAGATGCCTTTGCAGTCAACATCTTAGTCAGCTTTTCGAAATGTCTGTGCACGTGAAGTGACGAAAGCAATTACAATGGTGAACGCGGTTGCGTCGTCAACAACATGGTGAACGCGAAACACGAAGAAGTGAAAATCTTCAAGAAAATTGATAACTCTGAAGCCAAAAGTGCCCCTACTGGCCAGGGGCGCCCAAGAATTCAAGAGGCCAAATACAGTTGTTAAGTTTTGCTGAACCAATCATCTTCAAAATTTTGCTAGCTTTTTGGCAAATCATCAAGCAAATTCAACAGATTCATCAAACACCGGCAACGAAGGCAGAGGCAGAAGATGCTGAAAGTCAAGAGTCATAAAAAATTGCAGTTTATCAAGGGAAAAGCGCCCCTGGCCCAAGAATGAAAGCAATTAGAAGTCAGAATTTGAGTTAACTATCTCCAGATGATCTTTCTAGCTTTAGCCTAGCTTTGCAACGAATCTGTTCGCAAGATCTATCAACCGACAGTACCTGTTGATCAAACGAGCATGCAAAATGAGGGATAAATTGATGAACGAAAGAGCCAAAGTGCCACTGCTGGCCAGGGGGGCCCAACATTTTGAGCAACTAGATGTGGTTTTTAGGAGTTGTCTTCTGCAAGACATCTTCTCAGAACCTTTCTAGCTTCGCGATGAATCTAGCTGTCAGCTCACGGTACTTGTCAAATGCTCGTAAACGAAGATCAAGCAAAAAATGTTGAAAGTTAAGGCAAGTTGAAAAGTGTGAAAAATTGGCTAATAGAGGAAAATGCACCCTTCTAGCAAAAGGCACCTAGCTTTTTGGAGCATCAAATGCTGCTTTCAGGCTTCACGACTTCTAAGAAGACCTCTTTAGAGTTGATCAGTCTTCACAATGAAACCATTAGTAGGTACATTGAAGCAGTCAAACTCTCGGCAACAAAGAGCAAATTGTAGCATTTAGTCAAGGGTTGCAAAGTGCAAATTGTGTCTCAAAAGCACAAAAGCGCCCTTGCAGGCCAGGGGTGCCCAAGAATTTGAACAACCAGCTTTCAGAGCTTGCACAACCAATCATCCTTTCCAGGATTCTTCTAGCTTCGTGATGGATTTGACATCTAGTCCACAGGGATCAACAACCACCGATAGCTGCAGATTGAAGCACGGGAGGTCAAAATTGAAGAAATTCAAAATCATCCAAAAAATGGCTAACACTAGCAAACAAAAGCACCTTATCTCAAGATGGTGCCTAGAAATTTGAGCCACCAGAAGTCATTTTTCAGGGTTTGCAGCCTCTAGTAACATCTCTTCAGAGTTGATCCAGCTCCATAGTGAATCTATCAACCCAACCTCAAGATCAATTTGGCAACCAAAACCAGGGATCAAACGAAGGCAGTTCATCACAGAAAAAGACGAAATTCTTCAAAAATATTCTAACACTGGTGAAACTTGGATGCCTAAAGTCAAAGTGGGCCCAATTTTATTTGAGTTACGATTTTTGAAGGCTTCCTCATGCCTAGGCATCCTGAAATTTGGGGAAAACTTCCAATTAACAGTCAAACACACAAGTTGACTCCTCAATCAAGGTTTTGAATGCCCTAACTGATGCTTCCACCTCCAAATTGATATTTATCAAGCATCTAGGCGTCTTTTCTTCATTATTCTTTGCAGGTTGACTTCAAGAGCAAGAACTCACCATTTTCTCTTCAACAAGCATTTGAGGCATCAAATGATGAGGGTTTTCAACATTCTTCATATTTCCAAGATCGGATTGCACAAAGGAATAGTTTTCCAGACTTCATTTTTCAAGGGCATCTTTTCAAGAGACAAAAGATCTTCTTTTCAGAATTTCATCAAATTGGGTCTTTCCATTTGGCATTTTTCTTGAAGATTGGTGTTTTTTCTTTGAAAGCTTCTTCTACTTCTATCTTAGGTTTTCTTGCATGTCCAAGCAAAATATATTTTTTCACAGATCTGACCTTCTAGGTTTGTTCAGCACTGAATTGGCCATAAAACCCACATGCCAAATTTTTTTGGAAAAATTACCCTGCTGCCTCCAATTTTTAGGGTTTCTGAAAGAAACATCTTTTTTTAGAATATGACATTTTGGGTTTGCTTAGCATAGAGGCGCCTACAATACCCATGTCTCAAAATTTCTCTGAAAAAAATTTGCCTCACTGCCTTTGCCTCTGCCTCTGAGGGGTTGTTGCATGTCATTGAAAAAGTCATTTTTTTGAAAATCTGACGTTCTAGGTTCATTCAAAAAAACATTCTCAACAAAACCCACGTCTTAGAATTTTTCCGAAAATTGTCTCTCGGGGAAGCTATTTTTAGCCTCTGCAGAAAAAGTTGTTCAAATAGTATCTTGTTCGCAATCATTCTTCCAAATTTTCAGAATGCAGTTCTCTCAAGTTGAATTCAAGACCAAATCGGTCTTGCTTCATTATTTCTTGAAAATGGCTAACACTGATTTACATCGAGCACACCCAGAAGTTGACTTAGACAAGCTGGAAGGCGTAAACACCATCACTCCATAACTTTGAGCAATCTGGGTTACTTGAGGCAGCCTCTTTTCCCATCACGACACACAACATTGAATTTGTAATCGCTTGTGTAAAGCATTACAACCCCACTTTGCGGGAAATCCAATTAGTTGATGAGCAAACAATTTGCAGTCTCAAACCAAAGGATATCGAGAGATACTTTGCTATTCCACCTTGTGCAAACAACTTAGTCATATCAATGGAGAAGTGTGAAAGAGAATTTAACAACAAAAAGGAACAATGTCAGATAAGAAGCTCAAAAAGCAAGTTCATGTGGAAAGGAACATTGACAATGAGATTGTCATTGAGATAGCCGCACCACCTAAGGACAAGAATGTGGATGAAGTAGAGGTTGACGACTTCACTTTGGTGAAAACCAACCTTGGTAAAAGTAGCGCTAGGCTGATGTAGATCTCTTTGAGGTTGCAGTAGTAAGCATGAAGGAAAGAGTGGTCAGAGATGGTGAAGACAAGGCAACCCTCAAGGTTGAAAACCAGTAGTAACGACAATACATCTCCAACCTCCTTCACGGTACTTCAAACGTCATCGCCTTGCTTCCACAAATGCTGGAATTACCTGCAGAACAAAATCAACTAAGTGAGTTGGTTGTTTATGGGAAACACCTGAGAGATTGGGTAGAAGAGTTCATCACCAGGGGCCGGTTCATATTTGCAAAGTTGTACCAGTTGAGGTACAATGCCCATGACCTTCGCTTAGAAATTCAAGAGTCAGAGATAAGCATGGCGAAAGAGAAACCTAGGGATGAGATCACTAATGCCGACTTGAAAATGGCATTTGATACAGTCACTACAACGGAAAACAAAGAGAAGCTTTTCACTTTGAGAGAACAACTCTTCTTCAAAGTAAAAACCTACAAAGAAATGTCCGCAGAAATGGCTGAGCATAGAGAAAAGGTTGCAAGTGCCATCAGGTTCGTGAGGACTTTCGTGTCACAGATTCCTTGCTAGTATCAATGCGAGGATGGTGAGTACATTGATCTCGGTGATGTACAGTTGGAGTTTCAAAATCTTATTCGTAGTTGTTTCAGCATTGACCCTATTGACTGCAAGTTGTCTCAAGTTGCAGCCATGTTAGCAAAGTTCAATGATGCAGCAGCTGAAAAGGGAAGAAAGTTTCAGACTCAGATCATGGATGGTGAGGTGATGTTGCAGAGGCAATGCATCGTGTTGAAGAGTATTAGTTGTCCGAATATAGAGATAGTTAATAGCTGGTTGGAGGACTTGGTTACTCAAGTTGCTAAAGTTTGAAATATCAATTAGGACGTCCCACCTTTTTCCAAAGATAGCATTTAACATAGCAGTTAAACTTGATGCCTTTTCCAAGTTAACTCGCTGTCCCACCTTTCATGCATGTCTATTTTTGGAGACACCTTTGTACAGTGGAGTTCTTTTAGTTTTAGAATCAGTTAACTAAGGTAGTCTTTTCAGTTAACTATTAGTTACATTGGTTTAGACATAGGAATAAATCTTGTAGATTGGCAAGAATTGAATGTTAACTCAAGGAGATTTTAGGGTTCCCTACTCCTTTGAGTGTTTATAAATAAGAGCAACCTTGCTCATTGTATTTTAACCGTTATTACTATAACAAAATTGCTGCGCCTTTGTGCCTTCAAGCTTTGCTAAAGTCAATATATGTTCACTTTGTCCAGTGTATTTTGGTTGATCGTAGGTTGTATGTTTTTCTTCTTCATACAATTTGTTGTCCCAAAATGTGTAATCATTGATTGAGTTTGAGGAAATAAATCAAAAGTACAATGCATCTTTGATCCAAAATCTCAAGATCTTTCAAATATTGTTGTTTCTATAATCTATGTTTTGATCTACACCTCGAAAGAGCAATGAGCCTTTGAGGGAATTTGGAGATTAAGTTTATCATTTGCTGTTGTTTCTTATAATCTTTATTTCAGTCTACACCTCGAAAAGAGCAATGAGCCTTCAAGGGAATCCTGAGATCTAGTTTATCGTTTGATGTTTTACTTTCATAAACTTTATTTCAGCGTACATTTGAAAGAGCAATGAGCCTTAGGATGCGTTCTGAGAACAAGTTTGTCTAAGTTAGCTAAGACCATTCCCCATTTACTTCTAAATCCTTTTGCTCTGAATTTACTCGAGGAGATAGAAGCGTTATAAATTTAGCCCTAGTTGTAGTTGAATTTCTGAAACCAGAGAAAACCTCAGCTGCAACGCAGAGTTTTATAAACCTTGTGCTCTCAGCTGAGATAAAAAGATAGGAATTTAGTTTACATTTCTTTTAACGCATAATCAGCAAAAGAGGGAGCTTCCCCTCCTAATCTGAAAAGCAGTTTATATGTGCATAGCTGTTTGTTTCCAATACGCACACCAAAGGTGTGAATTGAAACGCCAACCGTATGTATGTATGTATATATAAGTACATACATATATATACTTATATATGTATGCACATATATATATATATATATACTTATATATGTATGCACATATATATATATATATATACTTATATATGTATGTATGCATGTATGTATGTATGTAAGTACATATGTATATAAGTACATATATATGCATGTATGCGTATGTGTATGTATGCATGTATGTATGTATATACGTATGTGTGTATGTATGTATGTATATATAAAAGTATATATATATGTTAGTATATATGTATGTATGTATATGTATGTATGTGTATATATGTATGTATGTATATATATAAAAGTATATATATATGTATGTATGTATATATATTTATATATAAATGTAAAATAGGGTGAAATCAAGGTGTAAAGCATGAATCAACAGTATCAACCACCAACTACCTAAAACTGAATCCCTAAAGACCCTAATCCAACAATGAAGCACAAATGAACATGGAAACATAAATAACAAAGCAATATTACCACAATTCCTATGCCATGGTTGAATCACCTTCATTGCTCTTCTCCATTTTGCTTTATATGCTTGCTTGCACTCAGATTTGTAGTATGCAAGAATAAGCCTAATGATAGTGACAACAAATTATCAAAGATAGTGGTTGTAGGGTTGGAATGAAAGGGATAGGTCTCCTTTTATAGAAAACCAAATTTGAATGAAAGGCCAAGATTAAATGATGAAGATCAATGGATGAGATTGCTTTGACAAGCAAGGAGATAGGGTTAGGGAAAAAATATGGTTTAGTTAAGGATAGACAGTGGAGATTAAAAGGTAATAAAACCTTATCAATGTTAGAATCCCCGGCCCGTGACTACTAAGGAATACCATCTGGCGAAGTTGTATCTATCTCCCTGCTGGATAACACCTCCCTCAACCAAAGTGTGTTGAGGTATGCTCATCAAAGCCCCTAGACGGAGAACAACTCTCGTCTGATAGATGCGAGCCTCACCCCAAACATGGTTAACTACCTCCACTCTAGCCATAATATCGGAAGCTTGCCCATAGGCATGTGCAAGATCTTCCATGAACTTTCTTGTCTCTGTAAGCACGCTGGTAACCCATATGTCTGCCTGCTGTGCCATTCTCCTTAAATATTCTAATCCACTGATCGACTCCCTGGAAAACTCAGCTGGGAGCTCGATTGCAGGATTTTCTTGCCCACAAGGACGGGACAAGTGTTGCACGTAGCCAATCAGTGTCCGATGCTCTACCTTCAACCTTTTGTACTTGCCCTCGACATGGGACAATCTGTCCTTGAGTGCCCGATAGGAATTATCGGACTCCTCTACCACCTGTGCCCCAGTAGGGTGGCCTAGTTCCATGGTTGTCACAATATAGTTCTCAGGAACGGCCTTGTCTCTATCACATTCCTCCCGTGGAATTGCCATATGCAAGGTTCGGGATCCATCCTCATTTGTGGATATTCTGGAAAACTTCCTAGCCTTCTTCTTCGTGGGAGGTGCATTGATCCTTTGCAGCAATTCCTCCATCTCGACTGCAGGATCAGTCTCATCCACAGGATCACGCCTCATCCTATCCCTCAGCCAGTCTGGCACCTCCTGTCATGTGTCTGCTATGATGAAAGGCTGCTCTACCTCAGCCTCTACTTCATGGCCCTCGTTCTGACGAGGCTCATCATCATCTATGGGCTCAATGTCTCCTGAGCTCTGGGCATCTCGATCGGAAGCAGCATCATCCTCGAGAGCTACCTCAATCTCATGTTGAAACTGAGTATCTGTGGCAGTGCCTTCATCGGTCTCCTGCCGGTTCTCCTGTTGATTATCCTCTCGGGGCAAGTTGATGCTCTGGCCCACGGACTCCCTACGAAGTGGCTGGCTCTCTATTTGTACTGCCTGTTCTGCCTGTTCTGTCTGCAACCTCTCCCTCTAATCAGCAAATAGGGACACTTCCTGTATGCTCGGAGAATGTGTTCGAGGCGGCATGTGCAAGGTTTCCTCAACTATCACAGGCTCCGGTCGAACTGGCTCTTTTCCCCTAGGCTCTGGAGTTGGATTACTCCGTCTCCTCGGATCAGTTGTCTGCAATCTGCTGTCTCCCATCAAATTGTAGGTAAGGGGAATTGACCTTCCCTTTAGTTGGCTGACATGTCTCTCTATCCAACTCCGTGTAAATGTCAGGACTGGGATACAAAGTGTATCCAAGTCGGTGATCTCTGGCTCTGACTAATCTAGGAGTGGAAAGGGCGTGTTTCTTACTGTATCGTAATCAGCCTGTACAACGTTTATGTCCTCCTCAATCTGATCTGGTACAGGAATAATCTCGCAATCTCTGATCATTGCCAACGGTATCCTGGAAAACATCCTCTTTCTGACTTCAACCTCATCCACTGCACTTGCCCAAAAATCTTCTATTTGTGCCTTGTGTCTAAACTCCTCTGTCAATATCCACCTAATATTTCTATGAAGATCGTAGTAGTGTCTGCTGGAATGGTAAGAAAGATGAAAGAACTGGAGCTCTGCCTCTGCCTCCCTTGCTACCTGTAGTGATGGGCATACTTCGTCTGAATTTCCCATAGTAATCGGGAACCCAAGTCCGCCCTTCTTCTTCTTCTTTTGAATCTTATCGTAGGCAATCAGTTGCCTAGAAACTTCCAGCATCACTACCCTGTTCGTGGGATATCGGGGCAACCTGTATGGGTAGGAAGAGAATCCCTGCAGCCTTATGTAAGTGAATTTTGGGAATTGGATAAACCAACATCCAAATTTCTCAATCATTTCTTGTGCTTCCCTCGATATTCTATGATGGGGTCCTTTGCTGCAAGGTCCTCGTGATGTGCATAGTAAAGGCATCGTTGACTCTTTTGTAATTAGTAGTGCTTGTCAAATGCAACTGCGGACAAGCTTCGAATATTTTGAATTGCTGAGAACCGCAACCAATTGGTTCTTTGTAAGAGATCCCCCTATATCTCGTCATGCGAGCCAGCATATAGATGAGGTAAGAGCCCATATAAAATGTTTTAGTCCTCCTCACATTGTAGAGCTGCTCATGTAGACCATCACTGATTAGCAGTGCCCAATCCATGAAATCCTTGCCCTCCAATACCAAGTTGATAAAGTAAAACATCCAAGGTTCGAAGACGAATGCTTGGGGACACCCTCCTA
Source organism: Sequoiadendron giganteum (assembly GCA_007115665.2). NCBI lineage: Eukaryota > Viridiplantae > Streptophyta > Pinopsida > Cupressales > Cupressaceae > Sequoiadendron > Sequoiadendron giganteum. The sequence goes on from CM021104.1 coordinate 595,283,931, forward strand.
CTCTACTCAACATCATAATCAGGTCGCCAAACTCTTGCTTCAAGTCTTCGGAGATTATCTGTTTGGGCAACTTCGTACGAGTTGGTTTGGGCTTGACCATCCACCTAGTGTTTATCACATCAGCACACCGGTCTGTTTTGGATGAATACATTCTGTCAGCCCTGTCCTTCGTTCTGTAAATCATTTTCTCGTGGGCGGGGATCCCGAATGCCTCTCCGATTGCTTGTGGTGTCAGGTTAGCCAGCACCTTGCCATCTGGCGCAATGATCGTCCTCTTCTCTGAATCATAGTGGTGAGAGCATTCCATAATGAGTTCCGGGCATCGAATAGCTGGTGGAAAATTTGCAGCTACATATAACCCACTTCTGACATGCTATGTGAAGTCACTGATGGGCGATGGCCTGCAGTCCCCATTATCCTTCTTTTGAACGCCTCCAGGTTAAACGAGCCCAGGTTTGTGTCTGCCAGCCTACCCAACTTTGATGTGAATTTTGATTCTGGTAGGAAAGACTTTCTTAATTTCTTGATCATTGCCTGTCTGGACTCAGTGTGGACTTTCTTGCCTGCATCTCTTCTGCTTGACTCGGCCATTCTCAACTATTGCCTATTTACTTCAACGTTCTTAGAAGTTTCCCTTGGGTTGCAGCAACACAATGCCCAATACTTGGAAATGTTTGCCTGCAGCAATTTAATTTTAACAAATTTGAAACCTCCTCTTTGAAGTTCGCACTTTTCCTTCTAACTTAGCAACTTTTAGCAACTTAAAACTTTCTTCCCAAGTCGCACCTCAACATTCAACAACTTCACTTTTGACAAATTCGAACCTCCTCACAATTGTAGCAATTTAGAAACTCGTACTTCTCAGCAACTTGAAATTCTGACAAGGTAGGTCGCACTTCTCCAGCAAGTTTGTGACTTCAACAACTCTAGTCCTCCAGTAACTTCACTTTGACAAATTCGAACTTCCTCACAATTGTAGCAATTTGGAAAGTCTAGCTCTCCAAAAAAAATCGAAATCCTCAACCTCCAGCTCTTCTCACAAATTCGAACTTCTTACTTTCAGCTCTTCAGCAACTTGTGAGAGAAAAAAATGAAGAGGACTTTAAAACTTATAGCTTGGTCGAATTCCTGCAGAGGCTAAACTTAGCAAATATTTTGAATTCATTTTCCTCTCTTTTCCAGTCGCAACACTTGTCGTCTGAAGCATCGGAATCTCAAACTTCTAGAATTATGAATTCATCACCTCTGCACAGGCCTGCCTTGTTGCGTTTGATTTCTTAAAATATTAAATCGTTTACTTCTTTGAACAATTTCGAAAAGTTTGGCTAAGGCATTCTGGCAAAATTATCAAGTTCAAACTCTTTAGCGAAATTTCTCATCCATTTTATTCGTTTGTCTTAGAGAAATTTCTCAATTTTGCCTTAGGAATTTTATTAAAATAGGTACCGGGCAAAATATCCATCGAAACGACATGAGTGAGGCATGGAGTAACTCTGAATCACTTCCGAATTGCAAACGTTTAATACCCAGAAGAAAAATCTTCCCGGAATCCATTGTCTTCATGTGTATCCGGACGAAGGGGTACGTTTAATTTTTATTATTTTTAAAAATAATAAAAAAGGCTAATGTTTTCAATCTTGTCCTCCAGATGTCTTTCACTCCTGCAATTTCAATCTTCTCGGCCTTGGAAAATTATCTTTATTTTTCCTGAAGGATTTTCCTTTGAAAATTTTTATAACTCTGGCAACTGGCATCATCCTCTAGGCATATTCATTATTTTTCCCTCTAGAAAATACTTTAGGAATTTTTTGAAAATTAAAATTTTATCTCTAGAGGGCGTATTTGAACATGTCATGAGTTTCATTTTATTCCTTAGGCAATTCCATGCCTAGACACTTCTTAGCAATTTTCATGCTTAGCAATTTTTTATTTTCAAGTTCTAACTCCATAGGCGCATTTCACATGGTAAAGAGGAAAAGAATAAAATAACATGAATAACCCTTGGTCACTTTTAAAATCACGCCCCCCTTAGCATTATTTCCTTCTTGGCGCATTTCACAGGGTGACCTTTCATCTTCTTCTAGCGCATTCTTCATAGTAGACTTCCATTCCAAGCGCACTTCACATGTTGAGGAGAAAACTTCCTTTACCCTTGGCGCTTTTCCCTTTCACCTTCAACGTCTTTACCCTTACCTTGTTACCATGTTACCTTAGGCGCATTTCATGTGGTGACCTTTCACCTCCTTTTGGCGCATATGGGGGTGTTGACTTCCTTTCTTGAGCGCATATCACCCTTGCAAAGGAAGGCGCCACCTTCTTGTGACCCTTCATCTACCTTTGGCGCATTTAGGCCAAGCAACTTCCATTCTCAAGCGCATTTTCCCATGTGAGGTGGAAAATCCACGCCTAAGACATGACTCTTAACCTTCCTTGGGCGCATTTCATAGTGTGAGGGGGAAACTTCTTTGCCTTAGTGAATTTTTATATTTTTGGTGACCTTTCAGCTCCTTTGGGCGCATTTGCTAGTGCTAGGAGGAAATTTCTTTGCCTTAGGCGCATATTGGCTTGTGAGGAGGAAAATCCAAGCCCAAGCTTGACCTTTCACCTCCTCTTGGCGCATTTAGCCCTGCAGACTTCCATTTTAGGCGCATTTGAGGATGCCTCAGGAAATTTTGATGCCTTAGGGAAATTTCGATGCATTTTTGGTGACCTTTCACCTTCCCTGGGTGCATTTCATCCTTGCTCAAGGAAATCTCATACTTAGAGGATTTTGAAGCTTTCCTTCCTCCTGGGCGTATATGAAGGTGTGTGCCTGTCAGCTATATTTGTAAAATTTCCAACGCTCCAACCCTATTTTGGCTTTCTATTTTTAGCAAATTTGGAGAAATTAGGGTTTTATTGATTTTCACCCTGTTCTGAACTGGAACTGGTGTGGTTGTGCCTCCATCTGGTGCTGTCTTCCTGTTCACATCTTACTTGGCCCAATACATGCTATTTTTAGCCATTTGCTATTTTTAGCAAACCCTAGAATTGACCAATTTCGTATCTCTGTTTGCTTTGAAATTTGCTCCGGTTGCCCTTGATGCTGTAAGAGACTCGTTCACACCTTTTCCATGGCGAGGACGTGCTATTTTTAGCCATGAGGTGACTTGCTAAAAATAGTAAGTATTCAGATCGTGTTCAAATTTTACCAGTAGGTAGCCTGAAGGATGCTGATTCCGGTGGCGTGCTTCGTTCTGTCATTTCTGCATTTTGCTTCATCTATTTTTAGACGTGGCAGGGGAAACCCTAATCTGATCTGCATGTGCTCTGATTTGTTCCTGACTGTCCTTGATCGTGCCTGATTGCACCTGATCGCTGGACTGAAGTGGTGGGTAGTTGCTGGGATGATGCTGCTATTTATAGTAAGTGTCTGGAAAGTGGTCATCTGGATGTCGAGCGAGTTTGCATGTCATAGTGCCCGTGGGATCTCAAAAAACCCAGAAAAACCCAGAAAACTAGTCAAAGTTTTGGCACTGGCTAAAAATAGTAAGTCCTCGAAAACTGACCCGATCCATTTGCATGTCATATCATTGCGAAGATCTCGCAAAACCCACATGGAATATCTGGACATGCACTGAAAATTCCTGCATGCAAACCTTAAAAATAGCCTCGGGAGGCTGAACTCTGAAAGTCACCATCTCGGTTTGCATGTTACATCATTGCGAAGGTCTTGGAAAACCCAGATCAATTCTCCTGTCACTCACCGGAGAATTGCTCGTCTAAATCCTGAAAATAGCCTCTGAAGGCTTAACTGCTAAAAATAGCCAGTTGTCAGAATCCATTCAAATTTCGCGCGTAGGCATTCTAAAGCTGCCTGACTGTGGTGGAATTGACAGAATTCCAAAATCTCGATAAAATAGTCTCAAATTGAATACTTACTAAAAATAGTAAGTTGTCGGAATACAGTGAAAATTTAGTGGGACCCTACTGGAAGTCTTCTGACTGCTGTACTAAGCTCGAATTTCAATTTTATAACTCAGTTTGACCTTTAATAAGCCTGACTAATGAAAACCCTAATTTCACAGACTTGAACAATACTTCAACCCAGGTCAAACGACGAGACATCCCCGGAAGGACCAGAGATAGAGAGAGAGACGCACTAACCAAAGCCAAAAGACCAGAATGGAGCAAAAATTAGGGGGTCCCATCTGGGATGGGGTGATGTGTGAAAAAGGTCACAACAGGACCAAGACAAACAACTTAATTTGTTTTCATGCTCTTTTCCAAGTTGGATCTCCTACTATTAATTTTGACTAGAAGGCTACCCGTCTAATTGATCTTATCCTCTTCAAATAACTGTTGCATATTGTCCACACCCAAACTATTTGCGTACTGATTACAGATATCTTCATAAGCTTTGCACTCCATGATGAAGAAGAGGGAAAAGCTCACTTTTAATTAAAATGACTATTTAATTAAAAGTAGAGGAAAATGACAAATTAGTAGATAATTAAAATAATTATTTAATAGTGGAGGGAAAAGTGGGAAATAATTAAATAAATAGGATTTATTTAATTATGGAAGAAAAGGTTAATGAATAATTGAATAATTAAAATAATTATTAAATTATAGCAAGAAAATGAAAATGAATAATTAAATAAATAAGATTTTGTTTAATTATAGAGAGAAAGGATTTATTAGTGATGCAATTAAATAAATATTAATTAATTTAATTAATCAAAGGAAGAATTAAAGGGAAAATGAATTAATTAAATAATTAAAATTATTTAATTATGCAGGGAAGAAGGGAATTGATGTGAAAAATGGTGTTCGTAGGCTTAAGACATTTTTTCAGTGTCTACAATAAGTATGTATGTATGTATGTAAGTACATATATATGTAAGTATATATATAAAAGTATGTATGTATGTACATATATATAAATGTATGTAAGTATGTATGTATGTATGCATATATATATGTATAGAGAGAGAGAGAGAGAGAGAGAGAGAGAGAGAGTTATCTCATGTTGTAGTTGCAATTATCTTGGTAGACATATATGCAAAATTTGGAAGCATAGAGAAGGCATGTGAACTATTTGACAGAAGGCCTCAAAGAGATCTCATCTCATGGAATGAAATGATAGCAGGATGTGCACAAATTGGATTTGTTGAAAAGGCTTCAGAAACTTTAAAGCAAATGTAATTGGTAGGTGTAAATAGATGTCATCTCATGAAATGTAGTGATTGCAGGATATGGACAAAATGGTTTGTTGAAAAGGCTTTAGAAACTTTCATGCAAATGCAATTGGTAGGTGTACCATGTAAGGCCAAAGTCTGCAGTATATGTATGTATATTTATGTATGTATATCCATATTTCAGATGTTATAGTTGCAATTACTTTGGTAGACTTATATGCAAAATGTGGAAGCATAGAATATATGTATCTTCCTATCCATCTATCTATCTATATGTATGTATGTATGTATGTATGTATGTATACGCACACACATACATATATCTATGTATGTGTATATACATGCATACATACATACATACAAAAATTGGAAGCATAGACAAGGCACATGAAGTGTTTGACAGAATGCCTCAGAGATGTCATCTCATGGAATGCAATTGTTTCAGGATATGCACAAAATAGATTTGTTGAAAAGGCTTTAGAAACTTTCAAGCAAAAGCAATTATTAGGTGTAAAGCCTAATTCCTCAATATGTACATGTATGTATATGTGTGTGTATACATGTAATGGTGAAATTTGCATACCCATGGCAATTCTGATTTAGTTTTGGGTCCCATTTTGATGGAATGTCTTAATACGCTGGCATTCACCAAAGGAAGCTCAAATAATTGAACAATGTGAGGTATAGATTCATTCTTGAGAGCTTGGAGGGCATTCTTGAGAGCTTAGAGTGCATGCACGAAGAGTTATTTGATTCACTTTAGGCAATTCATAATACAATTATATATTTACAAGTTGTACATTTTTGTGCTATATTTGGTTGATGACCTGATACATTTTCCTATCCACGTAATCCTTATTTGCACCTATCTCCATACATCAACCTTTTCTCATTCCCATTTGCACAAAACCCAACACATTTGCCATTTTATTCATCTAGATTAGTACTTATTAGTACCTGCCTTTAGACAGATACTATTGCATCCAGGATTTCTTAACTGGTGACTACTATTTGTACCTACCAACAAATCATAAGTTATAATTTTTCTATGTAAAACAAATTTTTATCTTTTGCAAAGTTAAGGCATAAATATTTTTAATTAAAAATATTCAAAAAATGAATTATTGGCAATCTGATTGGCTGAGGAGTTTCACCTCTTATTCGAGTCTTCACATTGTTCAAGAAATATAATAATATTTTTTGTACAATTCTGAAACTGTTGTATGGATTACTTTATTTCATCTGGCTGAAAAAATATTTGGTTTTTGTGGAATTGTTTCAAGAATTTGCAGTGGTATGATGTCGTTTGCATAAAATGTGAATTTATAGTTGGCATGAATGGATTTGTACTGTGAATTATCGTTAGTGCTGAAATCACAGTTAAAGTTTTTGTTGTGGCTGTGGTTTAGAAATCGTTGGGATGAGCAAAGACATCAAAGAAGATGGTTACAAAGAGCAGTGGGAAACTCGGAGAAAAATGGGTGATTTGGTATTAACAAAATACAGATGCATTTTATGGATTTTATGATTTTTCACCGATTTATTTAGGTTATGGTGGTTTTTAAGTAAAGTTTCAGTTACAATTAAATGCAGAGGTGGTGGCGGATCAAACTCATGACATTTAATTATGTTAGTGTTTCTTAGATCAGATTAAACAATGAAAGCACTTAATAATATTGCAACACATAAGACAATGAACACAGCAAGATACCCTGGGAAAACCCTCCTCTTGAGGGAGAAAAACCCAGCAAATGAATCTCTTATATAAAGTAGAACAAGAGCAGAAATCTGCTTACAACTTAGGCCCAACAATGGCCAATACTTGATACAAAGAAATCGCCCTTCTTCTAGATGCAAACTATGTAATGAATATGATATCTTCCTTGAATCAAATCTGCTGCTATGAAAGTGTGAATTCTGCTCAACTCTTAATTGTGAACTTGCTTGAATTGAATGGATCATAAACAATGACAAGAAGACCTTGTATAAATACAAGAGAGGCGCCTCTTCAAGTTAGGTTGGCCCTCTAAAGTAATATAATAAATAACAATTTACAAATAAGGTCGGCCCAAGTGAAAGTCAAGACAAGCGAATCATATAGGGTCGGCCCTCTCCATTTATTAAATGTTATAGTCATGAATTAAATAGCCGAATGGCTACTCATTTAATTCATGCTCTTCTCCTTGGAATTCGTGCAAAGGAAGTGCAGCCCATAGCTGCTATAACATCAACACTCCCTCTCAGCTAGGGATGAACTTCCACCTGTACAAGACACATCATATCAGAATGAAAACAAAATAGAATATCACCTCATTGTGATATCAACCATTATGGCTACCTCCATAGATGGTATGAACAAGTGCATAGAGATTAAAACAATGATATTCATAATTGCCAATAAAAAAAAAATTTAAATACCTCATAATTTGCAAAAGTGAAAATACTCATAGATTCATAATTCAATGATTTGTCAAATGTCAATACACAATGAAAATTACAATCAATACGCATGTCATTTTAACAATTTTGTCACTTAAGAGCGAAATTATGTAGGCAAGCAATTTTTTGTTTATAGAAATGTTTAAAAAAATTACTTCTGCTTTTTTTTGGGGAACCCTTGGACCCCCTTGGGTTCGGCTAGGTCTGGCCCAGGTTCGCCCAAGGTATACACACACACATACACATGTACATAATATATATATATATGTATATGTATATCATGTACATAATATGTATGTATGCATATATATATATACATGTACATAATATATACAAATATTTTACATGTATGTATATATATGTATGTGTGTGTATATATATATGTATATATATGTGTATATGTATATATGTGTATATATATATTATATTATATTAATATCATGTAATATATATATTATATATTTATTGATGTGCAGCCAATTCACAATATAAATCAATGGCAAATAAATGAAGTTTTAGGCGTGGAAAGCACATAATCATTCTGTACAACTTCTACTTATATGGATGAGTATAACATTCCCAGTACATTCTGAATCAGCCCAAATACATCTAGTTAAATCAGCTTTCTGCATTTTCATTTTTTCTTTAGTTTCAAACCAGAGACAGAGAAGGCAGTTTGCTCTAGCATGGAGGGAAAGCGCAAGAGGAAGGAGGAAGAGAAGGCCATTGGCATAGATCTAGGAACAAGCTACTGTTGCGTTGGGGTATGGCAGCCGCAGCATAACATGGCCAAGATTATTGTTAACGAGCAAGGAAACAGAACCACTCCTTCTATGGTCGCTTTTACTTCCTCTAGAGACTTGTTGGTATATATATATATATATATATACATACATACATATATATGTGCATATATACATACATATGTGTATATATACACACACACACATATATATATACATATATATGTGCATATATATATACATATATATGTGCATATATACACACACACACACACACACACATATATATATATATATAGATATGTGTTTATATACATATATAGATAGATATGTGTGTGTGTATATATATATATATATAGAGAGAGAGAGAGAGATGTGGATGTGTGTATATTTGAACCTGTAACCAAGGATTTTTTTTTTTTTTTGCCATACTGCTTTACCTTTTTCTATCTGCACCTGCACCTGTAATTTAGATTTTAGATAGATATATAGATAGATATGTGTATATATACATATATAGATAGATATGTGTGTGTGTGTATATATATATAAAGAGAGAGAGAGAGATGTGTGTGTATTTGAACCCGTACCCATACCTATAACCAAGGAATTTTTTTTTCCCACACTGCTTTACCTTTTTTTATCTGCACCTGCACCTGTAACTTAGATTTTCTCTGTAATTTACATTGCATGAATGGGATTTGAATTTCCTTGTAGTTTCCTATTCCATCATGGTATTAGGTAGGCGTGGCTCTACTAACTTACTGAGATCTGTTGAATTTCATGTTCATTGATCATTGATAAAAATTCTGTTGAAATATCCAAAAAAAAAGAATGTGCATGGTTCTATGTGCTTTTTCTTTTGAAGAGTTAGTTTCTATGGGAATGTAGGCGTAATTTTCTCTGTGGCATATACCGTGGAAGATTTTTTAAGTTTCTTTACTTTTGTCTTGCATTAAGCAGTAGCAGTATTGCAGTAGTCATGTTCCACATGTGAGTTGAGTTAGAAAAATAACCTAACTCTGAGCAGAAAAGTGCAAGGCAACACCTTGTACTCTTGAATTGTAAACAAAGCTTAGATAATGTCTAAGAGGGGCTTAATCGAATTGATGAGGAAAAGACAGTCTGACATTCAATAAAGAAAAAATCTCACTTGAAAGATTTCTAAATATGATTAATTTTCTTTCTAGTTTACATTGCGTGAATGGGATTTGAAGTTTCTTGTAGTTTCCTGTTCCATCATATTATGAGGTAGGTGTGGCTCTACTAATTTACAGAGATCTGTTGAGTTTCATGTTCATGATCATTGATAAAAGTTGTATTGAGATGCTTCATGTGAACTGTACATTGACTGGTTTTCTGGACGGAAGCTTTTGTTTGGACACTGTCAAAGTGAGCCTAACACCTTTATTGTATTTTGCAGGTTACTTTACCTAATGAAAAACTTGCCTAGGTGCCTTAATGAAGAAAATTGGTCCAAGTTGTGCCATCGTATTTTGTAGGTTCATTCATCTGCTGAATCAAAATTTTCCAGATATCTTTCCATTTTGAAGAAAATTGGTCCAGCTATTGCATTGAATTGCATATTTCTTTGTTTTTTGTCTAATTAATTGCTTTATTACATAGTATGTATGTCTATTGAACAAAATTGGTTCAGTATAGCATTGGATGGCATAATCTCTGTTTGTTGTTGAATTAATTGCTCCAATATATTGTATGTATGCATGTGTATTGAATAAAATTCGTCCTGTTAGTTGGATTGCATACATCTTTGTTTGTTGTCAAATTAATTGCTGTATTATAGAGTATGTATTCTTGTGTACACTGTACACTAGACCATTGGACTGAATAACCCTGCTTTTCTTGATGCTCGCAGCTGCATTCCCCATCTTTAGTTCCAGCATTACTGTTACTAGAACTTTGAAGACTGCTTTTATACACGAGGGAAATGCAAGGTCTGTTCTGGGTATTACCTTGTTTTAGATTAACTTTTAAGCTTTCTATGGTCAGTTTGGTGTTATGTCTCTAGCCCCCTTTTTTAGAAGGAAAGGATTGGATGGATCGATATGCCAGCCAAGTTAACTGGACAGGATTGTGGTCTAATAAACTTGATAGGTGTACCATAAAAAACAAACTCCAAAGGACCTTGCAATTGTAGAAGTATCTCATGGCATGGCTTTTCTTCTTTTTCTTGCTTTTGCAACATACGTATTAATTCTGCATTTCCTGCAGATAATTCTAACACGTGATGATCTTTACAAATGGCTTTGAAGAAAGTTCTATAAGACAACCAATTGTGCGGTTTAGGTTAATGTTGCTCATTGTTGTATAACTTTAATTTAGTATTTTTTGAAATTCAAAATGAGGTTTGTTTCTCCATTCAAATTCATCAACTTCTAAGTTTTTCTCCATTATCTGATGGAGTTCAGGGAAGAAAATCTAACAAGAATGGTTTGTACAAATGCCTGAGTTGCAGGTAAGGATATTTTATCAGTCCCTTTTTAGGCTGTGAACTTTTTCATTATTCAAACAAAATTTTCATTTTCTTTCACTTATTATCTATGCCATGCCACTATCGAGATTCAAATCAGTTTATTTGAAAAGAATGAAAACAAAACTACATGGAAACGGAAATACCAATACAAGGTTTAGATGTTTTAATTCTTGTGTATTTGTTTGCATAGTACTGTGGAAATTTCAAACTCATTTTTTTCAAATTTAGTGCCTCTAAGCCTGTTAAATTCTTCCATTCACTTTCTTGGGTTTTTTTGTCATAGTTGAGTCATAGTTTAAGTTTGAAGGAGAGTCTAGGTGTGACTTAGGAAAGGAAATTTTGAGATTCATAAGGGAAAATAGAGTTATTAAATATTATGTAGAAGCTGAACAGTCTCTTTCATTTTCGGTTTTTGGGTTTTCTCAACTCTTTGCATGAAGGAAGGAATTTGGTTTTCAAACCCTAAACATGCAACCCTAACAAAGCTTTTGGATTTTGGGATTCAAATGAACACTGACTTAGAGATGGTAAAAGAGCATCAAACCTCAAAACCTTGAAAATTAAAGAAAGATCAAAACTTTGGGTTTTATATTCCCAATTTCAGAAGACGAGTAAATGTTGACAAACATTGACACTTGACATTGTGGATGTGTGGACTGCTAGGCATGGGCCAAGTATTGTGTAGGTTGTTAATCCTTTAGTTGTTTGTGGGTTGGTCATTTTTGAGGGGTGGCTTTGGCTACAATTGTGTTGTTGTCTAGATTTTGTTTTAGCTGAGGTCTTGCTTTTGTCAAAGGTTTGTAGGTCCTTTCAAAATCTTTTTTTATCCATTAATAAAAAGACTATATGTTCTTCTTCACAATCTGCTCATAAGTCTTTGAAGCCAAATTTTTGTTTATGGATAGAATCAATAAACTTCTCAATAATCTCTTTAGAATCAAAATATCTCCTATCGTGAACATATAGATTCAATTTAGATAATTCACTATTTGATCCTTTAGTATGTAATATAGAAGACCAAGTGTATTAGTTGATAATGATGGAAAGCTTTATGCTAATTCTATATTCTTTTTAGATAAGATCTTATGCACTCAAAAAGTTGTCTTGTCAGTTCTAAAATGATGAATTTATCGCTCAAATATTTTGGTAACTTGTATGGGGCACTTGTGAATTCCCCAAGCCTAACATATGTGAATGTAGGAAACTACATGAACCAATTTACTCACTCTACAATTGCTGCAATAACTTCTAGGGAACATGTTTATTGAGATCACCCTCCATTCACCTAATGTAGAGAAAAACAGCATCATTGACTCTTTTGAATTGTTTTTGATTTCTTTAAGCTCCAATTAGGGTAGAACCCATAAATTTTCTTCTAACATTCTTCAACACCAAATGTCCCAACTATAGTTAATCTAGGAAAAAATGCTCTTCTAGCTACTCAATACACAATGTAAGAAGTCATGTAAATTATTCTCAAGTCTTGGACTTCTATCCGCTCTTTATGAATGTTATCATTGAGAATGTTGGCCTAGTCAATTCATTGCTTATTCTCCAAGATAATTTTGATAAATTTAAATACTCATGGTTGAACCTCTTGAAAATTAGGAAGGCCTATTATCCTATTCTAAAATGTAATTTGTTGGCATTTCAATTAGCACCTCTAGAGTGCTTATTGGAAAACGACAGCTATTGCAAGTGTGTAGTCATTGCTCTTCAAATTAGGAGGGGAAGATCCCTCTTGTTGCTGATGTTTGCATAAAAAGTACAGTAAACTAGTGTTCCTATCTTTTTACTTAGCGGTGGGACACAAGAGTGCATAAACACAATGCATTGCAGCTAAGGGTTTTCTCTGGTTTTTGCAGATCTTGACTACAACTAAGCTAACTTTTAATCTATCCTATCTCCTCTAGATAAACAGAGCAAGAGAATATAGGAGCAGGAATGTAATGGTTCGATCACTTAGACGAATGTTTCTCCTAGAATGCATTCGAAGGCTTTGAAATCCCAGATTTACACCGAAATAGAATCCACACAAGTAATCTTTAGACGGTAGGCTAGATCTTAGGATTCCCAAGGAGGCACTATGTCCTTTCCGAGGTGTAGGCTGAAAGGTAGAGTACTAGAAACAACAAAGGACGATAATCTTTCTTCCTAAATTCCCAAGGAGAGACAATGCTCTTTCTGAGGTGTAGATCGAAAAACAGATTATTGAAAACAACATGCAATGATAAATTTCAGGACTTTTAGATCAAAGGCAAGGCAGCTCTCCTAATTTATTATCTCAATCTTCCATCAAAGATTACACTTTGGGACAACAACATGTGTCAAAGAGACAATCACACATGATGTGAACAAACCAAGAATACATGAACAATGATTGAATACACCTATCTGAATAAGAAGAATGTAAGCTATACTTAGCGTTACCCTATCACAAATACGATCCAAAAACAAATACTAAGTGAACAAAGTCGAAGGCTTGTGAGCTCAGCGTTTTGTTGCCGTGAAGTAAAGTTACAAAATTATGACCAAAGGCTCTTATTTATAGAGACTCAAAGGAGTAGGCAACCCTAAAATCTCCTTGAGTTAACAATTAGTTCTTGCCAATCTGCAAGATTTATTCCTATGTCTAAATGTAGGTGACCTAGCAGTTAACTGGAAAGCTACTTTAGTTATCTGAAAGACTGAAACTAAACTAAAAGTGAACTCCAATGTATAAAGTGCCTCCAAAATAGAGATCCACAATTAGTGGAGATAGACATGCATGATCGATGGGAGGGTGAGTTAACTTGGAAAGAGGCATCAAGTTAACTCCTGTTTGTCATTAATGCTACTTTGGAGGGTAGGACGTCCCAATTGGGTGTTTCACACCACATCACCACTAGTCAACAGGTTCTCTAACCAGTCATTAACTTCTTTGCCTCTGGACAATAAATGCTCTGTAGGATGATGACATGTTGCTTCAGCATCTCTTCACCACTTGTGATCTGCTACTGATATTCAATGGTCTTGGCAGCTGCATCATCTAGCTTGGCCATGATGGCTACAATCTTACTCAACTTGTGACCAGTAGGATCACTATAGAGACTGCTATGGATGAGGTCCTGGAACTTTTTCTATACTTCAGCTAGCTCAATGTAGGCACCTCCTTCGTGCTAATAATGACAAGGGATGGATGTTACCATCATTCTTACAAACTTGATAACACCTGCTACAATCTGTTGGTACTCAATCAGTTCCACAAAGTTGATATCATAGGCTTTCACCTTGTATGCCATCTGTTCTTTCCAAGCGAAAAGATGTCGCTTGTTCTCTACTGTGGTAACTGAATTGTATGCCATTTCTAAGTCAAAGAAAGTGATCTCATCCCCAGGCCTCTTCTCTGCTAGCTCTAGCTTAGATTGTTGAATCTTAGCATGGAGGTTGTGGGCTCTGCATCTTAATTGATACAGTTTTGCGAGTATACACCTTCCTCTGACGAGAAATTCTTCCACTTGATTTCTCAACTGTTTTCATATAAGATCAGCTGGTGATGATTCTGCTCTGCAGGGAGGTCTAGCATCTCTTGAGGTAAGGCAGAGATATTTGGTGTGCCATGTATCAAGCTAGATATATATAACCTCAGCTACTGGTTTTCAGCCTTTAAGGCTGCTTTATCTCTTCCATCCTTTGCCATTCTTTCTTGGACACTTACTGATGCAAATCCAAGAAGGTCTGCTTCCACTTGACGAGTGGTCTTACCGAGGTTGACCTTCAAAGAGGTGAAGTCATCAACCTCTACCTCATGTGCATTCTTGTCCTCAGGTGGCGTAGCTGTCTCTATGACAATTTCATTGTCAACATTCTTTCCTACGTGGACCTACTTCTTCAACTTCTTTACTGGCATGTCTTGAGGGACATGATCAAACTCTATGAAGTCCAGCCGGTAGGGTGGTCTCTTTCTTTTCCTTCCCAGGAGATTCTCAATCCATGAGGTATCTTGACTAGCCCCGCTGGAAGGATAGATGATAGGACCTTGAATGCTTGACAAATGGGATTGTGTTGCAGTGTCGAGTGGTGGCGAATCCAAGTCAATGGGGATCGGTGATTGCTATGATGGTGGCAAAGTGGGAGGTTTTGCTTCCACCTCTGGTGCTGCATCAGCTGTGACTACTTCTATGATGGGCTCTGTCTTAGCTGTGATTGTCTCAATCACTAGCTCAACTGCAACAGTTTCCATGACCGTGTTAGGTATGTTTGTGGCTGTCTCCACATGTACCTCTTGCTGATTTGTGTCAACAATCGGTATTCTTCCCCTTGTGTGCCTTGACATCCGAGCTCATCTAGGAGGGTTACTCCATTGCTTCTATCTAGGCTTCTTCCTTGACATGGAAGGTAGTGAAGAATGAACCGGTGGCGGCTCTGTGCAGGGAATTACTACCTTCTTGATCCACGAAGAATGTAGGGAGAATAACTTCCCCATCATCATCGGATAGGCCTTCCACATCCTCTGACATGATGTCAACAATTTGTGGAAGTCTAAACCAGCTGTAATTACGTCTTTGTACATCGAACTCATCTTCATAGTTGACCCAATAGTCCTTCGTGGACGACTCGTGTGAAGAGTGTTGCTCAAGGTGTGTTGCATAGTGACCTCAAGGTTATACGACCGTCTCTTGATGATATAATTAAGATTAAGTCTCACCATTTCGTGGTCTATGGCCTTGGCATCAACCGTTGTCTTGCACCTGTACAATCCCATCTCAAAAGGAAAGTTCGCGGCAGTTTTGCGTTTGTTGCATAGATGAGAATGAACCTCGGACAACTGCCGCAAGAATTCCATGAAGACCACCCTATCTGAAGGATAGCGGGGTAACATGGCAAGATAACCCTTGTATCCATATACACTTATGTAGGTGTATGTGGGGAACTGGATGAACCAATCTGCGCAATCCATCATTGCCACCTTGGCTGTTTGTGATATGCATATATGCATCTCATGGTCGAGTTCTCTCATGATGTACATTAGGAAGAGATTATTTTTCCATTTGAAATGCCTTTCTGTTTGTGTGAATTCAAGTCGCGGGAAATGCTCATAGACCTTTTACACACCTAAGGTTCCCACTGTGTTTAGTGCTCTGAATTGGCCTTGGAAGGCAATGAGAGATACAAGATATGAGCACATGTGAAACCTGTGAGCTTTTAAGAACTCGGTCATCTGCTTGTGGAGCATATCACTGATGAGGGTGGGCCAGTCATAATGTTCTCTGTTGCTTATAATTTTGGCGATGACATAGTACATCCGTGACTGAAATTTGTTTCCCTCTTCTTGACCAGTGATGCGGTTGAGTAGAGTGATCAACACTGCATACTCATCCCTGAACTCTCCACATCCTACATTCTTGGGCAAGTTGGCCTTTTTTGTTTTAAGCCACTTTTCGGCCATTCTCTTTTGACACTTGTCTTTTGATGTATCAAATGCTTTCTCGCATTTTGTCACAGATATGACCAAGTTTGCCGCACATGGTGGAATGGCAAAGCGCCTTTTAATATCCCTCGGCTTGAGGCTGCATATCATTCGATCAACCACTAATCGAATCTCTCGTGTGGTAGGGTTGTAATGCTTAATGCAAGCTATTACAAACTCTATGCTCTGTGTTGTGATTGGGATTGATGCTGCCTCAAGCAATCCGCATTGCTCGATGTTCTGTTATGTGCATTTGTCAATGCCTTCCAACTTTTCTCTGTCGACCTCTGGGTGTACCTGATGCAGATTGGTATCTATTGTTTTCAGGAACTCATGAACCAAGACCGTTTGGTCTTGTATTCGACTTGGGAGAACTGTATCTTGAAAAACTTAAAGTTTGACTGTGCACACGATGTTGTTCAGGTAACTTTTTCTATGATTGCTAAAAATAGCACTGCTGGGGCAACTTTTACGAAAATTTTTGAGTCGTGAGTTTTGTTGAGAACGATTTTATAAACAAACCCAGATCGTCAGAAATTTGAAAAAACGAATTCTTCTATGGCATGCAAGAGCCCTTTGGCGGCAAAGGCAGCGAGGCACCATAAAATGATTTTTCTTGAAAAAATCTACCACATGGGTTTTGTTCATGCTTCAGAGCTGAACAAACCCAGTTTGTCTATTTTTCAATTTTATGACTTTTTCTGGAAACCCTAAAAAATAGGGACAATAGGGTTACTTTTTGAAAAAATCTAACATGTGGGTTTTGTTGAAAAAGCTATGCTGATTATACCCAGAAAGTCAGATCTGTGATTATCCGCTGTTTTCTTTGACATGCAAGAAGATCTAAGACAAGAATAAAGGAAAAAGACAAGAAAAAGATTGGAAGTTATCAACTGTCTTTCTGGAAAAATTATGCCTTTTGATGCACCCTTTGATAAATTGTCCCTCTGTGCAACTGATCTTCAAAAATATGAAGAACGATGGAAACCCCTCTATTAGATCTTGAAAAGACATCTTGGAGAAAAAAATGTTGTTCTTGGCTTCAACCTGCAAAGAAATATGTTTGATTATGACGCCTAGGCTTGATATATAGTGATTGATGTTGAATGCATCAAGTTTGGGCTCCAACTCATGATGGAGGAGTCTTTCTGCCTGATTTGGAGTTCACAACACTAATTTCCTCCAATTTGGGGACGTTTTAGCCATAGAAAGGCTTCTAAAACAATCAACTGAGTCTTTCTTTGACTTTAGGCGTCCCTTTGAAGAGTTGAACATGCTTTATTATTTTTCATGGTGAAGTGCCTCTGTTCAATCCTCGGTTTCGGGTGTTTAGTTGATCTTGAGGTGTTGCTGACTGATCCATTGCTGAGATGAAACAACTCTGATGAAGTGTGCTTGGGAGCTGCAAAGCTCAAAACCTGAGTCTGATGCTTCTGATTCTTGGGTGCCTTTTCCCAAGAAGGTGTTTTCTCCACCAGACTTAGTCAATTTTCTTGAGTGTTCTTTAATTCCTCTAGTTTGACCCCCGGTGCTCTGATCTGAGATCATCGATGACTAATGATTTTGGTGATCTTGTTGAAACATGGGATGGATAACCAGTTCAGCCTTTGAAAGGATGACTGGCTTCACGAATCCTGAAAGTTGATTTAGGTGCCTCAAAAGCTTGGGCGCCCCTTGCCTACAGGGGCACCTTTGACCTTTTGGCTTGTTATTTTTAGTTTGCAGACTTTCACGAATGGTCCCAGTTTGATCTTTATCATCAGATGTTTGATTTACCTGTTGAACTCGCTAATGGTGTCATTGCTGAGATTGATCAAAACAGAGAAGGTCATCCTGGAGGTTACTGAGCTTGCAGACTGCAGCTGACTGCCCAAAAAGTTGGGTGCCTATTTCTAGGAAGGTGCAATTTCCTTAACACTTAGCCAACTTTTCGTGTTCTTCATCTCGCCTTCACCTTTGGTGTTTTTTGCTTGATCTTTGTTTGCAAATGCTTGACAGGTCCTGTGAATGTGCAGTTGGATTGATCGCGAAGCTGAGAGGATGCTGAGCAGATGCTTAGGAGAAAGCAATTGTTGAAAACCTCAAAAGGTGGCTCAAAATGATGGGTGCCCCTGGCCAACAGGGGTGCCTTTGTCTTGATGTGCATTGAGTTTCCCTCCATTTGTATGCTCTAACGATCAACAGTTGTTGTTGTTTGATGTGTCTCGCAGACTGGCGAACATGTTCGTTGCAAAGCTGAGCTGATGCTGGGTAGATCACTTGAAGACAAGTTCACTCAAAAGTGACATTTGGATCATCTCATCCTTGGGCGCCCCTAGCTAGCAGGGGCACCTTTTTCATGTTTGATTGCCATTTTTGATAGTACTTGTTTGAAACGTCTCCTGACTTCGCTTGCATTTGCCGGTGATCGATGAATCATATGTCCTTGCTTGACGATGCGTCGAAAAGCCAATAGAAACACGAAGGAGATGACTGCCTTGGTGAAAGCTGATGATTGCCTTTGGCCTTTGGAATTCAAGGGCGCCCCTGCTTAGCTACAGTTCCATCATTTCCTTTGAAAAATATTCATCTCTTCATGCCTCACATCTGCCTTGTAGCTTGATTGGTTTGAGCTTTGTCGTTGACGATGCGGATGTGTGCATCCTAGCAATAACCTTCCCCATGCTGCATGTACGGGTGTTGGAAAAGTGACTAAGGCATTCAACTACACAGCCTCCTTGGTAGCAAGGCGTGCATTTTCCAGACTTAGTCAATTTTTAGCATTTTTCACTTTCGAAAATCCCCTCCGTCGTAGAGCATCCTTTCAAGCATTTTCGCCATGGATTCTTCGTTGAAGCTTTTGAGGCTTAGATTTCACCACCTGGTATTGGCCATTCTGCCATTAATGGTTGCGGAGGTCTTAGCTTTCTTCCTGAAAAATGAAAATAGACCCACTAGAGTAAAACAAACTTTTTGGTGATTTTGACTTGACCAGTGTGATCGTGAAGTTAAATTATCCTATCAAAATCATTTTCAATCATTTTTGGAAAGGTCCTATTTTTTAGGGTTTTCCTAAAACAGGGGTTTGAAACCCTAATTTTCAAATTTTTAGAATTTTGCAAGTATCTTCCTTGACATAAACCCACAAAAAGCTTATGTTTTGTTTGACCTAAAACATACTTTTGACAACAATTTTGCATGATTTGGATTATTTTAAGCAAAATGCCTTATTGAAGCAAAAATTTATTATGGGTACAATATAATTAGGTCATTGATCTCTATATGAAAGTTACTCGTTATTAGTGTCTTGGGCAACTTCGAAGTACCGATTCTTTTTTTGATCAACCAATTTTTGTTCAAAGCTCACAAACACAAATTTGAATCAATGTTGTAATAGTCAAGTCCATCAACAATGTTGAGCATTAATAAGGAATCTAGAAGGTTTTTGTAATACTTTTGGTGTTAAGATCTATGATTGATTCATTTGTAATCCCTATAATTCTTTTATTATGAGGATCATAAAAGGCATGGGTCATAATGATTTCAGGATATTGGATTGAGGTAGGGAAACCCACAACTTGCACAATCCCACTGCTAGTAATACACCTCACTTGTGGAATTCTTTTATCAATAGAATATTTTTTCTAAAATCATCCAAATTCACATGCCCTTAGTTAGTATCTGACACCTCAATGAGTGTGGAGGCAATTTCGAAGATGGTTTCACTCCTTTAAATTTGTATTTCATTTCCTTTGACTAAGGTGAAGTCATATACGATCTCTAGATTGCAAAAAGAGTAGAGGATTAGCTCAGTTGTCTTAATGAATAGTCTTTGTATGCTCATTCTTTAGGGAATTACAAGTTTGTGTAAATGCTGAAAGGAGGAAAGTAGGAAATGGGAGAATTGGATGGGCAAGAGTCAAGTATCAATAGACCAATTTGTAAGACCTTTAGGTTTGGTGTAATTTCACACACATAGCAACAAATTCAAGGATTTAGGGTTAAGATTTTTAATAAGCAATGCATTTGTATTGGACAGCTGGAAAACCTTGAATGAATTATTCAAAAACTTCATGATGCAAGTGATTTAGCACAAGTTTAGGTCTTTAATAGTTATAATCAAAGTAGGAGAATCATAGTAGAGTACTTAGATTGTGAAATATAATTGGGAGACCTTTGACAAGGCACCCTAGATGACTCGTGGATGAGTAAACTTAAGCACTAGATCCTTGACAAGATGTGAAAAGATTGACAAATGATAAAATATAGATGAAAAGTCACTACAATCTAGTCACCAAATGTACAGAATACATTTTCAGAGAGCTACAATGTGATTGTGAATGTGAAATTTGGCAAAATATGCAAGTTTTATAAAAGTTCGCACATGTAAGCATTAAATGCTTTTAGGGTTTGTGGGAAATTGTGTTGCAATAAGAGCTCATATCCATAGAAGTTGGGAATTTCCACAAAAATAGTGTATGAAGCCTTTGCAGAGTGTGTGGATGGAGGGAAGTCTTTGGGGAGTGGGAGAACCTGCTTGCAATGTTTGTAATCCCTCAAAGTGTTACTATGCAAAAGTGTAGGAACTAAGAGGATATAGGTAGTTGGGAAGTTAGATGCATGTCCTTCATAGTTCCATAATTTTGCAAGCTTAAGCTTTGTGGAAATATGGAAAGTGGAAGGAAGCAAGGATTTGGAACATTTTTGCACCCTTGTGAGAAGTCAACAAACTTGCAAAAGTTGTCTCCTAGTGAAACATGAGTGGAGATTTGGAAGTCAAAGGACTTGTGGGAATGTGGAAATTTTAAGGTTGTGGGGAAATAGTTTATGTTGGGAAATTTCCTTAAGGGGGTCAACTTCCCAACATTCATAAATTACCATTGAAGCCATTTGCAAGAATGTAGGAATGACAAGGACTCGCACCAAAAGTTCCTCATTGCCATGAAAGCTCCGCAAGATTCTCAAAACTTAAACTTCTTGACTCATTATTTTTCCTGAGAATCAAATGACTCCCTCAATGAACAAAGGCTCATTTTATTGTGACTAGTGGGGTAATTCAAAGGCCATGAAGAAAAACACAAGTTTGGATGACATTTTTAGATAAAAAATAAGGTTATCTAATGGGGAAGATGTTTTTTTTTTGTAAATGAGCTAAAGCATGATAACAAAATGCATCTAGGTTTTGAGATGGATTTTGGAAGGTCCGATAATTACCTAGATAATTGGATGAAGTACCTGTTGTGACCTTTTTCACACATCACCCCATCCAAGATGGGGACCCCCTAATTTTTGCTCCACTCTGGTCTTTTGGCTTTGGTTCTCTCTGTCTCTGATCCTTCGTCCTTCTGGGATGTCCCGTCTTTTGATTCAGATTGAAATAAAGACCAAGTCTACGAAATTAGGGTTTCCATCCTTTAGGCTTGTTTTAGGTCAAGCTGAGTTATCAAGGTGAAATCCAAGTGCAGCAGCACATTCAAGAAGCTCAAAGCAGAGTCCCACTAAAATCCTACTGAAATCTGACCACTTACTATTTTTAGTAAGTACCTAATTTGAGGCTTATTCCTCAGGATTTCGGGATTCTAATGATTGCAGCACATTCAGGCAGCTTCAGAGTGCCTACACGCGAAATTTGAACGGATTCAGACAACTGGCTATTTTTATCAATTCAGCCTTCAAAGGCTATTTTCAGGGTTTAAGCATACAATTCTTCGGTGAATGATTGGAGAATGGATCTGGGTTTCTTAAGACCTTCACAATGGTGTAACATGCAAACCGAGACAAGGACTTTCAGAGTTAAGCCTTTAGAGGCTATTTTTAGGTTTGCATGTAGGAATTTTCAATGCATGTCTAGATATTCCATCTGGGTTTTGTGAGAGCTTCACAGTGATACGACATGCAAGTAGAATGAGTCAGTTTTCAAGGACTTACTATTTTTAGCCAGTACCGGAACGTTGACTAGTTTTCTGGGTTTTTTGAGATCCCACGGACACTGTGACATACAAACTCGTCCGACATCCGATGGACCATTTTCTGGACACTTACTATAAATAGCAGCTTCAGTTCGATAGCTACCCATTGCGTCATTCCAACAAGCAGATTGGAAAACAGTAGAAATCAGGCAATCAGGAGTAGTCGAGAGCGCATACAAGTCAGATTAGGGTTTCTCATGCTATGTCTAAAAATAGATAAAGTAAAATGCAGAGATGTCAAAGCAAGGCACGCCACCATGATCAGCATCCTTCAGGCTACCTACTGGCAAATTTTGAGCAAAATCGGAGGACTTACTATTTTTAGTAAGTTAGGACACGGCTATAAATAGCAGGTCTGTGCCGGAAGTTGGTATGAACAGAGCGCTCAAGTTATCAGGATCAGACATAGCAAGTTTTAGGTCGAATGGAGCTACTGAAGATAGGCAACTTTGAAACTTACTATAAATAGTAGGTGGCTATAAATAGCACGTCATTGCCAGAGAAAAGTGTGAATAGGTCTCTCATAGCATCAGGAGCAACTGGAATAAATTTCAAAGCAAACGGAAATACGAGAAGTGACCAATTTTAGGGTTTGCTAAAAATAGCAAATGGCTAAAAATAGTATGTACTGTGCCAAATAAGGTGTGAACAAGATAGCAAGACCAAGTGGAGGCACAACCCCGCCAGCTCCAGTTCAGAATAGGATGAGATACAATGAAACCCTAATTTCTCCAGGTTTACTAAAAATAGAAAGCCAAGGCATGGCTAAGGCATTGGAAACTTGTAAATAATAACTGGCATGTAAACACCCTCACATGTGCCCAGGAGGAATAAAAGATACAAGAATCTCTAAATAGAAGATTTCCCTGAGCATAGGAGAAATGCGCCCTCAAGATGCCTTGAAATTCTTCTAAGGCATAAATTTCCTCCTCATACCCCTAGGTGCGCTCAAGGAAGGTGAAAGGTCACCCTAAGGCATCAAAAATTCCCTAAGGCATCTTCAAATGCGCTCAACATGGAAGTCTACAAGCTTATATGCGCCTAGGCAAGGTGAAGAGTCACCATGGGCATAATATTTTCCTCCTCACACCCCAAAATGCGCCTAAGGCAAAGAAGTTTCCCTCTCACCATAGCAAATGCGCCCAAGGGAGATGAAGAGCCACTTGAAAGGGGCGGAATTCCTTCTAACACTGTGAAATGCGCTTTGAAATGGAAGTTGCATGTGCTAAATGCGCCCAAGGGAGATGAAGGGTCACAAGATGATGGCGCTTTCCTTTGCAAAGGTAGAATGCGCTCAACATGGAAGTCCACATGCTCATATGCGCTAGAGGAAGGTGAAAGGTCACCTAAGGCATGGAAAGTCTCTCACATATGGTGAATGCGCTCAAGATAGTTCCCCTTCCCTATGGCAAATGCGCTCAAGGATAAAATGGAAGTGGCCTAGTCAAAATGCGCCAGAGGGAGGTGAAGAGTCACCCAAGGTGTGGGAATTCCTCATGACACCCTCATTTGCGCCCTCAAGTTCCTCCTCTATATGGCATATGCGCCTCAAGTAAAAGGTAAAAGGGTGAAGGTTGAAACGTTGACTAGTGAATGTGAAAGCGCCAAGGTAAGGAAGTCCACCATGTCAAGTGCGCTCAAGGAATGTGAAAGGTCACCATGCGCCAAGAGGGAAAGAGATGCTAAGGGTGGCATGATTTTAAGAGACTAAGGGTTAATATTTTTCCTCCCCACCATGTGAAATGCGCCTAGTGAGTGGGGACTTGAAAAGTGAAAATGGCTAAGTATGAAAAAGGAGAGTCTAGGTGTAGAATTGCCTAAGGAATGGAATGGAAGCATGACATGCTAAATGCCCCTTTCAGAGGGTAGATGATGAAATTTAAATTTTAAAAATAATAATAATTCCTAAAGCATTTTCTAGAAAAGAGAAAATGGGTAATGTTGACGTGTTTTTTATGACAACATCAACACAGAATAAAGTTGTCCAACGGTCACTCTATTCTCTCTTGATCAAAGTATTCCGCATGCTAAGATTGCGTGAAAGTTCAAGCGTTCAACTCCAAGGTTCCTTTTATCGCGAATAGACTCAGTTGGTTGATGTGTATATGCTGGTTATTTCAAGGGGACTTACGTAGTTGTTCAATCATAGTGAAACAATGAATGATTTTGACGATATTGCTCTGATGTTCGAATCGATCGGGAAATACTGAATTAAAGGGAAAGGGATAGGAATCCTACAATCTATTTCTAAGGATGGAAGGCAAAACTAGCTTTAACAATCTCCAAACCAAACTTTGTATCGTCTCCCCCTCGGACAACTCTGACAAAGCTGATGCAATCTTCAAAGGATAGGTAGATATTCAGATCGAGATTCAACATGCACGCCCCTTCACCACGAAGCAAGTGGACACACAAATCGCAACCGAAGTTAAGTGCTGAAATTCCAGTTGACCACGCAGGGCAGACTTACCGTCAGCAAGCCTGCTAGTGGTATGGATATAGGGAGATATGCTCAAACCAATGTTGCATTCCACAATTAACGCTACTTGCATGGAAACAAAATCTATTCTACTTTACTCTATTCGAATTGGAAAGACGAACAAGCCTTGCTAGCTACTCACAATAGAAGATAGAACCACCAAACAATGATAAATCTTTATATTATGAGAGTGTTCACAACAACTTCTTACAAAGTTCTCAATGGGAAAACTTCCTTTCCTCCTCAATCTAAGCTAACTTCTAAGCTAAATGCTATATGCCTTCTATTATCTAGCTCAACTATATCTCTGATTCAATTCTAGTTCTAATGAATTACAAATGAGGGGGGATACCCCTTTTATAATAACCCAGTCCAGTGGACAGTTCAGATCTGATTACAATAAAGGGCTCGGATTGAGCCACCCATGCCCTAATTAGGGTTTATGCCCTAAAAACCGCCACTGAGAGGAGTGGGGCAATGAATGTGCAGAATATTCTCCACTCCTCTGCAGGCCCACTACCTGCAATCAATGCACATCGTCCTCCTACAGCAAATCGTTGTCCAGAAGAGCGTTTCCTTTCTCCTTCTCGCTGGCTGCAAATCTGGTGAACTTGGCTAATACTTCCTCAACTTCCTGATCGGAGATAGGAGGAATGTGATCCAACTGGAACTCTAATACTGCAACTATTTGCCCATGCCGGGCACATGATTTCTTCCAGGCAACAAGGGCATCCTGGGTGTTCTGTATGATGCTAGAGAACGTGGCAATGTTCTCGAAATCATCCTGAGTGAAGGGTTTTCACCTTAGAGAAGAATGGCGTCAATCTGTCCTTTAGTCCATCTGCAGTTATCTCTTCAGAAGTCAACCTCCTGGAAAAGATTGCCTCCAATGTGTTGAGAACTCCATCCAAGATGTTCGTCATGGCCTTCCTGACCCTGACCGAATCTGCTTGTGATGCATCATAGAATCCCCGGCCTGTGACTACTAAAGAATACCATCTGGCAAAGTCGTATCTATCTCCCTGCTGGATAACACCTCCCTCAACCAAAGTGTGTTGAGGTATGCACATCAAAGCCCCTAGACGGAGAACAACTCTCGTCTGATAGATGCGAGCCTCACCCCAAGCATGGTTAATTGCCTCCACTCTAGCCATAATATCGGAAGCTTGCCCATAGGCATGTGCAAGATCTTCCATAAACTTTCTTGTCTCTGTACGCACACTGGCAACCCACGTGTCCGCCTGTTGTGCCATTCTCCTTAAATCTTCTAATCCACTAATTGACTCCCTGGAAAACTCAGCTAGGAGCTCGATTGCAGGATTTTCTTGCCCACAAGGACGGGACAAGTGCTACACGTAGCCAATCAGTGTCCGATGCTCTACCTTCAACCTTTTGTACTTCGCCTCAACATGGGACAATCTGTCCTTGAGTGCCCGATAGGAATTATCGCACTCCTCTACCACCTGTGCCCCAGTAGGGCGGCCTAGTTCCATGGTTGTCACAATATAGTTCTCAGGAATGGCCTCGTCTCTATCACATTCCTCCCGTGGAATTTCCATATGCAAGGTTCAGGATCCACCCTCATTTGTGGATATTCTGGAAAACTTCCTAGCCTTCTTCTTCGTGGGAGGTGCATTGATCCTTTGCAGCAATTCCTCCATCTCGACTGTAGGATCAGTCTCATCCACAGGATCACGCCTCATCCTATCCCTCAGCTAGTCTGGCACCTCCTGTCGTGTGTCTGCTATGATGAAAGGCTGCTCTACCTCGGCCTCTACCTCATGGCCCTCATTCTGACGAGGCTCATCATCATCTATGGGCTCAGTGTCTCCTGAGCTCTGGGCATCTCAATCGGAAGCAGCATCGTCCTCGAGAGCTACCTCAATCTCATGCTGAAACTGAGTATCTGTGGCAGTGCCTTCATCGGTCTCCTACCGGTTCTCCTGTTGATTATCCTCTCGGGGCACGTTGATGCTCTGGCCCACGGACTCCCTACGAAGTGGCTGGCTCTCTATTTGTACTGCCTGTTCTGCCTGTTCTGCCTGTAACCTCTCCCTCTGATCAGCAAATAGGGACACTTCCTATATGTTGGGAGAATGTATTCGAACCGGCATGTGCAAGGATTCCTCAACTATCACAGGCTTCGGTCGAGCTGGCTCTTTTCCCCTAGGCCCTGGAGTTGGATTACTCCGTCTCCTCCGATCAGTTGTCTGCAACCTACTGTCTCCCATCAAATTGTAGGTAAGGGGAATTGACCTTCCCTTTAGTCGACTGACATGTCTCTCTATCCAACTCCGTGTAAATGTCAGGACTGGGATACAAAGTGTATCCAAGTCGGTGATCTCTGGCTCTGACCAATCTGGGAGTGGCAAGGGCGTGTTTCTTACTGTGTCATAATCAGCCTGTACAACGTTTATGTCCTCCTCAATCTGATCTGGCACAGGAATAATCTCGCACTCTCTGATCATTGCCAATGGTATCCGGGAAAACATCCTCTTTCTGACTTCGACCTCATCTACTGCACTTGCCGAAAAATCTTCTATTTGTGCCTTGTGCCTAAACTCCTCTGTCAATACCCACCTGAGATTTCTATGAGGATCGTAGTAGTGTCTGCTGGAATGGTAAGAAAGCTGAAAGAACTGGAGCTCCGCCTCTGCCTCCCTTGCTGCCTGCAGTGATGGGCATACTTCGTTTGAATTTCCCATAGCAATCGGGAACCCAAGTCCGCCCTTCTTCTTCTTCTTTTGGATCTTATCGTAGGCAATTAGTTGCCTAGAAACTTCTAGCATCACTACCCTGTTCGTGGGATATCGGGGCAACTTGTATGGGTAGGAAGAGAATCCCTGCAGCCTTATGTAAGTGAATTTTGGGAATTGGATAAACCAACATCCTAATTTCTCAATCATTTCTTGTGCCTCCCTCGATATTCTGTGATGGGTCCTTTGCTGCAAGGTCCTCGTGATGTGCATAGTAAAGGCATCGTTGAGTCTTTTGTAATTAGTAGTGCTTGTCAAATGCAACTGCGGACAAGCCTCGAATATTTTGAATTGCTGAGAACCGCAACCGATTGGTTCTTTGTAAGAGATCCCCCTATATCTCGTCATGCGAGCCAGCATATAGACGAGGTAAGAGCCCATATAAAATGTTTTAGTCCTCCTCACATTGCAGAGCTGCTCATGTAGACCATCACTGATTAACAGTGCCCAATCCATGAAATCCTTGCCCTCCAGTACCAAGTTGATAAAGTAAAACATCCAAGGTTCGAAGACGAACGCTTGGGGACACCCTCCAACTCTACTCAACATCATAATCAGGTCGCCAAACTCTTGCTTCAAGTCTTCGGAAATTATCTTTTTGGGCAACTTCGTACGAGTTGGTTTGGGCTCGATCATCCACCTAGTGTTTATCACATCAGCAGATCGGTCCGTTGTAGATGAATACATTCTGTTAGCCCTGTCCTTTGTTTTGTAAATCATTTTCTCGTGGGCGGGAATCCCGAATGCTTCTCCGATTGCTTGTGGTGTCAGGTTAACCAGCACCTTGCCATCTGGCGCAACGATCGTCCTCTTCTCTGAATCGTAGTGGTGAGAGCATTCCATAATGAGCTCCGGGCACCGGATGGCTGGTGGAAAATTTGCAGCTGCATATAACCCACTTCTGACAATGCTATGTGAAGTCACTGATGGGCGATGGCCTCCAGTCCCCATTATCCTTCTTTTGAACGCCTCCAGGTTAAACGAGCCCAGGTTTGTGTCTGCCAGCCTGCCCAACTTTGATGTGAATTTTGATTCTGGCAGGAAAGACTAGCTTAATTTCTTGATTACTGCCTGTATGGACTCAGCGTGGACGTTCTTGCCTGCAACTCTTCTGCTTGACTCGGCCATTCTGCAAAAAAGGGTAAGATAGTCAGCAAACAAGATTTCATAACAATAAAATATCACTTTTGAGGGTGCCAGCAGATTTTTAAATAAAAAGGTTGCAACACTTTGCCACTTTCAGCTGCAAACCTCAACTGCGCCTGTTTACTTCAAGGTTTTCTTAGAAGTTTCTCTACTTGCAGCAACACAATGTCAGATGCTGGGAAATGTTTGCCTGCAGCAATTCGCCTTCAACAGATTTGAAACTTCCTTCTTCAAGTTCGTACTTTCTTCCTAACCTAGCAACTTTCAGTAACTTAAGACTTTCTTCACAAGTCGCACTTCAGCATTCAGTAACTTCACATGTTGAATTCGAACTTCCTCACAATTGCAGCAATTTAGAAACTCACTTCTCAGCAACTTGAAATCCTGACAAGGTAGGTCGTACTTCTCCAGCAAGTTTGTGACTTCAGCAATTCGTACTTCAGCAACTCCAGTCCTTCAGGGATTCGAAATCCTCAACCTCCAGCTCTCTAAAAATTCAAAATCCTCAGCGGCTTTCAGCTCTTCTCACAAATTCAAACTTCTCACTTTCAGCTCTTCAGCAACTTGCGAGAGAAAAATGAAGAGAACTTCAAAACTTATAGCTTGGGCAAATTCCTACAGAGGCTAATCTTAGCAAATATTTTGAATTCATTTTTCCTCTCTTTTCCAGTTGTAACACTTGTCGTCTGAAGCATCGGAATCTCAGACTTCTAGAATTATGAATTCATCACCTCTGCACAGGCCTGCCTCGTTGCGTTTGATTTCTTAAAATGTTAAATCGTTTACTTCTTCGAACAATTTTGAAAAGTTTGGCTAAGGCATTTTGGCAAAAAAATATCAAGTTCAAACTTCTTAGCGAAATTTCTCATCCATTTCATTCGTTTGCCTTAGAGAAATTTCTTAAATTTGCCTTAGGAATTTTATAAAAATAGGTACTGGGCAAAATATCCATCGAAACGACGTGAGTGAGGCGTGGAGTAACTTTGGATCACTTCCGAATTGCGAACGTCCAATACCCAGAAGAAAAATCTTCCTGAAATCCATTGTTTTCATGTGTATCCGGACGAAGGGGTACGTTTAATTCTTATTATTAAAAATAATAAAAAGGCTAATGTTTATTTTTCCCCTTCCGGATGTCTTTCACTCCTGCAATTTCGATCTTCTCGGCCTAGGCAAATTATCTTGATTTTCCCTGAAGAATTTTCCTCTGAAGATTTTTTTTTGTACCTCTGGCAACTGGCATCATCCTCTAGGCGTATTCCTTCTTTTTCCCTTAAGAAAATGCCTTAGGAATTTTTTGAAAATTAAAATTTTATCTCTAGAGGGCGCACTTGAACATGTCATGAACCTCATTTTATTCCTTAGGCAATTCCACGCCTAGACATTCTTAGCAATTTTCATGCTTAGCAAATTTTTTTATTTCATTTTTCAACTCCATAGGCGCCTTTCACATGGTAAAGAGGAAAATAATAAAATAACATGAATAACCCTTGGTCATTTTTAAAATCACGCCCCCCTTAGCATTATTTCCTTCTTGGCGCATTTCACAGGGTGACCTTTCATCTTCTTCCAGCGCATTCTTCATAGTAGACTTCCATTCCAGGCGCACTTCACATGTTGAGGAAGCAACTTCCTTTACCCTTGGCGCTTTTCCCTTACCTTCAACATCTTTACCCTTACCTTGTTACCATGTTACCTTAGGCGCATTTCATGTGGTGACCTTTCATCTCCTTTTGGCGCATATGGGGGTGTTGACTTCAATTTCATCTTTGAGCGCTTTTCCTTCTTCACCCCACGCCTAGCTAGTGGCTCTTCAGCTTCCTTGGGCGCATTTAGCCCAAGCAACTTCCACTCTCAAGCGCATTTTCCCATGTGAGGTGGAAAACCCATGCCTAGAGTGACTTTTCAGCTCCCCTTGGCGCATTTAGGCTAGTAGACTTCCATTTTGGGTGCATTTCATTGTGTTGGAAGGAATTCCGCCCCCTTTGAGTGACTCTTCAGCTCCTTTAGGCGCATTTGCTAGTGTGAGAGGGAAGTTTCTTTGCCTTAGGCGCATATTGGCTTGTGAGGAGGAAAATGCTATGCCTTAGTGAATTTTTTCACATTTTTTGGTGACCCTTCAGCTTCTTTAGGCGCATATGGGGGTGTGAGAGGGAAAAACTCTTTGCCTTAGAATAATTTCAATGCCTCTTGAAGGCGCATTTTGGGATGCCTTAGGAAGTTTGATGCCTTAGAATAATTGCCAAATTTTGGTGACCTTTCACCTTCCTCTTAGCGCATTTCACACCTTGCTCAGGAAAATCTCACACTTGGAAAATTTTGAAGCTTTCATTCCTCCTGGGCGCATATGAAGGTGTTTACCTGTCAGCTATATTTGTAAAATTTCCAACGCCCTTTATGCCCCAGCCTGGCTTTCTATTTTTAGTAAATTCGGAGAAATTAGGGTTTCATTGATTTTCACCCTGTTCTGAACTGGAACTAGCGTGGTTGTGCCTCCATCGGGTGCTATCATCCTATTCATATCTTATCTGGCGCAATACATGCTATTTTTAGCCATTTGCTATTTTTAGTAAACCCTAGAATTGATCAATTTCGTATCTCCGTTTGCTTTGAAATTTGTTCCACTTGTACTTGATGCTGAAAGAGACTCATTCACACATTTTCCCTGACGAGGACGTGCTATTTTTAGCCATGAGGTGACTTGCTAAAAATAGTAAGTATTCAGATCGTGTTCAAATTTTACCAGCCGGTAGCCGGAAGGATGCTGATTCCGGTGGTGTGCTTCGTTCTGTCATTTCTGCATTTTGCTTCATCTATTTTTAGATGTGGTAGGGGAAACCCTAATCTGATCTGCATGTGCTCCGATTTGTTCCTGGCTGTCCTTGATCATGCCTGATTGCACCTGATTGCTGGACTGGAGTGGTGGGTAGCTGCTGGGATGATACTGCTATTTATAGTAAGTGTCTAGAAAGTGGTCACCCGGATGTCGGGCGAGTTTGCATGTCATAGTGCCCGTGGGATCTCAAAAAACCCAAAAAAACCCAGAAAACTGGTCAAAGTTTTGGCACTGGCTAAAAATAGTAAGTCCTTGAAAACTGACCCGATCCATCTGCATGTCATATCATTGCGAAGGCCTAGCAAAACCCACATGGAATATCTGGACATGCACTGAAAATTCTTGCATGCAAACCCTAAAAATAGCCTCGGGAGGCTGAACTCTGAAAGTCACCATCTCGCCTTGCATGCTACATCATTGCAAAGGTCTTCGAAAACCGAGATCAATTCCCCTGTCACTCACCGGAGAATTGCTCGTTTAAATCCTGAAAATAGCCTCCGAAGGCTGAACTGCTAAAAATAGCCAGTTGTCGGAATCCATTCAAATTTTGCGTGTAAGCATTCTGAAGCTGCCTGATTGTCGTGGAATTGATAGAATTCCAAAATCTCGATAAAATAGCCCCAAATTGAATACTTACTAAAAATAGTAAGTTGTCAGAGTACAGTGAAAATTTAGTGGGACCCTGCTGGAAGTCTTCTAATTGCTGTACTAAGCTCGAATTTCAATTTTATAACTCAGTTTGACCTTTAGTAAGCCTGACTGATGAAAACCCTAATTTCACAGACTTGAACAATACTTAAACCCAGGTCAAACGACGAGACATCCCCGGAAGGACCAGAGATAGAGAGAGAGAGACGCACTAACCAAAGCCAAAAGACCAGAATGGAGCAAAAATTAGGGGGTCCCCATCTAGGATGGGGTGATGTGTGAAAAAGGTCACAACAGGTAATACGCCTACAGGTGATGCTAAAATTTCCAGAGTGAAAAAGCCTTCAGAGAGAAAATTGTTCACAGAGAAATCAAGAAAATTTGCCAAGGCAGAGAAACTCGAAATTGCAGGAGTGGAAGACGTTCGGATATGAAGAAGAAATAAACATTAGCCATTTTTATTATTTTTAAATAATAAAAATTAAAAGTACCCCTTCGTCCGGATACACATAAAAATGATGGATTCTGGAAAGTTTTTTCTTCTAGGTATTGAACGCTTGCAATTCAGAGGTGATTCAAACTTACTCCACGCCTTGCTCATATCGTTTCGGTCGATATTTTGCCCAGTGCCTATTTCAAATAAATTTCCTAAGGCAAATTTGAGGAATTTCTCCTAAGGCAAACAAATAAAATGAATAGCATTTCGCTAGAGGTTTGAGCTGGATGATTTTGCCAAAACGAAGGAGGGATCAAACGACTTAGCCAAACAATTCGAAGTTGTTCAACGGAATGAGTGATTTAATATTTTAAAAAATCAAATGTGACGAGGCAGGCCTGTGCAGAAATGGTAAAATTCATAATTCTAGAAGTTTGAGATTCCGATGCCTCAGATGACAAGTGTTACAACTGGAAAAGAGAGGGAAAACGAATTCGAAAATTTGCTAAGAATAGTCTCTGCAGGAATTCGACTTGGCTATAAGATTTTGAGGTCCTCTTCATTTCTCTCACCAATTGCTGAAGTGAAAAGTACGATTTTTTGAAGAAGTTGAAGTTGCTGAAGAGTTCGAAATTGTGAGAGAGCTGCAGTTGCTGAGAAGTGCGAATTTCCTAGTTGTCAGAGGCTACAGTTGCTGAGAAGGTATGACTTAGTGAAGAAGTTTCATTCGACTGCTGAAATAAACGAGGTTAAGTCTGAAGTTGCTGAGAAATTTGAAGTTGAAAAAGGCTGCATTTGTTGAAAGTTTGAATTTGTGAAGACATTTGCAAGTTGCTGAAAGTACGTTTCTTCTAGAAGAGAAATACGAGTTTGAGAGAGGTCTCAAGAGCTGCTGCAAATACAGAAATTTCACAGCTAAAGTGAACAAGACAGTTGAGAATGGATGAATCAAGCAGAAGAGCTGCAAGCAAAAACAACCACACCGAGTCTAGACAGGCATTGATCAAGAAACTGGGCAAGTCATTCTTGCCAGAGTCAAAATTTTCATCAAAGCTCGGCAAGCTAATTGACACGAACTTAGGCTCATTCAACCTGGAGGCCATCAACCATCAGTGACTTCACACAGTATTGTCAAAAGTGGACTGTATGCAGCTGCCAACTTTCCGCCAGCTATCCGGTGCCCGGAACTCATCATGGAATGCGCCCACCACTACAATGCAGAGCAGAGGACAATCACTGCGCCAGATGGCAAGGTGCTAGCCAACCTAACACCTGAAGCAAACGGAGAGTCATTCGGGATTCCAGTCCATGAGAAAATGATCTACAAGACAAAAGAAAGAGCTGGAAAGATGTACTCATCCACCACAGACCGGTGTGCTGATTTGATAAATACTAGGTGGATGATTAAACCCAAGCCAACTCGCACAAAATTGCCCAAGCAGATAGTCTCGGAGGATTTAAGGCAGGAGTTTGGTGATCTGATCATGATGTTAAGCAGAGTTGGAGGATGCCCCCAAGCGTTCATCTTTGAACCTTGGATGTTCTATTTTGTCAACTTGGTGTTAGAGGGAAAAGATTACATGGATTGGGCACTGATGATCAGTGATAGCATACATGAGCAGCTTCGTGGCGTGAGGAGAACAAAGACATTTTATATGGGCTCCTACCTTGTCTATATGCTAGCTCGCATGACGAGATACAGGGGGATCTCTTACAAGGAACCAATGAAATATTCCGAACCAATTTTTTTTTGTTTTTTCAATTGCAAATTACAAACAAACACACCCGTTAAGGTTAGCTCAAAACCAAAACGATGCTGAAGCAACTCTAACCAGAATGTACACCAGGATCCCGATGAGGGCAAGGCGTGAGCATTGGTCAGAGGATCTGAATGCCGAAACAAAGCTGGAAGGAACTCTAACCAAGGATGCGCTGGCGAACGACGAGCATGTGGTCAGAGGGTCCCTACCATCTAATATACTGAAAGCAAACTCAACACCAAGTATGTGCTACCCAATTCCAGTATGGAAATGAGGTGACCATATGGCGGAGATCAAAGGAATACAATTGCGATTACAGAAAGTAAAGTAAGACTAAGAGAAGTGCTGACAGTACTACTATTCAGCTTACAATGAAATATATAATGCCTGCAAGATCAAGTATTAGAGCTCTTCAATTTGCTGCAACAATAAGGAATCTTTCACAAAGCCTTTAATGATTTCCTAACACCAATCCAAGAAGGAGAATGCAGATTTCCTCAAATCTGTTATGACAGACCTGCACTTTAAATTATATAACCAGCATGCCTGTAACCCACTAAATTGCTCATATATCACTCAAAACTGACCCAAATGACTTCAAGTTTGATGCAATAGACCTTCGAAATGATGGCGCCTAGTTTAGTAATAAGAAATGGCAACTAAAAGTGGTTATTAATTACTAGCACGAATCCCCAGGCACTCTAGGAAGTACGGGTTTCAAGGAATGACGAATTTGCTTTATAAAATCATAAACTTCATATTAAAATCTGCAAATATTCATGAAGGGTCGCCACCAACAGGGAAACACAATGAGACAATACCCAGAATGAGAATGTTTATGATTTGAGACTTGTGAACTGAAACATACATTCAGCAGTCATGACCAACAACTCTGGAATCCACTAAAATGCTCACAACTCACTCAATACTTGCCAGAATGACATGAGACCTGATGCAAACGAAAGCTGTAATGATGGCAATGAGGACTAGACCAAGAAACAGCTAACAAATCGAAGTATTCTTTTTTCTAAACATTTGCCAAGCAGACTAGAATGGTACGGCCAATAGAGAGAGGCGATTTTGCTTTTAAAAAATAAACACTCAATATTAAAATCTGAATTTTTGCAAGAAGGGTCGCCCCTATCAAGGAAACTCAATGAATCAATACCCAGAACAACTGTTTTTTTTATTTTCAGATTTATGAGTGAAACTACAGATTCAGCTTGACTTCAGCAACTTCAAAATGAGATTGAAATGCAAATCTAGAACTCCATAAATGCAAGATACTCAACTGAAATGCAAGACAAACCTATTAAAAACTATCTCTCAACTAGTTGCTATCTTTCAAGCAAGAAGAAGAGCCAAGCTAGGAGGCATTCATTCCTCGAAGCAGTCCCAAAGCCATTCCTGCAGCATAACAATATCATAAAACATAAGATGCTGAAAAGAGAACCAAAGGCTTCCTTTTATAAATTGCTGTTGACCTTCTCGAAACCCTAATCTTCTTTTCAGAGTCAAACCCTAATCCTCCAAATAGATGGCATCCCTTTCTTCAAAGCTTCAATTTCGACTTTTTTAATTGAATGCATCACTTAATATTGGCGTCCAATCTTAAGGCTTTAATTCAACCTTAATAATTATAAAATTAACTCAATGATGGCGCCACCCTTAAAGACCACCTTTTAAAACAACATTAAGTCAATAGACTAGGCCAAGGGGTAATATAACATTAAAATATAATGTTATTTAAGTGAAATGAACTTATCTCTCCGAAACTACATCCCGAAGCCAAAATCTGAATAAACCAAATGAGTCGACTGAAGAGGAAAGTCAACTGTGCCGAGACCAAGAGGACCATTGCCAGAAATAGAATTTACTAAAAATAGTAAATTCGTGAAGGTGCTCGAAATGCCAAGAAAAACATACAACTGCGTAGCTCTCTAGAAACCCATAAAGAATTCGCCATTAAAACACCCAACCTCGAGCAAAAGCATCCTCCAAAACGCGAAACCCTAATTTTGCCACTGACTAGCCGATAGCACACTGGAAAAAGGCTATCAATCACTAAAAAGTGAAGTGCCAAAAACGGGGACATTACAACCAATCGGTTGCGGTTCCCATCAGTTTAAAATATATGAGGCTTGTCCACAGTTGCATTTGACAAGCACAACTAATTACAAGAGGGTCAATGATGCCTTTACTATGCACATAACGAGGACCCTGCAGCAAAGAACCCATCACAGAATATCAAGGGAGGCACAAGAAATGATTGAGAAATTCAGATGTTGGTTTATCCAATTTCCAAAATTCACCTACATAAGGCTGCAAGGATTTTCCTCCTATCCATACAGATTGCCTCGGTATCCCACAAACAGGATAGTGATGCTGGAACTATCTAGGCAACTGATTGCCTATGATAAGATTCAGAAGAAGAAGAAGAAAGGTGGAATTGGATTCCCAATTACCATGGGGAATTCAAATGAAATCTGCCGATCGCTGCAAACAGCAAGAGAGGCAGAAGCGGAGCTCCAATTCTTTCACCTTTCCTATCACACCAGCAGGCACTATTACGATCCCCACCGAAACATCAGATGGATATTGACAGAAGAGTTCACGCACAAGGTGTAGATCGAAGACTTTTGGGCAAGTGCAGTGGATGATATCGAAGTCAGAAAGAGAATGTTCTCTCGGATACCGTTGGTGATGGTTAGAGAGTGTGAGATTATCCCAGTACCAGATCTGATTGAGGAAGACATAAACATTGTACAGGCTGACTATGAGACAGTAAGAGATATGCCTCTGCCACTCCCAGATTGGTCTGAGCCAGAGATCACTGACTTGGATACACTTTGTATCCCAGTCTTGACATTTACACGGAGTTGGATAGAGAGGCATGTCAGCCGACTTAAGGGAAGGTCAATTCCCCTCACGTACAATTTGATGGGAGATAGCAGATTACCGGCAACTAATCAGAGGAGACGGAGTAATCCAACTCCAGAGCCTAGAGGAAAGGAGCCAGTTCGACCTGAGCTTGTGGTAGTTGAGGAGTCCATGCATACACCATCTCGGGCACATTCTCCAAGCTTACAGGAGGTGTCATTGTTTGTTGATTAGAGGGAGAGATTGGATGTAGAGCAGACGGTGCGAGT
Organism: Sequoiadendron giganteum; assembly: GCA_007115665.2. Lineage (NCBI taxonomy): Eukaryota > Viridiplantae > Streptophyta > Pinopsida > Cupressales > Cupressaceae > Sequoiadendron > Sequoiadendron giganteum. Next base: position 595,321,394 of record CM021104.1, read on the forward strand.
GGAGAGTCAGCCACCTCGTAGAGAATCAGTGGGCCAGAGCATCAACATGCCCCAAGAAGGTAACCCACAAGCAAATCAGCAAGAGACAGATGAAGGGACGGCCACTGATACTCAGTTTCAGCAGGAAATTGAGGCAGCTCTCTAGGGTGATGCTACTTCAGATCAGGATGCCCAGAGCTCAGGAGACACTGAGCCTATTGATGACGGTGAGCCTCATCAGAACGATGGCAGAGGAGAGGTTCATGAGGTAGAGGCCGAGGTGGAACAACCTTTTATTATATCAGACATGCGGCAGGAGGTGCCAAAATGGCTAAGGGATAGGATGAGGCGTGATCCTGTAGATAAGACCGATCCTGCAGCCGAAATGGAGGAGTTGTTACAAAGGATCAGTGCACCTCCAGCAAAGAAAAAGGCTAGGAAGTTTTCCAAGATCTCAACAGATGAAGATGGATCCCGAACCTTGCATATGGCGGTGCCTCGGGTAGAATGTGATAGAGACGAGGCCGTTCCTGAGAACTATGTTGTGACAACCATGGAACTAGGCCGCCCTACTAGAGCACAAGTGGTAGAGGAGTGTGATAATTCCTATCGAGCACTCAAGGACAAATTGTCCTACATTGAGGGAAAATACAAAAGGTTGTAGGTAGAGCACAAGACACTGATTGGCTATGTGCAGCACTTGTCCCGTCCTTATGGGCGAGAAAATTCGGCAATTGAGCTTCCAGCTGAGTTTTCCAGGGAGTCAATCAGTGGGTTAGAAGATTTGAAGAGAATGGCACAACAGGCAGACAAGTGGGTTGCCAGTGTGCGTACAGAAACAAGAAAGTTCATGGAAGATCTTGCACATGCCTATGGGCAAGCTTCCGATATTATGGCTAGAGTGGAGGCGGTTAACCATGCTTGGGGTGAAGCTCGCATCTATCAGACGAGAGTTGTTCTCCGTTTAGGGGCTTTGATGAGCGTACCTCAACACACTTTGGTTGAGGGAGGTGTTATTCAGCAGGGGGATAGATACGACTTCGCCAGATGGTATTCTTCAGTAGTCACAGGTCGGGGATTCTACGATGCATCACAGGCAGATTCTGTCAGGGTCAGAAAGGCCATGACGAACATCTTAGATGGAATCCTCAACACATTGGAGGCAATCTTTGCCAGGAGGTTGACTTCTGAAGAGGTAACTGCAGATGGATTGAAGAACAGATTGATGCCATTCTTCTCTGAGGTGAAGACCTTCACACAAGATGATTTCGAGAACACAGCCACATTCTCCAGTATCATATAGAACACCCAGGATGCCCTTGTTGCCTGGAAGAAATCATGTGCCTGGCATGGGCAAACAGTTACAGTTTTGGAGTTTCAGCTGAATGACATTCCTCCCATTTCGGATCAGGAAATTGAGGCAGTACTGGACAGATTCCTCAAATTTGCAGCCAGCGAGAAGGAGAAGGGAAACACCCTTCTGGATGATGACCTTCTGGAGGGTGACGACGTGCATTGATGGTAGTTAGTGGTTCGTAATGAGGAGTGGAGAATCTGCAGCGCATTCATTGCCCCACTCCTCTCAGTGCCGGATTTTAGGGCAGAAACCCTAATTAGGGCATGGGTGGCTCAATCTAAGCCCTTTATTGTAATCTGATCTAAACCGTCCACTGGACTGGGCCTATTATAAAAGGGGCATCCCCCCTCATTTGTAAAGAATTAGAATTAGAATTGAATCGAAGATAGAGTTGAGCTAGAGAATAGAAGGCATATAGCATTTAGCTTAGAAGTTAGCTTAGATTGAGGAGGGAAGAAAACTTTCCTTTGAAGGTTTTGTAAACGGTTGTTGTGAACACTTTTCATAATATAAAGAGTTTCATTGCTTGGTGATTTCTTCTTTTGTTATGAGTAGCTAGCAAGGCCATTTCATCTTTCTGATTCAAGATAGATAGAGTAAAATAGACTTTTAATGCATGCAAGTAGTCGTTAATTGTGGAATGTGGTGTTGAGTTTGGACAAGTCTTCCTTTATCCATACCACTAGCGGACTTGCTGACGGTAAGTCCGCCCTGCGTGGTCAACTGAAATTTCGGAACCTAACTTCGATTGTGATTTGTATGTGTTCATTTGCATCGTTGTGATGGGGTGCACATGTTGAATCATAATTTGAATATCTTATTTATCCTTTGAAGATTGCACCTACTTTGTCAAAGTTGTCGGACGGGGAGGCGAAACAAAGTTTGGTTTAAGATTGTTGAAGCTAATCCTCACATTCCACCTTTTAGAAGTAGATTGTAGAATTCCTATCCCTATCCCTTTAAATTCAGTATTTCCCGGTTAATTTAGGAGTCAGAGCAATATTGTCAAATCATTCATGTCTTAATTGCTTCACAAAATCGAACAACTACGTAAGTCTCCTTGAATACCTAGCATATTCACATTAGCCAACTAAGTCTATTCGCGTTAAAGGAACCTTGGAGTTGAATGCATGAACTTTCATGCAATCTTAGCATGCGGAATACTTTGATCAAGAGAGAATAGAGTGACCATTGGGCATTTTATTCTGTGCTGGCGCTGTCATAAAACACACGTCAACAGTACCATTATAGCAATTTTGTCCGCCACACTCATCAAGTGACTATGGTTAGGGGTATAAGATGGAGTATAGGTAGGGGGAGGCTTATGGTATTCTTCACACCATAGACCCATAATTTCCAAATTTATATCACGCTAAAATTGTAACTTTTTGTCACTATTTTTTAAGAAGGGAGTAAAGTTCATAAAGAGAGAAGAGGAAAACCTCATACCTTAACTCTATTTGCTGCTCTCATGAAGTGTGTGTTGAAGTGTAATAATAGTAACTTGATTTTTGCAACATAAACAATTGATTTTAGGATATCAAAGTTGCCACCTCTTCAAAGAGGAAAGCTTTAAAGCTTTAAATCAATCTTTAAGGGTAGAACCATATTTGGTTTCATTCCACCACCAACAAAGTATTCAATATTAACTTAGCATATGGAATTTCATCAAGAACCCTTTGAAATGTCCCTAGCAACAATGCCATTTTATTGTTGATCATTGTTGTAGCTATACAAATCCCCAAGACAACAACAAAACTTAAGAAAAAGGTTGGTCAGCATAGGGTGATGGGTCAAACTTATAACTAGACAATGACAACAATGGACTAATGCATGAGCTAGGCGAAGGGGGTGTTCCTTGAGGTCATTTAGCAAATGCAAACACACATAACCAGACCATCAATCCATGCCCAAAGCATGATAAACTCCTAAAAGTTGTCACTAATCTCATAGCATGTTGACCATGATTACTAGACCTAAAAAATTTCAAGTAAATATATTAAGACAAACTTGCACATGCACTAAAAGATGAAAACAACTCTTATATTTTGACATGCGAATCCTCTTACGCTGTCCATACATGCATGCAAGTTGTAAGCATACTAAAATGATCCTCTATCCATTTATCAATCTATGTTTGTTGATGATATGGCATCTATTGTATTATTGAATCATGTCAACATGCACAATATAATCTTCTCCTACATTATCAAGAAATATGTGATTGAATTAAAAGTTTGGTGGTCTCTCACCATTAGGACCAATGCCTATCAATTTAGGAATAGAGTCAAGTCAAGAGAAGAACGTAAAATTTTGCATAAACATAAAGTAACACCTTTTCATCTTAATGTAACACATAAATCAGGATTCATCACACATTTAGAATTGCTTATACATCCACAACAACTTAGAAATAGTCCACATGTATTAAAGAAAACCCTATTACAAAAAATTTGCAATTATTTAGAATGGTGTGACACTGGCAAATCCTTGACACATCATGACAACAAATGTGACAAGAGGAGTCATGAGACACACTCTCATAAATCCTTAAACTACCTCAGCCCCTATGGAGACACATAAAATGTGGAGATGAATTTGCATGGTTTCACCTTCTCCATACTTATAGAAAAATTGAATACATTTAAACCAATCTTAACTTGCAACAATTGATTCCCTAGAATTATCTACATGTGAATTAGAGCATAAAAATGGCTCTTAGATCCCTTAATACATTATAGAAATATCCATATATGTTAGATACCCACCAAGCCCAAACAACATGAGATTGCAACACTTGTAAGTTGTAACACATTTGTGCCATTAGGACACATCCATGCATATGATAAGTTCGTGCCCATGTCAGATTTCATAGGTGCATGTAGGGCGATCCTATTAGATTTAGGTTTTGACAAAATCATGTAAAAATATGCCTCAAATGTGTTTAACAGTTATAGCAACACCTTTTTGGACAAGGATCAATTCTACATTAAATTTAGGGAATTTGTCCATGTCAGGGAATATGAACTGGGTAGAACTTCTAGATTGGCAATAAGAGTAACAATGCTCATGTTTTATTCTCTATCACCACCTTCATATCCAACCAATCAGCAAGTGCCAAACTGATCTTTAGCTACACATCCACATACAACCACCATTAGTCTCTTTATTACCTCTTGCCACACAATACACTTGCCGATTAAATTTGCAACCACCCAACTACTTGATTACCTTGAGCCCATAAAATAATAGGCCTTTGCATACATGGTGCTTGATGCCTTGAAATACACATGACAAAACACAAATCAGCACTTGAAAAACAAAATCCATGGGATCAATCAATCATGTTGTAGTCAAGACATGTGGTGCACCACCATTGATTTGGAGGGACAATACAAATTGTTTCACTTGCCACATGTTCATCACATAGGTCTTTGAGTTCACAAGAGAGACCAATTAGAAAATGGTCATGCAAACACCAAATTTAATCAGAGCCTAGACTTGAGGGTTGTTTCTCAATTGAGAACATAAAAGAGACCAAGCCCATTACCAACAGAGCACCCCCTTCATCCAATGATACATCACATGGAGCACACAACTTTTGACTACCTCCCAAGAATTTGAGAGCAAGCCATGTTAGAACATGTATGTTGTTCATTGCACATTGAGCACCCAAGCCCACCATAAAGATCTGCACTAATAGAAACATTCAACTAACATTAACCCAACACATATAAATCAAAGGGAGCATGTGGTCCATCATAGGTGATGTGGAAACAATCAACTCATTGTATTTAGTGGTCCTGGCATGTATTAACTTTGAACACAAAGAGCTTGCGCAAATCATAAACCATATCCTACACTCACATCCAATAAGCTAGCACAAACCAACACTACTAAAGAAATTTGTCACATCTTAGGGTTGTGCCAATCACATGACCATCTACCTCAACCAAAGATTTGATGCTTAGTGAGCAATTCATGCTTGCACAAACAATAAATGATTAGGGCCCCAACATTAATGACATGGGAATCAACTAGTCAATGACACATGTAAAGTTGACAAACCATTGACACAATATACAGATGCACGATTGCATCGCATAGCACCTAATGACGTTATAACCCAATAGGTGAGAAAATAAGAGAACGAGGCTCAATGAATAGACTAGTGGGGCAACCTAGAAGATGAAGAAACATTGACATATCTTTAGGATTGTGTAGGTCATTTGATAAAAAAAGAAACTCAATGAAAGAGCAATCACAACTTATCGCCTAGTCATTTGACTAATTAAACCACTAAATAGGGTAAAGACATGTACCCATTTGTAGATCTCTTACTATCAATATCTCTTGCCCAATCAAAATCCACAAATCCCAATATATCCACTTTTCTACTCAATTCTAGATCTCCAAGGAGCAAATGAAACAATCAAAACATGTTTTGAGGATACTTGAAGGCCCTCTTTATAATAATCCAATTCTTTTTGCATTGATTAGTCATAAATCTTCATAGGAGTCTCATTGCTTGAGCAATGTCTAGTATGGTGTAGACTATACATACATAAGATTGCTAACCACACTCACAACTTCAAAGCAAAAGAATCAAACTTTTGATACTACACGTGGGGGAATCATCACAAACCACATATATATTTATTCAGAGTGCTCTAGTTGTGACATGTAGATTTCCTCCACATCTCCCTGTAATAAATTGTCTTAACATCCATATGTTCAAATTCAAGGTCAAATGTAGGAGCAACAAATAATAGAAATATGATAGATGTAGGCTTCACAATAGGGGATAATATCTCACCAAAATCAATTCCTTCTACCTAGGAATAGCCCTTGGCCATGCATATTAATTCAAATACAAAAACTTTGTGCTGATATTTTGAGAAGAATTGGAAGGATTTTTGTTGAATTTGTTCTCTATTCACTTCATTCTTCATGGATTGTAGATTATTTCATGTTGCAATCTATTATTTGTTTTTCCTTATTGTTGTGGCTGCAAACTATTAAATTTACCTTTTTTTGTTAATGTTCTATATTGAAATGAACTTTGTTTTCTATTTGGTTCCGCATACCTCTTCGTTTTGTTTCCCCATTTTCCCTTCTTTTCATCATTCATTTATTTTGGTCCCTTTTGTACTTTTGATTACTGAAAATCCTAGAAGTTCCTCTATCATATGAGGGAGTTGCTTATCTCAAACGTTGAGGAAATCACCCATTCTATGGTGATTTCTCCAATGTTACAAGTTTATGGTGCTATCCATTGGGTGAGTCTCTCAAAACAAGCAAAGAAAACATGGTGACAAAATCTTGCTAAAATTTTTTGGTCTCTATTGGGGATTGAAATGCATTGTGCATTTGATTTTCAAAATCATTTGGTACCTCCCCTAGGATGGAGGCTAATGGCTCTATTGAAGATTGACACCAGAAAATGCTCTTGAAGCATTGTGAAATAATGGCTGATTGGATTGTCGCAAGGAATGAGGATGAAACAAGTATCATCCTCTTTATATCCACCTTCAAGGAGAATTCAATCATTAAGGTTGTGGATGATCTAATAAAAGAAGTGTAGTTCTTAAAAATTCTATGAAGTTTTGCAAATTGAAAGAATAGAAAAATGCCTACCCCAAAATTTAACGAGGAGCAAATGCAAAAAGAAAAATAGATTGCCATTAAACAAAAGCATGAAGGAAATCTTGACACTAAACCAAATAATAGTCAGCAAGAAAACACATTTTGATAATTTTCGTTCCGTTGAAGTTGAAATCCCAAATTCACCATTAGAGTTAGCTAGAATAGCACGAGCGGAGCTTTCATATGGACATATTATAGGGATTTATACTAGACAAATCAATTGAGCCACTCAATATTTTTCTTGAGGTGTCTAACGTTGGTTCAAGATTTATGAATGCATGAGCAAAGCTTTCATATAGACATATCACAGGGATTTAAACTAGACAAATTAATTGAGTCGCTCAATAGTTTTCTTGAGGTGCCTAACATTGGTTCAAGATTTAGGAGTGATGGATTTTTGTCTCATGTAATGGAGGAACTCCTTGTTACAAGAGGCCTCGTTGTACAAAAGGCAAAGCTGATAAGTGATTGAAACCACCTCCAAAGAGAGCTTTTGGATTGCCTCCCAAATGAGAGTGACAAGAATAAGCACCATTTCATTTGAGAATGCATCTCTGGTCTAGAAATTCATGGTCAAGAAAGGAAGGGGTAGACAATTCTGTTTTTTTTGGAGCATCTATGTAATATGAAGATATGCATCTATCTAATTGTTTCTCTATTTTGATAATGTTTTTTAAATAAAATTTGAAAGTTACATGTATTGAAAATAGAAACTACAAGTTTTTCAACATAATTTTTGTTATATCACATTGATATGAAATATCTCCTCTATTTTGCATAAATATATTCTAATTTTTTTTAATAAGTTTTAGTATTTATTGTTGAGAAGACAATCAACCTTGTGGCGTTGATGATCTACTTTGAGTAAAATTTACAAAAAAACTTAATTAAAATATTAAAAAAAACACTTTAGATATACAAAAGGCTATTTTAAAATTTAAAAGAAATATTATTTATAGAGTTGTGAAAATATCAAAATTTTCCCTAAAGTGATGCTATATATGTATTTAGTGGACACTTATAGTTGAAAAAATTGTGGCCCATATCTAATTTAGTTAGAATGAATCTAGCTAGAACATATCCTTAACCAAAATCAACTTTAGTTGAAAGCACTAAAATTTATTTGTGTTGATTAGTTGGCGTATAGTGGGAGACAACTTTGAATTTTCACCCAGTTGGAAGGCTCTCATGAGTAAAAATTTAGAAAAGTCATTAGAGGTGGACAAATATTTTTAAATTGGAAGCTTAGGGGGAAAGTGAAGTAGTTATAAGTAGTTTCACAACTACTTGTGTGAAGGTTAAAGGGATAAACAATATTTCTCATTTGTAACTGGTTTTCTTCTCTTTTGAATATTTTTGAAGAGCAAAAGAAAAATCCATTATTATTGCAGCCATGTACATAAAATTAAAAGAAGAGACTTTGTGTTTGGATGTTGAGAATAAGGAATTTTGTTGAATCTATTATCTATTCATTTCATTTTTTGTGGATTGCAAGTTATTTCTTATGTCTAATTTACAATTTGTTCTTCATTTTTTCCTTGTGTTGTGGTTGCAAACCATTAAATATTCCTTTTTTGTTAATGTTGTATGTTGAATCAAACTCTATTTTCTATTTTGTTTTGCATACCCTCTTGTTTCTATTTTTCCATTTCCCTCCTTTTTATCGTTCTTTTATTTTGGTTGCTTTGGTACTTTTGAGTACCAAAAATCCTAAAAATTCCCCTATCATAGAGGGAGTTTACTCTCTTAGACATAGAGGAAAATCACCCTCCATCGTGACTTCTCCAATGTTGCAAGTTTAGGGCATTGCCCATTGGGGCGAGTCTTTGAAACAAGCAAAAAAAAATATTGTGAGATAAAATATAGCCAAGAAGCAAGGAAAATCCCTTTAGGAGAAAATCACCACATTTAAAAGTAACTCAATGTATTATTTAGTAATGAACGATTACAAAAATCGCATCACCAAAAAGAGATTTGGAGCACTTCTAGCTATTATAGTATTATTGTAATATTTAATGGTCACCCTCGTTGTTAGTTTACTTCAATTAGTTTCTCTAGTTCATAAATTTTTTTTTAGAAACATCATCTTGTAATCCTTTATTTAAGGAGTTTTCCTCTCCTTTGTAAATAATGAATATCAAACATCAATTATCATTTCACTAGTAGCATAACGATATGTACTAAATTCACTATGAAATCTTCATCTCAAGTGCCTAATAAATAGAAGCAATGTTTGAAACCATGAGATGAAGCCACCTAATATATGGTGCCTAAATTCCTAGACAAAATTCAATGCCCAAATCCTAAGAGTTCATAGGCTAAAAATAACATATTCCATACACTTGTCATAATCCACTCACCAACTTGGGCGCTCCATTTTGGTTCTATTATCTCCATTCAAAGTTGCCTTATGATATGCCATAACATGTGTCATAAGCTGGTCAATAAGTGCAAGTCTCTCATGTGTTATAGACTCTCTTAAATTTTTGATGTGGGGGACATAATTTTTAGAGGCAATAACTATTGATCTATGAAGTCGATTGATCTTTTAAAAAAAAATTAAAGGTCTTGGAGAGCTCCATGTCATCGTAATTGGCTTGCTCCAACTAAAACCTGTTTTAATATTTTTGGAGCCAAAATCTACCTCTATGTTCTAGAAATTGTATTTATCATGTTTTATAGATTTTTTTTTTGTGTTCATAACATTAAAATGTAAAGTTGAAACACCTTTCCTAACATTCTATCTGAAATATTCTCTCTCAATTTTTTTGATTTTTTAAACCCAACAATTACAATAGAATCAATCACCCGTTAAGGTTAGCATAACCGAAACGTACATTTAAAGAACTCTAACCAAGAATGCGCCCTAAAACCACTTAAGGAGGAGGGGCGAGCATATGGTCAGAGGATCCCTAGGATCTACTAAATCAACAAGTACAAGATTCTATTGAAAGAGAAATATTAAACTCGACACCAAGGATGTGCACTCAAGATCCCTTTGCAGGCGAGGTGCTAACATATGGTGGAGTACTACTGCTGAATTGAAATAACAAGGTGGATAACCAGCCACTGAACTTTCCACTCTACCACCAAACAGTGGGGGGAAAAGATTACAACATTAAACTTCTTCTGCTGCAGCAGACATCCACTGAAACGTGGGAATTCTCCACTTGAAGTGGGTATGAATGGGGTTACAAATAGATTGTCCACACTAACGGTAAACAATCCAGGGGTGCTTAGTGTGAAATTAATTAAATAGAGCAGTAATAATAAAACTGAAAACGGTACTACTGTTAGCAGCTTGTACAAAGAGAAGGCTGCAATTTTACAATGCCAATTTCACCAATATTCAAGCACCTTGTTATACATTATCTCTCTATTAGAATATAACAAGAAAAGAAGAGGAAAGATAGAAAACAACAATTGTTTTAATTCTGATCAGTGAACTGTAATTCTGGAAATGTATATCAGCAACTACAGAAAATTCGTAATTTGCTCACAATTCAATCAAAGTACCTCCGATGTCCGTGAAATCAAAGCATATATCATTTGGGAGATAGGCGCCCCTGTTGAAACACGGAAAACAGCTCCAAACACCTGCAATTATTAATGGCACACTTCCCAATGCAATGATGAATGGTACGGCCCTTGAGAGGGGCGATTTTCATTATAAAAATGCACTTCAAATTAAAATCCGAAATTGCTTGGAGATGGTCGCCTAGACCTTAGGAATATTATTTTCAAATGCCCAGAGCAATACAAAATTCGTACAATTAACCATGAGCAAAAACAACATTCAGCTGTATGCAAACAGCAACTGTAAAACTGGAAAATACATCAAATTTTCACCTTGAAACACAATCTGCTAGTCTAGATGAGAAGCAACGATAATTCAACTAGGAGTTGTCTTGCAAACACAAAATTGAAGGAAGAACTAGGAGGTCAGTATTCCTCGAAGTAGAAAATGATAAATCATTTTGACAGCATAACTTTAGCAAAATAATGGATGTCTCAATGCTGAAGCCAAGCTTCACTTTTAAAGGAAGAGAGGAGACTGTTCAAGTCCTCCAAGAAGGTACGCCAAAAGCCATGCCTTTTCAAATTTCCAAAAAGAGAATAACTTCTTCAAAATTACGCCCCACTTGAGATAATAAAGAAATAAGATTAAAACCTTTTAACTCCCTCATGTGGCGCCACCCTTAAAGTCCCCTTTTTAAAATAACTTTAAGTTAATCCCTTAGGCCAAGGGGTCAACTGCAAATTAGAATAATTTGCCTTTAACGCAGAGATTCATTAAAACAATATTTTTAAACAGCCAAGGCTTAGTACTGAATACTGCTTCCAACGACGTGATGAACTGAAGGCTGACAACTGCTTACTGCCAGAAATAGTATTTACTATAAATAGTAAATAACGAGGAAAGATCACGAAACCTCCAAAACTGGAATCCTTTGAAACATCTCAACGAGCCTACAGGATTCCGGGATAGGCTGATGAGCTAATGACAGGATCACTGTTGAAAGGGGAACATTACCCACCCCCCTCGAAATTGCTTGTCCTCGAGCAACTGCAAAGCTGGATGCTGCAAAATTTGTTCACCTTCCCAAGTAGCATCTTCAATAGGCAAATTTTTCCATCTTACCAAATACTCCTTGATTGTTTGCCTCCTCAAGGACCGCTCCCTACTATCAAGGATCTCTTCCGGAAGCAACACCAACTACCCTTCTTCATCTAAAGGAGGTAATTCTGAAGTAGCTATCACATTATGCCCAAGTGCCTTCTTGAGGTGGGAAACATGAAAGACATTGTGAACTTTATTGTCCGCAGGAAGTTCCAACTCATATGCCACTTCACCAATCCTTTTGGTGACTCTAAACGGAGCATAGAAAAGTGGCTTCAATTTTTTTGCACCACTTTTTTTGAGAGAAGACTGTTTGTAGGGCTGAAGCCTCAAATAAACCATGTCTCCTACCTCAAATGAACGTTCAATACGCTACTGATCAACGTACAACTTTTTCTGATTTTGGGCTTGCTGCAGATTTTCTTTTAGTGGCTCTAAGATGTCTTGATTGTGCTGAAGCATATCTCTTGCCTGGGGAGCTCTACTATCACCAAACACCAAGTCTACAAAGTTAGGAGCATCATACCCATAGAGTGCCATAAAAGGAGACATCTTAGTTGACATGTGATAAGAGGAGTTGTAACAAAACTCTCCCAAATGAAGCCACTTAACCCAAGCCCTTTGCTGCCCTAAAACATAATTTCTAAGGTAGCCTTCTAACCACTTATTGACAATCTCTGATTGCCCATCCGTTTGTGGGTGATAACTAGTTCTTGGAGTGAGCACTGTACCACTCAATCTGAAAATCTCTTGCCAAAACACACTTAGGAACTTGCTGTCCCTATCACTAATAATGGTCTTAGGCAAACCATGCAAACGGAAAACTTCTCTAAAGAATAACTCAGCTACTTGAGCTGCTGTAAATGTAGTAGTAATAGCATAAAAATGAGCATATTTGGTTAATCTATCCACCACAACATAAATGCAATCACAACCTTGCACCTTGGGTAACCCGGTGATGAAGTCCATAGCAATACTTTCCCATTTTTGATTTGGAATAGGCAGGGGCTACAAAAAACCAGCAGGAAAAGAATGTTCATTTTTATTCCTTTGAGATGTAGGACATTCCCTTATGTAGTTCATGACTTCTTCCTTCATTCCCTTCCAAGCAAACCTTTCTCTTATCTGCTTGTAAGTCTTGAACATGCCTTGATGACCAGCAAGAGGAACATCATGAAATGACTGAAAAATCTTCCTCTTAAGCTTGGATTCGGGTACCAAAAAGATCCTACCTGTTGACGTGCCTTTTATGACAACGCCAACAAAAAAATAAAATTTCCAACGGTCACTCTATTCTCTCTTGATCAAAGTATTCCGCATGCTAAGATTGCGTGAAAGTTCATGCGTTCAACTCCAAGGTTCCTTTTATCACAAATAGACTCAGTTGGTTGATGTGTATATGCTGGTTATTTCAAGGGGACTTATGTAGTTGTTCAATCATAGTGAAACAATGAATGATTTTGACGATATTGCTCTGATGTTCGAATCGATCGGGAAATACTGAATTAAAGGGAAAGGGATAGGAATCCTACAATCTATTTCTAAGGATGGAAGGCAAAACTAGCTTTAACAATCTCCAAACCAAACTTTGTATCGTCTCCCCCTCAGACAACTCTGACAAAGCTGATGCAATCTTCAAAGGATAGGTAGATATTCAGATCGAGATTCAACATGCACACCCCTTCACCATGAAGCAAGTGGACACACAAATCGCAACCGAAGTTAAGTGCTGAAATTCCAGTTGACCATGCAGGGCAGACTTACCGTCAGCAAGCCTGCTAGTGGTATGGATATAGGGAGATATGCTCAAACCAATGTTGCATTCCACAATTAACGCTACTTGCATGGAAACAAAATCTATTCTACTTTACTCTATTCGAATTGGAAAGACGAACAAGCCTTGCTAGCTACTCACAATAGAAGATAGAACCACCAAACAATGATAAATCTTTATATTATGAGAGTGTTCACAACAACTTCTTACAAAGTCCTCAATGGGAAAACTTCCTTTCCTCCTCAATCTAAGCTAACTTCTAAGCTAAATGCTATATGCCTTCTATTCTCTAGCTCAACTCTATCTCTGATTCAATTCTAGTTCTAATGAATTACAAATGAGGGGGGATACCCCTTTTATAATAAACCCAGTCCAGTGGACGGTTCAGATCTGATTACAATAAAGGGCTCAGATTGAGCCACCCATGCCCTAATTAGGGTTTATGCCCTAAAAACCGCCACTGAGAGGAGTGGGGCAATGAATGTGCAGAATATTCTCCACTCCTCTGCAGGTCCACTACCTGCAATCAATGCACATTGTCCTCCTGCAGCAGATCGTCATCCAGAAGAGCGTTTCCTTTTTCCTTCTCGCTGGCTGCAAATCTGGTGAACCTGGCTAATACTTCCTCAACTTCCTGATCGGAGATAGGAGGAATGTGATCCAACTGAAACTCTAAAACTGCAACTGTTTGCCCATGCCGGGCACATGATTTCTTCCAGGCAACAAGGGCATCCTGGGTGTTCTGTATGATACTAGAGAACGTGGCAGTGTTCTTGAAATCATCCCGAGTGAAGGTTTTCACCTCAGAGAAGAATGGCGTCAATCTGTCCTTTACTCCATCCGTAGTTATCTCTTCAGAAGTCAACCTCCTGGCAAAGATTGCCTCCAATGTGTTGAGAACTCCATCCAAGATGTTCGTCATGGCCTTCCTGACCCTGACCGAATCTGTTTGTGATGCATCATAGAATCCCCGGCCTATGACTACTAAAGAATACCATCTGGCAAAATCGTATCTATCTCCCTGCTGGATAACACCTCCCTCAACCAAAGTGTGTTGAGGTATGCTCATCAAAGCTCCTAGATGGAGAACAACTCTCGTCTGATAGATGCGAGCCTCACCCCAAGCATGGTTAACTGCCTCCACTCTAGCCATAATATTGGAAGCTTGCCCATAGGCATGTGCAAGATCTTCCATAAACTTTCTTGTCTCTATACGCACACTGGCAACCCACGTGTCTGCCTGCTGTGCCATTCTCCTTAAATCTTCTAATCCACTGATTGACTCCCTGGAAAACTCAGCGGGGAGCTCGATTGCAGGATTTTCTTGCCCACAAGGATGGGACAAGTGCTGCACGTAGCCAATCAGTGTCCGATGCTCTACCTTCAACCTTTTGTACTTGCCCTCGACATGGGACAATCTGTCCTTGAGTGCCCGATAGGAATTATTGCACTCCTCTACCACCTGTGCCCCAGTAGGGCGGCCTAGTTCCATGGTTGTCACAATATAGTTCTCAGGAATGGCCTTGTCCCTATCACATTCCTCCCATGGAATTTCCATATGCAAGGTTCGGGATCCATTCTCATCTGTGGATATTCTGGAAAACTTCCTAGCCTTCTTCTTCGTGGGAGGTGCATTGATCTTTTGCAGCAATTCCTCCATCTCGATTGCAAGATCAGTCTCATCCACAGGATCACGCCTCATCCTATCCCTCAGCCAGTCTGGCACCTCCTATCGTGTGTCTGCTATGATGAAAGGTTGCTCTACCTCGGCCTCTACTTCATGGCCCTTGTTCCGACGAGGCTCATCATCATCTATGGGCTCGGTGTCTCCTGAGCTCTGGGCATCTCGATCGGAAGCAGCATCATCCTCGAGAGCTACCTCTATCTCATGCTAAAACTGAGTATCTGTGGCAGTGCCTTCATCGGTCTCCTGCCGGTTCTCCTCTTGAATATCCTCTTGGGGCACGTTGATGCTCTGGCCCACGGACTCCCTACGAAGTGGCTGGCTCTCTATTTGTACTGCCTGTTCTGCCTGCAACCTCTCCCTCTGATCAGCAAATAGGGACACTTCCTGTATGCTCGGAGAATGTGTTCGAACCGGCATGTGCAAGGATTCCTCAACTATCACAGGCTCCGGGCATGCTGGCTCTTTTCCCCTAGGCTCTGGAGCTGGATTACTCCATCTCCTCGGATCAACCGATGGTAACCTGCTGTCTCCCATCAAATTGTAGGTAAGGGGAATTGACCTTCCCTTTAGTCGGCTGACATGTCTCTCTATCCAACTCCGTGTAAATGTCAGGACTGGGATACAAAGTGTATCCAAGTCGGTGATCTCTGGCTCTGACCAATCTAGGAGTGGCAAGGGCGTGTTTCTTACTGTGTCGTAATCAACCTATACAACGTTTATGTCCTCCTCAATTTCATCTGGTACAGGAATAATCTCGCACTCTCTGATCATTGCCAATGGTATCCGGGAAAACATCCTCCTTCTGACTTCGACCTCATCTACTGCACTTGCCCAAAAATCTTCTATTTGTGCCTTGTACCTAAACTCCTATGTCAATACCCACCTGATATTTCTATGAGGATCATAGTAGTGTCTGCTGGAATGGTAAGAAAGCTGAAAGAACTGGAGCTCTGCCTCTGCCTCCCTTGCTGCCTGCAGTGATGGGCATACTTCGTCTGAATTTCCCGTAGCAATCGAGAACCCAAGTCCGCCCTTCTTCTTCTTCTTTTAAATCTTATCGTAGGCAATTAGTTGCCTAAAAACTTCCAGCATCACTACCCTGTTTGTGGGATATTGGGGCAACCTGTATGGGTAGGAAGAGAATCCCTGCAGCCTTATGTAAGTGAATTTTGGGAATTGGATAAACCAACATCCAAATTTCTCAATCATTTCTTGTGCCTCCCTCGATATTCTGTGATGGGTCCTTTGCTGCAAGGTCCTCGTGATGTGTATAGTAAAGGCATCGTTGACTCTTTTGTAATTAGTAGTGCTTGTCAAATGCAACTGCGGACAAGTCTCGAATATTTTGAATTGCTGAGAACCGCAACCAATTGGTTCTTTGTAAGAGATCCCCCTATATGTTGTCATGCGAGCCAACATATAGACGAGGTAAGAGCCCATATAAAATGTTTTAGTCGTCCTCACATTGCGGAGCTGCTCATGTAGACCATCACTCATTAACAGTGCCCAATCCATGAAATCCTTGCCCTCCAGTACCAAGTTGACAAAGTAAAACATCCAAGGTTCGAAGACGAACGCTTGGGGACACCCTCCAACTCTACTCAACATCATAATCAGGTCGCCAAACTCTTGCTTCAAGTCTTCGGAGATTATTTGTTTGGGCAACTTCGTACGAGTTGGTTTGGGCTTGATCATCCACCTAGTGTTTATCACATCAGCACACCGGTCTATTGTGGATGAATACATTCTGTCAGCCCTGTCCTTTGTTTTGTAAATCATTTTCTCGTGGGTGGGGATCTCGAATGCCTCTCTGATTGCTTGCGGTGTCAGGTTAGCCAGCACCTTGCCATCTGGCGCAACGGTCGTCCTCTTCTCTGAATCATAGTGGTGAGAGCATTCCATAATGAGCTTTGGGCACCGTATGGCTGGTGGAAAATTTGCAGCTGCATATAACCCACTTCTGACAATGCTATGTGAAGTCACTGATGGGCGATGGCCTCCAGCCCCCATTACCCTTCTTTTGAACGCCTCTAGGTTAAACGAGCCCAGGTTTGTGTCTGCCAGCCTGCCCAACTTTGATGTGAACTTTGATTCTGGCAGAAAAGACTTGCTTAATTTTTTGATTACTGCTTGTCTGGACTCAGCGTGGACGTTCTTGCCTGCAGCTCTTCTGCTTGACTCGGCCATTCTGCAAAAAGGGTAAGATAGTCAACAAACAAGATTTTTAAAATAAAATAATCACCATCATTGAGGGTGTCAGCAGATTTTTCTTTTAAATGACAAAGGCTGCAACACTTCTTGATGTTTTCAACCGCAAACCTCAACTATTGCCTGTTTACTTCAACGTTCTCAGAAATTTCCTTTGGGTTGCAGCAACACAATGCCCAATACTTGGAAATGTTTGCCTGCAACAATTTAACTTTAACAAATTTGAAACCTCCTCTTTGAAGTTCGCACTTTTCCTTCTAACTTAGCAATTTTCAGCAACTTAAAACTTTCTTCTCAAGTCGCACTTAGGCATTCAACAGCTTCACTTTGGTAAATTCGAACCTCCTCACAATTGCAGCAATTTAGAAACTCAGCAACTTGAAATCTTGATAAGGTAGGTCCCACTTCTCCAGCAAGTTTGTGACTTCAGCAATTCGTGCTTCAGCAACTCCAGTCCTTCAGGGATTCGAAATCCTCAACCTCCAGCTCTCTAAAAATTCGAAATCCTTAGCAACTTTCAGCTCTTCTCACAAATTCGAACTTCTCACTTTCAGCTCTTCAGCAACTTGCGAGAGAAAAATGAAGAGAACTTCAAAACTTATAGCTTGGGCGAATTCCTGCAGAGGCTAAACTTAGCAAATATTTTGAATTCATTTTCCCTCTCTTTTCCAGTCGCAACACTTGTCGTCTGAAGCACCGGAATCTCAAACTTCTAGAATTATGAATTCATCACCTCTGCACAGGCCTGCCTCGTTGCGTTTGATTTCTCAAAACATTACATCGTTTACTTCTTTGAACAATTTCGAAAAGTTTGGCTAAGGCATTCTGGCAAAACTTATCAAGTTCAAACTCTTTAGCGAAATTTCTCATCCATTTTAGTCGTTTGCCTTAGAGAAATTTCACTAAATTTGCCTTAGGAATTTTATTAAAAATAGGTACTGGGCAAAATATCCATCGAAACGACTTTGGTGAGACATAGAATAACTCTGAATCACTTCCGAATTGCAAACGTTTAATACCCAGAAGAAAAATCTTCCCGAAATCCATTGTTTTCATGTGTATCCGGACGAAGGGGTACGTTTAATTTTTATTATTTTCAAAAAAATAATAAAAAGGCTAATGTTTTCAATCTTGTCCTCCAGATGTTTTTCACTCCTGCAATTTCAATCTTCTCGGCCTTGGCAAATTATCTTGATTTTCCCTGAAGAATTTTCCTCTGAAGATTTTTATAACTCTGGCAACTGGCATCATCCTCTAGGCGTATTCATTATTTTTCATTTTCCCTTAAGAAAATGCCTTAGGAATTTTAAATTTAATTTTATCTCTAGAGGGCGCACTTGAACATGTCATGAACTTCATTTTATTCCTTAGGCAATTCCACGCCTAGACATTTCTTAGCAATTTTCATGCTTAGCAAATTTTATTTTCAAGTTCTAACTCCATAGGCGCATTTCACATGGTAAAGAGGAAAAGAATAAAATAACATGAATAACCCTTGGTCTTTAAAACAATTACACCCTTCTTAACATTAATTTTCCCTTGGCGCATTTCACATGGTGACCCTTCACCTTCCTCTAGCGCATTCCTCAAGTGTAGCTTCCACCTTCACCATTTTACCTTTCATCCTTACCTTTTACTTGGGGCGCAAATGCCATGAAGAACTCTCATGCCTAGGGTGACTCTTCACCTCCTCTTGGCGCATATGGGCTAGTAGACTGACTTGTTATCCTTGAGCGCATTTCACCTTCATTAAAGAAAAAACGCCATCATCAAGTGTCCTTTCAGCTTCCTATGGCGCATATGGGCTTGCATACTTTCATGTTGGGCGCATTTGCTAGTGCTAGGAGGAATTCCGCCCCTTTCAGGTGTCCTTTCACCTCCTCTTGGCGCATATGGGGGTGTTGGCTTCCATGTTTGAGCGCACTTCATTCATGTAAAGGAACGCGCCTCTTCCAAGTGGCTCTTCACCTCCCTTTGGCGCATTTAGGCCAAGCAACTTCCTTTCTCAAGCGCCTTTCACTATGTGGTCAAGGAAAACCCACACCTTTCAAGTGTCTCTTCACCTCCTTTAGGTGCATTTAGCCCATGATACTTCCATTTTTGAACGCCCTTGAGGATGTCCTAGGAAATTTTGATGCCTTAGTGAATTTTTTTCACATTTTTGGTGACCTTTCACCTTCCCTAGGCGCATATAGGGGTATGAAGAGGAAAATCTCTTTGCCTTGGAAATTTTATCATGCTTTTGAAGGGCGCGTTTCATTCTTGCTCAGGGAAATTCTCACACTTAGAGAATTTTTGAATCTTTCCTTCCTCCTGGGCGCATATGAGAGTGTTTGCCTGTCAGTTATGTTTGTAAAATTTCCAACGCCCTTTATGCCCTAGCCTTCTATTTTTAGTAAATTCGGAGGAGTCAGGGTTTCTTTGCATTTCATCCTGTTCCGAGCTGGAAGTGGCGTGGCTATGCCCTCGTTGACCTGTATCACCTCGTTTATACTTGATTTGGCATAGTACATGCTATTTTTAGCCATTTGCTATTTTTAGCAAACCCTAGAATTGACCAATTTTGTATCTTTGTTTGCTTTGAAATTTGTTCCACTTGTACTTGATGCTGAAAGAGACTCATTCACACATTTTTCCTGACGAGGACGTGCTATTTTTAGCCATGAGGTGACTTGCTAAAAATAGTAAGTATTCAGATCGTGTTCAAATTTTACCAGCCGGTAGCCTGAAGGATGCTGATTCCAGTGGCGTGCTTCGTTCTGTCATTTCTGCATTTTGCTTCATCTATTTTTAGACGTGGCAGGGGAAACCCTAATCTGATCTGCATGTGCTCTGATTTGTTCCTGGCTGTCCTTGATCGTGCCTGATTGCACCTGATTGCTGGACTGAAGTGGTGGGTAGCTGCTGGGATGATACTGCTATTTATAGTAAGTGTCTGGAAAGTGGTCACCCGGATGTCGGACGAGCTTGCATGTCACAGTGCCTATGGGATCTCAAAAAACCCAGAAAAACCCAGAAAATTGGTCAAAGCTTTGGCACTGGCTAAAAATAGTAAGTCCTTGAAAACTAACCCGATCCATCTGCATGTCATATCATTGCGAAGGCCTCGCAAAACCCACATGGAATATCTGGACATGCACTGAAAATTCTTGCATGCAAACCCTAAAAATAGCCTCGGGAGGCTAAACTCTGAAAGTCACCATCTTGCCTTGCATGCTACATCATTGCGAAGGTCTTCGAAAACCCAGATCAGTTCCCCCGTCACTCACCGGAGAATTGCTCGTTTAAATCCTGAAAATAGCCTCCGAAGGCTGAACTGCTAAAAATAGCCAGTTGTCGGAATCCATTCAAATTTCGCGTGTAGGCATTCTTAAGCTGCCTGATTGTGGTGGAACTGATAGAATTCCAAAATCTCGATAAAATAGTCCCAAATTGAATACTTACTAAAAGTAGTAAGTTGTCGAAATACAGTGAAAATTTAGTGGGACCCTGCTGGAAGTCTTCTGACTGCTGTACTAAGCTCGAATTTCAATTTTATAACTCAGTTTGACCTTTAATAAGCCTGACTGATGAAAACCCTAATTTCATAGACTTGAACAATACTTCAACCCAGGTCAAACGACGGGACATCCCCGGAAGGACCAGAGATAGAGAGAGAGACGCACTAACCAAAGCCAAAAGACCAGAATGGAGCAAAAATTAGGGGGTCCCCATCTGAATGGGGTGATGTGTGAAAAAGGTCACAACACTACCCTTATACATAATCAAACCATCAACCAAGTTATACCTTTCATCAACCAAGTGGCCTTCTATAATGCTGGTAGTAAACTGATTTTTTGCATAATCAGCAGCAATCAACTCTCTCCAATCTGCTGAAAGCTCACAAAGTGATTGCAAATGAGGCCTTTTGGACAAAGCATCCACAACTACATTGTTTTTCCCCTTAACATACTCAATATCGAAGTCATAAGCTTGAAGCTTGCTTACCCATTTCTGTTGCCTTTCATTCAAATCCTTTTGCCTCATGAAATGTTTAAGACTATTATGATTAGTTTTAACCAGTGTTATAAGACTCGGACTCGGCAAGCCGATTTTTGACTCGGACTCGGAGCCCAGACTCGCCCAAGACTTGGCAAATAGAAAAACCCAAGAAATTTAGAGATTTTTAAGGATTTAAAGCTTGTTTCATGCACCCTTTAGTAAATAAACCTCAAATACACAATAACATCATGAAATAGAAACTACTATGATCCTATACACAAACATCTATCGATCACATAAGTATAAACGGAAATTTTAGCTAAAGGAAATAAGACATTCAGATATATAAATATTGTCAAATGTATACAAAACACATGGAATATGAAATCCGTGGCATCAAAACAAATATCAAAACTAAAAATATAAGTCTATGGCTCAAAAGAGCTTGGATTACTCATCCCAACATCATGACAAGTCATGCGGTAGTATCTAAGATAGGTCCTAGATGATGATGTAGCCATGATATTTGCTTGCATCTCAATGATTGGTATGTATATTCAAGTGAGGAATTTATTATTAAAATTTTATTGTAGCCTTCAAGACTGCATGTTTTGTTGTTTAATGTATGGAACAAGATAATCCTTGATTATGGCTTTGACTGTGAAAGATGCAAAGATTTGCAACAGGGGATATGTATTTTGTAGGTTTTATGATCATGATTCATCATTGGCCTATAGCATGCTTAGACCTATAGTTTGATGAGGGTTTGGGGAAAACACCCCAACGGGGTCGAGGGGCAGTGCCCCTCACGGGGGTCTGGGGGCAGCGCCCCCAACGAGGTCAAGGGGCAGCGCCCCCAGCGGGATCTAGGGGCAGTGCCCCTTGCGGGGGTCTAGTGGCAGCGCCCCCAGTGGGGTCAAGGGGCAACGCCCCTTGCAGGGGTCTGGGGGCAGCGCCCCTCGCAGGGTCCCGGGGCAGCGCCCTGGGCGCGCTCCCTATTGCGATACAGGGCGGGGTCGAGGGGCGGAGCCCCCGCCACCAATCCCAAATGAAGACCTTCAAAACCACACAAACCTCCATGGCGCACACCATTTAATTAAAAAAATTGTAAATTAAAGATTTTAAAAAAAATTAATTAAAATGCCCGAGTCTGAGGCACGAGACTCGGCGAGTCCAGTGAGTCCGGCGAGTCTCGGCGAGTACTTGGCATCCAAGTCATTTTGACTCGCCCAGCCTCACCCGCCTCGGGACTCGCGAGTACTCGCCGAGTTTAGGCGAGTCTTGTAACACTGGTTTTAACCACAAATTTACTTCCCACCAAGTATTGGCGGAATTTAGACAAAGCATGCATGATGGCAAGCATCTCTTTGTCATAAATTGAGTACAACTTTTCTACTCCTCTCAATTTTCTGTTCTCAAAGACAATAGGGTGTTTGTCTTGCATAAGAACAACTCCAACTCCCTCTCCTGAAGCATCACATTGTAATTCAAAAGGATTTTTCAAATCAAGCAAAGCCAATACGGGACATGAACTTATCAAGCACTCCTTGTGCTTTATCTGTCCATAGAAAAGCTCCCTTTTTGGTGAGATTTGTAAGAGGTGCTGCCATGTGAGAATACCCCTTGACAAATCTTCTATAAAACCCACATAAGCCCAAAAATCCCTTCAAGTGAGTCACATTTTTCGGAGGTGGCCAATCAACGATGGCTCTAATCTTTTCAGGATCGACCTTGACCCCTTTAGAACTGATAATGTGGCCGAGATAGAGAAGCTCAGTCATCCCAAACTCACATTTAGATTCTTTAGCAAACATGCATTCAGCCTCCAAAATGCTAAGCACTTCCTCCAAGTGCTTAAGGTGCTCCTCCCAAGACTTACTGAAAACAAGAATGTTGTCAAAGAAGATAAGCACAAACTTCCTCAACTGCTGCCTGAAAGTCTTGTTCATACATGACTGAAATGTTGTTGGAGCGTTAGTCAAACCGAATGGCATGAAAAGGAACTCAAAGTGCGCATAGTGACATCTAAAGGCTGTTTTCTCAATATCCCCTTCTCTCATTCTGGTTTGATGGTAACCAGAACGGAGATCAATCTTCAAAAAGAACATAGCCCCATGGAGCTCATCAATAAGCTCATCTATCCTAGGAATAGGATATCTATTCTTGATGGTTTTCTGATTCAATGCACGATAATCAACACACATCCGCATTGTACCATCTTTCTTTTTTGTTACACCCCGATTGTATAGCTACTATTGCATAGGGCAATTGAGTGTAATATTTGAATCTTTGTGATGAATAAAACATGTTTTTGTTATCGAAATGAATGAGTTCTATTTAAATGATTGTTTCATCTGATTGATACTTCTATCGATGTTATCCTTGATAAATGTTGCATGCATAGTATTGAATTGAGAATATTCTAACTTAAGACGTTTTGTATACTGTTGATGTTATGAACAAGTAACTGCCGAGATTGTATGTCTGTGGATGCAGGAACAGGAACTATTCCTCCAGGCGGAGGGGAAACATCACTCGGGAGAGGGGCTTGGTCGAGTAACCGGTAAAGTTGATCAAGTTGAGCATACACACACTTCACTGAGGGTTTTGGGAACTGAGTCAGTTTGAGTGGTCGTAATAAGTCATCTTTAGGCTTAGGAGTTTTGGATTACTTCTTTATGCTTTATGAGTGGTGTTACTTGATTGACTGACTTATTGTTCTGTGAACCTTGAATGTGAAATGTGAACTGATAAGTTATACTGATGCCTGGAATTTACAATTAAATGTATATATACATGTTTGTGCAATTACATGTATTAAGGGTACTCTGACTGGCCTATAATACACGTAATTGGAGAATTGAATATAAACATGTATAGATATGTTTAAATGTAAATGTGGATATATTTATAAATATATTTAATATAGACATTATTATAGTTTTATCGATAATGAAATATATTGGTATATCTATAATAATATTTAGATATTATATAGATATATTCATATATTTAATAAAGGTGAAATAAAAACTATAATAGTTTATATTTAAATGTAATACTAAATGTATTTATAACATTTTAATATATAAATTAAAATTACTTTGCCTTGGAAATAATGAAAATGGACTTATATAGTTATTTGGTAATTATAATACATTTATCATATGGAATAAAGGAATTTCGAAATTTATAAACCATTGGAAAATACATGGGAAGTATTATTGGGGAAATTTATTCGAAATTCATAAAACCATTGAGAAATACGTGGAAATATTAAAGGGAAATTTAAATGCTAAGACTATAGACTTTTGAAGATTTTAAATCAAAGTTTTAAATAAATGAAAATTGCGAAAATCCTTCATTGAGGAAAAACGCGACTGTGGAAGTTGAAAGCAATGGCTGAAATGGTGAACCCGTGCGTAGCTCCTCATGGTGCATGACCAGGGTGCAACCCGCACAATCTCCAACTGGAAACGCGAAGAGGAAGGGGCGGAATAAGGCTAGATGAAACACATTTTCTCATTGACGTTTTCCTTCGGAGAAGAAGCCGCCGTTTTTTGGACGACTGGCTGTAGGTGGCTATCATTCGTGTTTCACCATGTGTAAGTGGAACTTTCTTCTCATTTTTAGGTCGATTCATCCCTTATTTTGCTGAGTAAGTATCCAATAGCTGCCACATTTCGTTTTGAAACATTCAAAAGAGTAGTTCTGTCATCTTTCATGCCCTCAATGGTGGAGTTTGTTGCAAATTCGGGTCTATAAATAGATTGCAGCCATTCTTTGTTTGGTATCACTTGAGCAATCCGAGTTTAGCATTTTTTGAGCTACCATATCCATTTCCTTGTTTGTTTGTATTTTCTGTTTTGCTGAGTTGAACATACAGTGGCTTTTACCAGCAAATATCAAATTTCTGTGTTAAATCCTTCTTGAGTTTTGAGTGAAGTGAAGCCATAGTTGAGAAAGCTTTTATTAGAAGAGACCAATTTGTGAGAAGTGATTTGAGAGACCACCACAGTTTGTGAAACTTGAATAGAAGCCATTTTCATTTAAGATTTTGGAAGGTTGCTGAAGGAGTGTCAAGAAGAGCAGTGCTGGGAAAAAGAGCTTCCAAATACCAGGCATGAATCTATTTTATTGTGACTCTTTGTTTGATATGCTACATTCTCTTGGTCTTGTGATTGATGTTTGCAAATAGTTAAAGATAATTAGTTATGTTTGTTAAACTCTCATAAGCAATGCATTTAAGGGTAAATGTATAAAGGGATTGTAAAAAGGGTAAATAAAGCATTCTAGAAAAGTAAAACTAGAAATTGCATATTGCATGATTGCATTATTGAATGGAATCCATATGAGGAGGCTATGTCTATACTAGTTTTTATATGCTAGGATCGGAATGAGGACAGGAGTCAAGTATATTCAAGCAGCTTAGAGTTTTAGATTAACTGAGATAGGCTAAGAAACTCCTAGGATAAAGATTTCCGGAACAGGAGAGAAAGAGTGAATTACTTGTCAAGCTGGATTATTTCTAGTAAGTTAGAATGTCGTAGGTTGGTCCGGGATGATTGACAATCCAGTGAAGGACTTGAACCTATAATTGTTGTCTTGAATTAGATTGATGTAGGATAGTCTGGGATGATTGACAATCCAGTGAAGGACTTAGCCTACGCGTAGTGTAAGATAGCCTTAAGTCAAATTGGCCCTGAGTAGTGTATATGATAGATGACCTTCATTCGAAGTACTGAATGAGAATACTTTGGCCAAAGTAGTGGAAGGTACGACATCCACTTAGATGTGAGATAGTCGAGACTACACTGTCAGTTCATTGTGATCCATCATGCTAGTTCGGGATTGTGAAATAGCAAGTTCTAGATGTATAGGACACAACACTATGCTTAGTTGGGTTGTCGCAGCCGGTTACTTTACCAATCTCTTCATTCGAAGGGAGGGCCATCTATTGAATGATAGATGTGTGGGGGACCACATTAACAGTCCGTGGTTGGCGGAAAAGCGCCTGAGTGATGTTTCTCCTCCACTGCAGGCGACGGATACACCAAGATTTGAAAGGAAGGGAACTTGGACCGTCTTACTACTATTTGTGCAAAAGCTTACGAGCTATGTATGTAATTTGTTTTACTTTTGTACTCTGATTTATATTTACAATGAAAATGGAATTCATGTGGAAATATTTATTGTAACTTGCATGTATTTATCAATAAAGAAAGGAAGAAGTTTATTGCAATGTCTTTGTTACTTGTTACTTTTATATGTTTGGAATGAAATGTTAGAATTCTTTTTGTTTACCCAGTTTTGGGGTTGTTACATTTTTGACCAATACCACTATTGAAGCAAATGGGCTTTTGCTTGGTCTGATGAACCCTACCTCAAGAAGTTCTTTGATAGTCTTTTCTATTTCATCCTTCTGCTTCTTTGGGTAGCGGTAAGGAGTAGTAATGACAGGTTTGGCACCTTCTTCTAATTCAATCACATGCTCACACCCTCTTTCAGGTGGTCTTCCTGAAGATAAGTCGCCAAAAACCTTGCTCTTTTTAGAAAGAAGAGCTTGTATATCAGGTGGGTATTGTCTTTTCTCTACAACCGGATCAGCTAGTAAGATCATACACTCTGCTGCCCACTCAACTTGATCATTACGGATCAGCCTCTCCATTCGTTTCAAGGACACAATCCGTGGCCCTCTATTGGACATGCCTCTCAAAACCACCTTCTTCCCATTAGCTTGGAATTTCAATTCCATTGTTTGCAGATTCAAAGAGATCGCAGCCATTGTATTCCCAAAACAGCATCGGTATCACCAATGCCTACCACATAGAAGTCATCCTTCACCTCATAATTCCCCAATTGCATAGAGAGATTAGGAATTTTCTTGGTGCACAATATGGTAAAGCCATTTGCTACCATTACTTTGAATCCTTCAAAGTCTTTAGTCTTCAAACCTCTTTTGGTAACTAGGCCTTCGTCAATAAAATTGTGAGTTGCTCCAATATCAATTAGAGCAACAATCCTTTGAGAGCTAACCACTCCACATACTCGAAAGGATTCGTTCTTTTGGAAACTAGATAGTTGGGCAAAAGCACTACCATCTCCAAATTCTAGTTCCTCTTCTGGAGCTTCTTCTTCCTCATCACTTGCTGTTTCATACTGCTGATCAAGTGGATCAGATTCTGATCCATAATCAGAATAGCTCTCCATTTGTTGAACTTTACCTTTCCCATAACAACGGTGACCCCTTGTCCAAGGTTCACGACAAGTATAACAAACTCCCTCTTTTCTGAGCTAATCACAGAGTTCATCAGATATTCTTTATGGATACTTGTTGGGCTGATTAGGAGTGAACTTCTTCTTATCCTTTTTGAATGGTTTAGACTGAAATTTTGGCCTTGGAGCAGCCAACTCCATGCTCCTTGCTTTCTTGATTGCTTCATCCAATGATGGTGGATCAAAGGCTTTGACCCATCCTTTCAAAGGCTCCATCAAACCTTCCGCAAATAGAACCACAAGTCTTCTTTCAGTAATGTTAGGCACCATTACTGATAGCCTTTGAAAATCAGCAACATAGGTATCTAAAGATCCATGTTGTTTCAATTGTGCCAATTCCCAGAAACTCAACTCAGGATCTCTGGTATCAAACCTTTCAATTAATTTGTTGGTAAACTCTTCATAGGCGTGGATAAGGTTATGGCCAAGAGTAACCAAACCATGAGTCCACCATTCATGAGCCACTCCATCCAAGTGCAATGTGGCAAACTTAATTGCATCGTCCTCCGGCATTGGTCTAAGTGAGAGATAATTATCCAATTTCTGAACCCATGCTCTAGCTGCACACTTATTACTTCCATCAAAATGGTCCAAAGTAATCTTACCCAATGCTTACTGAAAATCATTCCTATGATTTGTGAAAGGGCGTTGTTCATTCCTTCCACCGTTCCTTCTGCTTCTTTGATTCATGAATTGATCAAAGGTCCATGCATCTCTCATATCAGGGGGTAAAGAGATGTACTCCATATAGGCTTGCCTAGCATCATCCACAAAAGGTACTCCAATTTCAGGTTGTTGTTCATCTCTTGGAGTGAATGTAGGGAGGAGAGGTCTAGATGAAGATCCTCTTGTAATTGTAACATGCTGTCCAACAGTTCTATCCCTTCCATTAACTGCTAAAGCATTATGACCACCGGGAACATAAGTTCCATTTACACCACTTTACTGCTATTTTCACCAGCATGGTTTGGTTGGGGCTGAATATTATTTTGAGTAGTTTGCTGATCCAATTTATCCAGCAAATGTGCCATCATCTCTAACATGTTATCAAAAATTTTTTTTGCTCTTGCATCTTTTTCCTCCATCGAAAGACGGGACTCTTCTGACATTCTCTCAACTGTTTTACCCATTTCCCTCAAAGCTTCTGACAAAGTATCTGCTTCTGGCACTAGCGGAAACTGTAACTGAGATCTGGCCTGAGTTTTGATGAAGTATCTGATTGCTCTATCACTCATCTGTCAATTGAAAGACTAGTAGACACAAGATGGCAAGAACTTCTGCTCTGATACCACTGAAATATTCCCTCTCAATTTTTTTGAGTTTTTAAACCCAACAATTACAATAGAATCAATCACCCGTTAAGGTTAGCATAACCGAAACGTACATTTAAAGAACTCTAACCAAGAATGCGCCCTAAAACCACTTAAGGAGGAGGGGCGAGCATATGGTCAGAGCATCCCTAGGATCTACTGAATCAACAAGTACAAGATTCTATTGAAAGAGTAATATTAAACTCGACACCAAAGATGTGCACTCAAGATCCCTTTGCAGGCGAGGTGCTAACATATGGTGGAGTACTACTGCTGAATTGAAATAACAAGGTGGATAACCAGCCACTGAACTTTCCACTCTACCACCAAACAGTGGGGGGAAAAGATTACAACATTAAACTTCTTCTGCTGTGGCAGGCATCCACTGAAACGTGGGAATTCTCCACTTGAAGTGGGTATGAATGGGGTTACAAACAGATTGTCCACACTGGCGGTAAACCATCCAGGGGTGCTTAGTGTGAAATTAATTAAATAGAGCAGCAATAATAAAACTGAAAACAGTACTACTGTTAGCAGCTTGTACAAAGAGAAGGCTGCAATTTTACAATGCCAATTTCACCAATATTCAAGCACCTTGTTATACATTATCTCTCTATTAGAATATAACAAGAAAAGAAGAGGAAAGATAGAAAACAACAATTGTTTTAATTCTGATCAGTGAACTGTAATTCTGGAAATGTATATCAGCAACTACAGAAAATTCGTAATTTGCTCACAATTCAATCAAAGTACCTCCGATGTCCGTGAAATCAAAGCATATATCATTTGGGAGATAGGCGCCCCTGTTGAAACACGGAAAACAGCTCCAAACACCTGCAATTATTAATGGCACACTTCCCAATGCAATGATGAATGGTACGGCCCTTGAGAGGGGCGATTTTCATTATAAAAATGCACTTCAAATTAAAATCCGAAATTGCTTGGAGATGGTCGCCTAGACCTTAGGAATATTATTTTCAAATGCCCAGAGCAATACAAAATTCGTACAATTAACCATGAGCAAAAACAACATTCAGCTGTATGCAAACAGCAACTGTAAAACTGGAAAATACATCAAATTTTCACCTTGAAACACAATCTGCTAGTCTAGATGAGAAGCAACGATAATTCAACTAGGAGTTGTCTTGCAAACACAAAATTGAAGGAAGAACTAGGAGGTCAGTATTCCTCGAAGTAGAAAATGATAAATCATTTTGACAGCATAACTTTAGCAAAATAATGGATGTCTCAATGCTGAAGCCAAGCTTCACTTTTAAAGGAAGAGAGGAGACTGTTCAAGTCCTCCAAGAAGGTACGCCAAAAGCCATGCCTTTTCAAATTTCCAAAAAGAGAATAACTTCTTCAAAATTACGCCCCACTTGAGATAATAAAGAAATAAGATTAAAACCTTTTAACTCCCTCATGTGGCGCCACCCTTAAAGTCCCCTTTTTAAAATAACTTTAAGTTAATCCCTTAGGCCAAGGGGTCAACTGCAAATTAGAATAATTTGCCTTTAACGCAGAGATTCATTAAAACAATATTTTTAAACAGCCAAGGCTTAGTACTGAATACTGCTTCCAACGACGTGATGAACTGAAGGCTGACAACTGCTTACTGCCAGAAATAGTATTTACTATAAATAGTAAATAACGAGGAAAGATCACGAAACCTCCAAAACTGGAATCCTTTGAAACATCTCAACGAGCCTACAGGATTCCGGGATAGGCTGATGAGCTAATGACAGGATCACTGCCAAAAGGGGAACATTACACTATCACTTATCATAATGTTGACTATAGGGTAAATATTTTATTTATACGATTGTTATTTTATATTGAGAAATGTTGAAGTTCAAAAAGAAAGAAAAAAAAATGATGTTGGTGCTTAGTGTTGCCGAAGTTTGCGATGGATCCTCCTAAGCACATATCCATATGAGCCCATGTGTACACAAGACAACCCTATCCATACCTACATGGGCCCTGTACTAGAAACTGAATTGGGTGCAAACTGCACCTGAATTTGGACATAAAACTGAGCAAATGGATAACATAGATAATAGACAAAGTGGGAGGTTGTGGTGTCCTTGGTTTCTAGCCTCCATGAGCCGAAGTATGGGGATTCATTGTACTTTCTTGAGCCAACTGTTATGATCTCTTAGGGTTTAAAGTATGTTGGAAAATAAAATAAAACATAATTTAAACAATGTTAGCTTCTTGTCAAGATTCTTCTAGCAGAATTTTGGTGTTATTGGTTGGAAATTGGGGGTGACTTTATGATGTTAACTCCTTGCATTGATTACCATGGGTTTTACCGTGCTAAATATAAACAAGGGCCAAATCAAAGGGTTGAGAGAAGTAAATTTGAAGTTTAAGTTCTTCTGGGTGAAAGATGAGCTGGTTTGTGTCACAATGCTTCATTAATGAATCTCTATATTTTTCAACTTGATATCGTCTTCTTATATTTCCCTAAACAATATCACCATTGATAAGAGGTTTGGCATTTTAGGGGCATGATGTGTGTCTGTGTGTAAGAAGAAATTTTGAGTGAATCCTTTATGGCCAAGAGTAAGGGTTCCCATTTCCATGAAGAATTGCATTTCTTCAAGTGAGTAAGATTGAAAGCAATAGTTTTCTTCTGGATTTAACTTTAAGAGCTCTTGAATTGCAACTATTAGGGTTACACTAAAGTTTTAATTTAGTTCTGGCTAAAAATTCACCAAGCTTGAATATTTTTCTCTCCATAACATGTGTTGCCTCAAATTTTCTTGCATGAGGGTTCCATGTATGCTTTGTTTTCTAAACTGTAGCTCGCACTTATTTTATGTACATTGCCATTCCTGCTTTATATGAAATTTAAGACATTATTGGAAGATTGTATACTTGTAGATTTGGTATTTATTGTTAGTACCTGCCTACCACCTATAGGCTGGGGCTTTATATTTTTTCCTGAATGAAATGCACATCAGATGAAGTTTGAGTGAATTCTTTATGGCCAGGAGTATGGGTTCCACTTCCATGAAGAATTGCATTTCTTCAAGTGAGTAAGATGGAAAGCAATAGTTTTCTTCTGGGTTTATGTTTAAGAGCTCTGGAATTGCAACTATTACGGTTACACTAAAGTTTTAACTTAGTGCTGGCTATAAATTCACCAAGCTTGAATATTTTTCTCTCCATAACATGTGTTGTCTCAAATTTTCTTGTATGAGGGTTCCATGTATGCTTTGTTTTCTAAACTGTAGCTTGCACCTATTTTATGTACATTGCAATTCCTGCTTTATATGAAATTTAAGACATTATTGGAAGATTGCATACTTGTAGATTTGGTATTTATTGTTAGTCCCTGCCTATCTATAGGGTGGGGCTTATGTTTTTGCCTGAATGAAATGCATATTAGATGTCCTCGGGCAGCACACAGCAAAATATTTCAAGGCTTTTGTATTGTCTAAACTTTGGAACACTTCACCCCATTGAAATGTGTGCAGGCTTTCTAATGTTGTTTTGTCAGATTTGCTTTGCTTTATCTGTTATAAACTTATAGGCAATAGGAAGATTGTGTTATCCAGGCAGTTTTGTGAATTTTGAATTTGGTGAAATTATAATTTGGTCGAGGAGAAGTTAAATCTAATGTTTTTACCCCTATTTCCTGGCAAACGTGCCATTCTGCAAAACAGTGCCTTGTCTATGCTTCCACATTTTGCATACATGCCTACCAGGGCAATTGCAACAATAACATTGGCAAAAAATCCTCCCTTTATTCTTTGATAGATGTCCATTTTGTGTTCCAAAGCTCCCATGTAGGCACAGGCAGGAAGGATACTGGCGAAAATTGCATTTGCTTGAAAGTTTGTGAGTCTTTTTAAAAGTCCATTTTGTGCATATCCTGCAGTCATGGCATTCCATGAGATCACATTTCATCAAGCTGTCAAACAGTTCACTGCAACTACTGGCTGAAACACACACATATTATTAGGATAATATCGTTGCTTTAACGAGTGGGCAGAGCCCTGTTCTGAGATGATTCAATGATGGAGCTTCTTATGAGGTCCTGTTCGATTGTGAAAATGGCCACATTTCTGGTAGCTACACTTGCAGGGGGCTGTATCGGTGAAAGATAAGCACAAGGTTTCTTACTGTGTTAGTTGCGTTAGGGGATTTGGTACAACTGTGAGTGTGCTTTGCCCCTTCTCCCACAGGAAATCTTCATATCTCTGTCAGCAGTCAGTTTTGACCACAATTTTGACTTTTGCTAGGCAACTGGGTACTCTAAGTTGGTTGCTGTGTATATAACCTATAGCAAACACTGGTTGCAGGTTTTTCATTTGGAGACATGGTAAGATTCTTCTGTCAATAACCACTCATTTTTTTATATGTATTTTAGAGGAGGGGGTGATGCAAAAGGCAATGTTTCAAAAACTAGAAGAACAAAAAAAATTATTCAACCCACTTTTTCTAATGTTCAAAGATTTAATATTTAGCTGTCTAGAATATTTTTCACACAAAATTTTAAGGTTATCTTAAAATTGTATTTACTAAAAGGAGCAGGAGCTTTGTTTTTATGCATTGTAGTTGTGTTTTTTTATTGATTTTGTTTTTTAAATCATGCATTGAGATTGGCAATTACAGCTTATACGGTAGGCTTGTTAAGCTGCATTATACAGTTACGTTTGAAACTAGAATGGTTCACATTAATATATGAGCTCCTACTTATCACTCCACATGCTTGCATGGCCTATATTATAGCTGCTTAAAAATGTGACTTTCAGAAAAGTAAAATTAAATCTTTATTTTTTGACTGAATTCAAGCTATGACAATTTTAGAGACACAGATTATTATTTCCTAAATTTTGGTTACACTGAGATAGACCCAATAACTTGGGGATGGCTAATCTGTCCAACACATGTATGTAAATTGCAAAAATCTCCACACACTCAGAGTCTAAGTCTAAGATTAGCTGGTTTTATCAACTTGAATCATGAGCTTCCCTGAAGAGGAGATTCCGTCCATGGTTCTTTACGCAATCATCTCAGTAGATGGCTTGGAAGAGCAAAGTCTATTCTCTTAATAAAACCCTTACATCAAATTTTCTTTCAGTCTTCTCATTCTATGGCTTTGAAAATTCTGACTGGTTAACTACATCAGCGTATAGTTGCAACTACTTGGAGCTGACGTCATCACAAAAGAGCTAGCTACTTCATCAGTTGCCTATAAATAAAGGCTTTCACAACTTTGGTAGGATTTTTGCCTAATTCCATATGATGTCGTGAGTCTATGTATGCTCTGAGTGTTTTTAGCATTTTCCTCTTTTAACCAGAATTGTTTGCATAGCGCATAGGCATGGGGCTATTTTTAAACATCAAACTATGCAAGACCTAAAAAGTAAGTTTTTGCCAAGGTTGACCTAATTTTACACAAATAAAGTACTTTCTATTTGTTTGCTTATTGCTAGAAAGGTTATCTTATTGCACAATGATTTGGAAGATAAGTAAGCATGAAATGTAAATGCTACAATTTAGACAAAACTGTTATTTGAATTCCTTAAGATGTGTGAGGACGTTCTTGGCCCCAGAAAAATCTATAAGAAAAAAAGAAAAAAGAAAATCTACAGAGCCTTTAATGGCCCTTATAAAGGCAACTGTAGTTTTAATGATTGAGATAGGGCATGTGCTGGCATCTTGAACTCTGATTATAGGTGGATTGACAAGCTCAAATTTACTATTCAACATGGTCATGAGTTCAAAACCCAGATAAACAGAAACTATCCCTTGTGGGCTTTCATGAGATGGTGTCATATGCTAAATTTGTGCCAATCCGGACAATTAAAAGTTTGAAAAAAGCATGGAAATTTTAAACAGCTACAAACAATATCATTGTCTAGTGGGCTATTTCATGCAAATTATTACAAATTTTTATTTCTTAAGTAATGTCGGGAAAATTTTCTTGATTTTGACAGGTGGGATGAAAAGCATAGTTAAAATAGTTTGTGCTCAAGCAGATGTAACAGGCAAACTAGACATGCTTGGATTCTGTTTGCAACGCTAACTGGTTATATTAAACACAACAACACTGCTTCTCACTGTGACATATGCATTTGCAGCACCTATTCTTAAGGGCTTAGGTCCATTGGACAAAATGACAGAAGCAACAAGCAAATTTTCCCTGTGAACAATTCCTCAATTATTTGATTTTGCAAAGAGTTACCCACTCACTAGGTTTTTAAAATCACAGGGAAAGTTATTTGTCATGTCTACCATCTCTGGATCTGCTTTAACTGTCCATGTTGTCTTCAGTTGGCTGTTGATGCTCAAGCTAGGATGGGGACTAGCTGGGGCAGCAGTATTGCTAAATTTATCATGGTGGATGGTAGTATTGGGTCAAATAGCCTATATATTTAGTGGCACCTGTGGTGGAGCTTGGACTGGATTTTCATGGAGTGCATTTCACAATTTGGGAGGACTCTTACGTCTTCCATTGTCCTCAACTATTGTGATGAGGTTACCCATTCAAATCACAGTTTTATTTCTTGAAATTTTATACATTTTGATTTTTTGAGGTCCAATATTCACATTTTATTTTATTTGTTTATCTTGGATCTAAAGAATGCAGAAGTTGCAACAGACTCTCTAGCTATATGGTACTGCACTAAAACTTAACATAGTTTAACATAGCTGCAGATTTATTTTGTTGCTTTTAAAGTTTTAACTGTTTAGAATTTAACATAGTTTTGATCAACTTGTATGCCACATAAATTTGGTGTTTTGGATTTATACGAGATATTTGGGATTCAACATAGCTATCAGGTAAGTCCAGAAGTCCAATGACATTACTTTCTTTCTTTACCCTTTCAAGGAGTGATTAGGAACCTAGCTCCTCTTGTTTGAGGGGGCTGGAGTGTTCAACCACTGAGTTACATTGCTATGGATATTAGTCCCTTTGTGATTTAGAGTGTATTGTTCACTTCCATCATCGCTTTAAGCTACATCGAGGACTAGAATTCAAATGTAGGATTTCCCATTGGCATTGTGGGGTGATCTACCAGTGATGTATGGCGCCTTTGCAATTAGAATTGCCTTGTTCTTTCCCAACATTCCAAAGCAATCAGAAGAGCTAATTTTTTTAATTTTTTTGAGTGCAAGGGTTTTGTTGTACCCAAACCGAAATTTTTGCTTCATTAAGGCATTTTGCTTAAAATGGTCTAAACCTTGTAAAAGTGGGGTCAAAACTCAATTTTCGGGCAAATAAAGTATGGGCTTTTAGTCAGTGTGATGCCAGGAAGATACTGGCAAAATTTGAAAATTTTGAAAATTAGGGTTTCTGAAATCTATTTTTAGCCCGAAACCCTAAAAAATAGGAACTTGTCAGACTTGGATGAAATTAATTTTGATTGGCTTATTTCACATCACAATCACAGTGGTGAAGTCAGTTTCAGTTAAAAGTCAGTTTAAGGCTGGTGGGTAGTTTTCACTTTTTTAGGAGAAAAGTTAGGATCTTCGGGGTCATCAATGGCAGTTGGCCAGTACCAGGTGTCAATATCTAAGCCTGAAACTCAAAGAGGAACGCTCTACGATAAAAGATGTTGGAAATAATGCTTTTTGATGGAGGGGATTTTCAGATTGGCAAAAAGTGCTAAAATATTCTAAGTCTGGGAACTTTTCACTATGTAACGTAGTAGACACTTGCGCAATCAACGTGCAAATCAACTTTATAGTGTCCGTACATGTGAAAATGATGAAGTATAGTCATCCACACACCTCAGCAGTCACAACGCTTCGACATGGTCAACCGCAGGGATGGATACAGCGTTTGCAAAGCATAAAATGGTGAAAATCAATGAATTCAAAACAAATCCGCTCCCCTGTAGCCTAGGGGCGCCCTTCCTTTTGAAGGTCAAGATTGGAGTGTTTTGGATTAAGAACACATTCATTATGTTCAGTTTTCAGTCGGCTTTCCGATTAGCCATGAAGCAAGATTATCCGAGTTACAGAACTCCGGCAAACGAAGACAGAAGCAGAGGTTACGAAGAGTGTTTTCATCAAGGAGGCAGTCTAGAGATGCAAATCCGCTCCCTTCTAGCCCAAGGGCGATTTTCTTTTTGAAGGCCCAGATCTAGATGCATGTGTGTTTTGATGGTTTCAGCCTTTGCAGAATTAGTTTAGCTTTTCAACGAGCTATCAAGCGAAAGCGTATCCAGTACAGAAATCCGGTTATCGGCGGTGGAAGTGGAAATTGCAAGCAAGATACATGTCAGATGAAGTTTTGTAGAATGCAAATCTGCTCCCCTGTAGCCCAGGGGCGATCCTGAATAAGACCTGTTTGATGGATGAATTTGCAATTGAGGTCTTCCTAAGATCTCTTCCAGCTCAGTCCAGCTTTGCAGTGTATCCGTTCACAAGACGATCCGATATTCTGAGTAACTGTGACAGAGGTCCTACCGAGCATGTAAAACAAAGGATGGTGAAGCGTAGCTACACAAAGCTGCACAGCTGTAGGCTAGGGGCGATTCTCCTTTAGGCCTGCCAGACGGGGTTATTTGCAATTACAGTCTTCACAAGACTTGTGTGCAATTACTCAAGCTATCCAACGAGTCTAGCCGACAGCCTCCGGGATTTGGCGAATGCTCGTACGTGCGAGGTCAAGATGATAATGCTGTGAAGAAGAGCTGATTGAAGGCAGTTCAAAAAACGACTAAGTGTAAGAATGTTATTTTCTTTGAAAAAGGCGATTTTCTTTTAGAGGCCTTAAAAGCAATTTTCTGGCTTCGTCGTCTCCAAGAACATCTCTTGCAAGTTGACCAAACTATACAGCAAGACAGACGGCACGCGTATCGGAACATTCCAGTTCCCGGTATCAAGGGTCAAAGTATGGTGTTCAGTTGAAAATCACACTTTTGTCAAAATGGTGTTTGAGCTATCACAGAATAGGGGCGCTCATGCTTTTGGGGTTCTTAATACAATTTTCAGATCCCTCACATACAGTCATTGGATGCAGGATACTTCTAGTCATGCAATGAATCCATTATTCAGTCAGTGGAGTTCATTATTCATTGTCAGCGGCAGTTTGAAACATCAGAAGGCAAAACTAAGAAATGGCTAAGTCTGGAGTCAAAACATCAATTTAATCAGAGGCGCCTTATTTTCTAAGGTATCAGATGAGCTCCATAGCAGTTGTTGCTCCCAGCAGACATTTCATCCTTGTCATACAAGCTTCGCGGTGGATATCTCAGCACAGTCGCAGGCTCAGTCAGTCAGCCAGAAATCAGAGCTGAACATGGTCAGTTGTAACTTTGCAGTCAGCTACAAAATAGGAGATTCTTAAAAATCTCATAACTCTTGCAAATGGAAGCCTAAAAGATCAAAATTTGACTTTTTGGAATCAGGGAAGTGTGTTGAACACAGCAAGATGCTATTTTTGGCAAAAAATGAAAAAAAATATTTTTGCATGCAGAGCATTGAAAAGTGACGAATTTCTTCAAAGACAGATATTGGCACCATTTTTAGTTTTTGCATGTGTTAAAAATTAAGATATTATTTTTAGTCTGAAGACTCAGAGACAGTGGCAGTTCAACTGGAGAGAAGCCAATCGATTTTCCTTTTTCTAAATTAGGGTTACATTATGCATGCATGATGGTATGAATTGTTTATTTAAACAAGCATGGCGCCTTTCATCATTCACACAGCTTTGAAAGTTCGAATTTCTTCAAAGAGATTGGCGAATTTTCATCAAAGGATCAAGTTCGAAGGTGATAAAATATTCTTTTGCAGGTACAAGTTCAGATTCAGCATCAGATTCAAGGCAGAGTGGCGATTTTGACAGAAGAAGATAATAATTAAATAAAAAATTAAAAAAAATATCTTTCTTCTTCTCTATATTTCTTCCATCTTCTCGTCTTAAATTCTCTTGCATGTTCGAAGTGTTGGCAGATTTTGGCAAAACAAAATATCTGGGTTGATTCAGAAGAGCTTTCTCAGCAAAACCCATGTGCCAGAATTTTTCAGGAAAATTTGTTCCAGAACATCTGTTCTTGAAGCTTTAATTTTCTCAACCGAAATTCTTTTGCATGGCTGAGTAAAGGGTAAATTTTTGCATTTCTGACGTTCTGGGTTGTCTTAGAATCATTTTCTGGACAAAACCCATATCTCAGATTTTTTCGTAAAAAATTCTCATCCGACAAGCTATTTTTAGCCTCAGCAGGCTATTTTTGGCTTTCCAAAAAAGTTGTCAGAATATAGCCGTGTGCACAGTCAACAGGCAAGTTTTTCAGAATGCAGTTCACTCAGCTCGAATTCAAGACCAAATCGGTCTTAACCCATGACTTCATCGGAACAGTTGATACAGATCTACATAAGGTGTTGCCGGAGGTGGTTTTGGATCCACTCAAAATCAGGGATTCAGTTATCAAGAATATTCAGCAATCCGGGTTGCTTGAGGCCGCTTCCATACCTATTTCGGTGCATTGCGTGGAGTTTGTAATATCTTGCATCAAGCATTACAATTCCGCTACACGAGAGATACGGTCAATAGATGGACGTGTTATATGCAGTCTCAAACCTCTTGATATCGAGCGAAGTCTAGATATTCCTCAACATTCGGATGGGATGGTTATTTCCATGAGTCAAAGCGAGCAGGCATTCAATGCTGGACTGGATAAGTGTCAAAACAAGATGATAGAGAGATGGCTGAAACAAAAGAAAAGCAAGTTGCCAAACAACTTGGGTCGTGGCGAGTGTAAGGATGAATACAATATTTTGATTACACTGCTTAATCGTGTCTCAGGTCATGCAGATGCGAACAAATTTCACCCGTGGATGTATTATATCATTGGTGAATCATCTCGGGGCAAGAGCATTATGACTGGGCATCCTTCATCAGAGATGTTATTCACGAGCAAATCACCGGTTTCCTAGCTGCGCATCAATTTCATATGTGTTCTTACCTGGTGTACTTGATTGCTTATCAGAATCAGTTTAATGGTTTGAATACGGTGGGCATACTCAGTGTACAGAAAGTCTATCGTTACTATGACCAGCTTGAGTTCACAAAGGCTGAAAGTCATTTTAAACGTGTACAAGAGGCTTTCTTGACTTATACAGTGAGAAACTTGGACCGGGAGTTGCATATTCGCATCTCGACAGTTGCCAGAGCAGCAATGAAGAATTGGGCAGATTGGTACATTCAGTTCCCTACATACACCTATATCCGTGTCTATGGATACACAGGAAAACCAGCTATGTTACCACGTTATCCTTCGGATAAAACAATATTCATGGAGTTCCTGAGGCAGCTATATGAAGTTCACAAACGTTTGCGCATCAAGCGTAAACCAGCTGCCGAGTTTCCTTTGCAATTCGGGATGTATTGGTGTAGGACGGCAGTTGATGCTAAGACCGCAGGTCAAGAGTTAGAAAATTGCAAACTCAAGTACCTGGTGGATACACGCACATATGATCCTTGGGGTCATTACGCAGCTCGCCTGGGTAATCTCTCTTATCACAAACCTACGATGGAAGATTATTGGGTGAATTGTGAGGATGATTTCGAAGTTCGCAGACGTAGCTATAGCAGGTTCTCTCTTCCACAAGTTTCTGTTTTCTTGGCAGAAGATGTGGAAGGATTGACAGAGGATGAGGGAGATACACTTCCTCAATTTTACAGAGAGCAGGTTGATGGACAACCACTGCCGTTAGTAAACTGGTATGCCAAAGAGTTCGCATCAGTAAAGGAGAGATCGAGCAGGGTCATCCAAAATAGTATGCTTTATTTAGAAAGCAGAAGGTTGAGAAAGGCATCTATGCCTAGAGCAGAGCCGCCAACAGAAGGACTTGTATTGCCTTCTTCTTCAAAACCTAAGCAGAAGAAGAGGAGCAATCCTCCTAAAAAGAATCCAGCGCCTAGTAATTCAAAGGGAAAAGCATCTGTTGCGATTCCACATGTAGAGCCAGTCAGAGAAGTTATTCAGACTTCTCCGCAGCTTGAGGTTCAGCCCCGTATGCCGTCACCGACACCATTAGAGCAACCTCCCATTCCAATTCACATTGATTTGGACGTAGATTCACCTCCTCGCAGCGATTCTTTTATACATTCACATTCATCAGATCCTCCTACGACTAGTACAGGTCTTTCCAGTGGGATTAGTCGGGATTCATCTTGGCTTGAGAGTCAGCCGGGAAGAAAAAGGAGGCAACCATCTTACATACTTGATCATTCAGATTTTGATCATGACCATCAAGATGTGCCTGAAAAGAGGATCAAGAAGGAGATACATATTGGGAGAAGTGCAGATAAGGAATTCATTGTTGAGACTGCTGTACCTCCAGAAGATAAGAGTCTAGACGAGATGGAAGCTCAAGACTTCGAGGTTATCACAGTTCATTTCGGTAAGAGTACTCGTCAGACAGATATTGATCTCCTACAGGTTGCTACAGATAGCGTCAAAGATAGGATGGTGAAAGATGGTGAAGATAAATCAGCTCTCAAGGCTGAAATACAGCAGCTTCGCCAGTACATTTCTAGCCTTGTACACAGGACAGGGGATGTTGTCACCGCGCTTCCACATATGTTAGAACCACCAGCAGAGCAGGGTCAGATTGATCTCTTGGTTGCATATGGTAAGCGATTGGAGGAATGGGAAGAGGAGTTTGTTGCTAGAGGTCGCCTTATACTTACAGAATTGTATCAATTGCGGTATAATGCACGTGAGCTTCGTTTACGACTTCAAGATGAGGAACGTGATTTGGCTATTAGTAGACCCAGGGATGAGATTCTGATTGCCAACTTGGGAATGTCATTTGATTCAGTCACAGAGGCAGAGGATAAAGAAGAGGTCTACATTTGGAGAACACAGTTGATCTTCAAGGCAGAGATAGAAGGAAAGATCGTATCTGAGGTGGCTGAGAGCAGAGAGCATGTTACTAGTGCACTCCGCTATATAAGAGACTTTGTGTCTCAATTACCATGTGTATATCAGCGTGTGGGTGGTGACTATGTTGAGCTTGCTGACATCCAGTTAGAGCTCCAAGCACTTATTCACGGTATTTTCAGTGGCGAGACCATTGGCTGTAAGATGAATCAGCTTACAGCCATGTCAACATTGTTTGATGAGGCAATCAGGAGAAAGGGTGAGTTCCAGTGTCAGATGACTAATGGAGAAGACATGCTGCACAGACATAGGATTCTTCGCCAAAGCTTCAGTTCTCCAGATGGAGATGCAGTCAACGACCTCGTAGATTGGTTAATTTCTCAAGATCAGGGTCAGTAGACTTCAGTTAAAGGCGTCCCACCTTTTTCCAAGATAGACATTAGACACAGGAGTTAAACTCGAGGCTTCTTTCCGAGTTAACTGGTTGTTACACATTGCATGCCATGTCTTTCTTGGAAATATCTACAAACACTTGGAGTTTAGATTAGATCTTTCAGTTAACTGATGATAGCATTCCAGTTGACTTGCTTTCAATAAGGACGTGCGTGTTGCACTTTGTCCATTTAGATTAGATGTTTCAGTTAACTGATGGTAGTTTCCCAGTTAACTGTGTAGGTTCATTCAATTAGGTTTAGAGAATAAGATCTCTCAGATGCATTGCAAGATCAGAGGCTGACCTAAGGTGATTTTAGGTTGCCTACACCTTGAAGTCTATAAATAAGAGCTTTA
>CM021104.1:595363975-595433762 GCA_007115665.2 Sequoiadendron giganteum
ATATATTTAATATAGACATTATTATAGTTTTATCGATAATGAAATATATTGGTATATCTATAATAATATTTAGATATTATATAGATATATTCATATATTTAATAAAGGTGAAATAAAAACTATAATAGTTTATATTTAAATGTAATACTAAATGTATTTATAACATTTTAATATATAAATTAAAATTACTTTGCCTTGGAAATAATGAAAATGGACTTATATAGTTATTTGGTAATTATAATACATTTATCATATGGAATAAAGGAATTTCGAAATTTATAAACCATTGGAAAATACATGGGAAGTATTATTGGGGAAATTTATTCGAAATTCATAAAACCATTGAGAAATACGTGGAAATATTAAAGGGAAATTTAAATGCTAAGACTATAGACTTTTGAAGATTTTAAATCAAAGTTTTAAATAAATGAAAATTGCGAAAATCCTTCATTGAGGAAAAACGCGACTGTGGAAGTTGAAAGCAATGGCTGAAATGGTGAACCCGTGCGTAGCTCCTCATGGTGCATGACCAGGGTGCAACCCGCACAATCTCCAACTGGAAACGCGAAGAGGAAGGGGCGGAATAAGGCTAGATGAAACACATTTTCTCATTGACGTTTTCCTTCGGAGAAGAAGCCGCCGTTTTTTGGACGACTGGCTGTAGGTGGCTATCATTCGTGTTTCACCATGTGTAAGTGGAACTTTCTTCTCATTTTTAGGTCGATTCATCCCTTATTTTGCTGAGTAAGTATCCAATAGCTGCCACATTTCGTTTTGAAACATTCAAAAGAGTAGTTCTGTCATCTTTCATGCCCTCAATGGTGGAGTTTGTTGCAAATTCGGGTCTATAAATAGATTGCAGCCATTCTTTGTTTGGTATCACTTGAGCAATCCGAGTTTAGCATTTTTTGAGCTACCATATCCATTTCCTTGTTTGTTTGTATTTTCTGTTTTGCTGAGTTGAACATACAGTGGCTTTTACCAGCAAATATCAAATTTCTGTGTTAAATCCTTCTTGAGTTTTGAGTGAAGTGAAGCCATAGTTGAGAAAGCTTTTATTAGAAGAGACCAATTTGTGAGAAGTGATTTGAGAGACCACCACAGTTTGTGAAACTTGAATAGAAGCCATTTTCATTTAAGATTTTGGAAGGTTGCTGAAGGAGTGTC
Source organism: Sequoiadendron giganteum (assembly GCA_007115665.2). NCBI lineage: Eukaryota > Viridiplantae > Streptophyta > Pinopsida > Cupressales > Cupressaceae > Sequoiadendron > Sequoiadendron giganteum. The sequence continues at coordinate 595,365,143 of CM021104.1, forward strand.
AAGAAGAGCAGTGCTGGGAAAAAGAGCTTCCAAATACCAGGCATGAATCTATTTTATTGTGACTCTTTGTTTGATATGCTACATTCTCTTGGTCTTGTGATTGATGTTTGCAAATAGTTAAAGATAATTAGTTATGTTTGTTAAACTCTCATAAGCAATGCATTTAAGGGTAAATGTATAAAGGGATTGTAAAAAGGGTAAATAAAGCATTCTAGAAAAGTAAAACTAGAAATTGCATATTGCATGATTGCATTATTGAATGGAATCCATATGAGGAGGCTATGTCTATACTAGTTTTTATATGCTAGGATCGGAATGAGGACAGGAGTCAAGTATATTCAAGCAGCTTAGAGTTTTAGATTAACTGAGATAGGCTCCTAAGATAAAGATTTCCGAAACAGGAGAGAAGGAATGAATTACTTGTCAAGCTGGATTATTTCTAGTAAGTTAGAATGTCGTAGGTTGGTCTGGGATGAAAGATAATCCAGTGAAGGACTTGAACCTATAATTGTTGTCTTGAATTAGATTGATGTAGGATAGTCTGGGATGATTGACAATCCAGTGAAGGACTTAGCCTACTCGTAGTATAAGATAGCCTTAAGTCAAATTGGCCCTGAGTAGTGTATATGATAGATGACCTTCATTCGAAGTATTGAATGAGAATACTTTGGCCAAAGTAGTGGAAGGTACGACATCCACTTAGATGTGAGATAGTCGAGACTACACTGTCAGTTCATTGTGATCCATCATGCTAGTTCGGGATTGTGAAATAGCAAGTTCTAGATGTATAGGACACAACACTATGCTTAGTTGGGTTGTCGCAGCCGGTTACTTTACCAATCTCTTCATTCGAAGGGAGGGCCATCTATTGAATGATAGATGTGTGGGGGACCACATTAACAGTCCGTGGTTGGCGGAAAAGCGCCTGAGTGATGTTTCTCCTCCACTGCAGGCGACGGATACACCAAGATTTGAAAGGAAGGGAACTTGGACCGTCTTACTACTATTTGTGCAAAAGCTTACGAGCTATGTATGTAATTTGTTTTACTTTTGTACTCTGATTTATATTTACAATGAAAATGGAATTCATGTGGAAATATTTATTGTAACTTGCATGTATTTATCAATAAAGAAAGGAAGAAGTTTATTGCAATGTCTTTGTTACTTGTTACTTTTATATGTTTGGAATGAAATGTTAGAATTCTTTTTGTTTACCCAGTTTTGGGGTTGTTACATTTTTGACCAATACCACTATTGAAGCAAATGGGCTTTTGCTTGGTCTGATGAACCCTACCTCAAGAAGTTCTTTGATAGTCTTTTCTATTTCATCCTTCTGCTTCTTTGGGTAGCGGTAAGGAGTAGTAATGACAGGTTTGGCACCTTCTTCTAATTCAATCACATGCTCACACCCTCTTTCAGGTGGTCTTCCTGAAGATAAGTCGCCAAAAACCTTGCTCTTTTTAGAAAGAAGAGCTTGTATATCAGGTGGGTATTGTCTTTTCTCTACAACCGGATCAGCTAGTAAGATCATACACTCTGCTGCCCACTCAACTTGATCATTACGGATCAGCCTCTCCATTCGTTTCAAGGACACAATCCGTGGCCCTCTATTGGACATGCCTCTCAAAACCACCTTCTTCCCATTAGCTTGGAATTTCAATTCCATTGTTTGCAGATTCAAAGAGATCGCAGCCATTGTATTCCCAAAACAGCATCGGTATCACCAATGCCTACCACATAGAAGTCATCCTTCACCTCATAATTCCCCAATTGCATAGAGAGATTAGGAATTTTCTTGGTGCACAATATGGTAAAGCCATTTGCTACCATTACTTTGAATCCTTCAAAGTCTTTAGTCTTCAAACCTCTTTTGGTAACTAGGCCTTCGTCAATAAAATTGTGAGTTGCTCCAATATCAATTAGAGCAACAATCCTTTGAGAGCTAACCACTCCACATACTCGAAAGGATTCGTTCTTTTGGAAACTAGATAGTTGGGCAAAAGCACTACCATCTCCAAATTCTAGTTCCTCTTCTGGAGCTTCTTCTTCCTCATCACTTGCTGTTTCATACTGCTGATCAAGTGGATCAGATTCTGATCCATAATCAGAATAGCTCTCCATTTGTTGAACTTTACCTTTCCCATAACAACGGTGACCCCTTGTCCAAGGTTCACGACAAGTATAACAAACTCCCTCTTTTCTGAGCTAATCACAGAGTTCATCAGATATTCTTTATGGATACTTGTTGGGCTGATTAGGAGTGAACTTCTTCTTATCCTTTTTGAATGGTTTAGACTGAAATTTTGGCCTTGGAGCAGCCAACTCCATGCTCCTTGCTTTCTTGATTGCTTCATCCAATGATGGTGGATCAAAGGCTTTGACCCATCCTTTCAAAGGCTCCATCAAACCTTCCGCAAATAGAACCACAAGTCTTCTTTCAGTAATGTTAGGCACCATTACTGATAGCCTTTGAAAATCAGCAACATAGGTATCTAAAGATCCATGTTGTTTCAATTGTGCCAATTCCCAGAAACTCAACTCAGGATCTCTGGTATCAAACCTTTCAATTAATTTGTTGGTAAACTCTTCATAGGCGTGGATAAGGTTATGGCCAAGAGTAACCAAACCATGAGTCCACCATTCATGAGCCACTCCATCCAAGTGCAATGTGGCAAACTTAATTGCATCGTCCTCCGGCATTGGTCTAAGTGAGAGATAATTATCCAATTTCTGAACCCATGCTCTAGCTGCACACTTATTACTTCCATCAAAATGGTCCAAAGTAATCTTACCCAATGCTTACTGAAAATCATTCCTATGATTTGTGAAAGGGCGTTGTTCATTCCTTCCACCGTTCCTTCTGCTTCTTTGATTCATGAATTGATCAAAGGTCCATGCATCTCTCATATCAGGGGGTAAAGAGATGTACTCCATATAGGCTTGCCTAGCATCATCCACAAAAGGTACTCCAATTTCAGGTTGTTGTTCATCTCTTGGAGTGAATGTAGGGAGGAGAGGTCTAGATGAAGATCCTCTTGTAATTGTAACATGCTGTCCAACAGTTCTATCCCTTCCATTAACTGCTAAAGCATTATGACCACCGGGAACATAAGTTCCATTTACACCACTTTACTGCTATTTTCACCAGCATGGTTTGGTTGGGGCTGAATATTATTTTGAGTAGTTTGCTGATCCAATTTATCCAGCAAATGTGCCATCATCTCTAACATGTTATCAAAAATTTTTTTTGCTCTTGCATCTTTTTCCTCCATCGAAAGACGGGACTCTTCTGACATTCTCTCAACTGTTTTACCCATTTCCCTCAAAGCTTCTGACAAAGTATCTGCTTCTGGCACTAGCGGAAACTGTAACTGAGATCTGGCCTGAGTTTTGATGAAGTATCTGATTGCTCTATCACTCATCTGTCAATTGAAAGACTAGTAGACACAAGATGGCAAGAACTTCTGCTCTGATACCACTGAAATATTCCCTCTCAATTTTTTTGAGTTTTTAAACCCAACAATTACAATAGAATCAATCACCCGTTAAGGTTAGCATAACCGAAACGTACATTTAAAGAACTCTAACCAAGAATGCGCCCTAAAACCACTTAAGGAGGAGGGGCGAGCATATGGTCAGAGCATCCCTAGGATCTACTGAATCAACAAGTACAAGATTCTATTGAAAGAGTAATATTAAACTCGACACCAAAGATGTGCACTCAAGATCCCTTTGCAGGCGAGGTGCTAACATATGGTGGAGTACTACTGCTGAATTGAAATAACAAGGTGGATAACCAGCCACTGAACTTTCCACTCTACCACCAAACAGTGGGGGGAAAAGATTACAACATTAAACTTCTTCTGCTGTGGCAGGCATCCACTGAAACGTGGGAATTCTCCACTTGAAGTGGGTATGAATGGGGTTACAAACAGATTGTCCACACTGGCGGTAAACCATCCAGGGGTGCTTAGTGTGAAATTAATTAAATAGAGCAGCAATAATAAAACTGAAAACAGTACTACTGTTAGCAGCTTGTACAAAGAGAAGGCTGCAATTTTACAATGCCAATTTCACCAATATTCAAGCACCTTGTTATACATTATCTCTCTATTAGAATATAACAAGAAAAGAAGAGGAAAGATAGAAAACAACAATTGTTTTAATTCTGATCAGTGAACTGTAATTCTGGAAATGTATATCAGCAACTACAGAAAATTCGTAATTTGCTCACAATTCAATCAAAGTACCTCCGATGTCCGTGAAATCAAAGCATATATCATTTGGGAGATAGGCGCCCCTGTTGAAACACGGAAAACAGCTCCAAACACCTGCAATTATTAATGGCACACTTCCCAATGCAATGATGAATGGTACGGCCCTTGAGAGGGGCGATTTTCATTATAAAAATGCACTTCAAATTAAAATCCGAAATTGCTTGGAGATGGTCGCCTAGACCTTAGGAATATTATTTTCAAATGCCCAGAGCAATACAAAATTCGTACAATTAACCATGAGCAAAAACAACATTCAGCTGTATGCAAACAGCAACTGTAAAACTGGAAAATACATCAAATTTTCACCTTGAAACACAATCTGCTAGTCTAGATGAGAAGCAACGATAATTCAACTAGGAGTTGTCTTGCAAACACAAAATTGAAGGAAGAACTAGGAGGTCAGTATTCCTCGAAGTAGAAAATGATAAATCATTTTGACAGCATAACTTTAGCAAAATAATGGATGTCTCAATGCTGAAGCCAAGCTTCACTTTTAAAGGAAGAGAGGAGACTGTTCAAGTCCTCCAAGAAGGTACGCCAAAAGCCATGCCTTTTCAAATTTCCAAAAAGAGAATAACTTCTTCAAAATTACGCCCCACTTGAGATAATAAAGAAATAAGATTAAAACCTTTTAACTCCCTCATGTGGCGCCACCCTTAAAGTCCCCTTTTTAAAATAACTTTAAGTTAATCCCTTAGGCCAAGGGGTCAACTGCAAATTAGAATAATTTGCCTTTAACGCAGAGATTCATTAAAACAATATTTTTAAACAGCCAAGGCTTAGTACTGAATACTGCTTCCAACGACGTGATGAACTGAAGGCTGACAACTGCTTACTGCCAGAAATAGTATTTACTATAAATAGTAAATAACGAGGAAAGATCACGAAACCTCCAAAACTGGAATCCTTTGAAACATCTCAACGAGCCTACAGGATTCCGGGATAGGCTGATGAGCTAATGACAGGATCACTGCCAAAAGGGGAACATTACACTATCACTTATCATAATGTTGACTATAGGGTAAATATTTTATTTATACGATTGTTATTTTATATTGAGAAATGTTGAAGTTCAAAAAGAAAGAAAAAAAAATGATGTTGGTGCTTAGTGTTGCCGAAGTTTGCGATGGATCCTCCTAAGCACATATCCATATGAGCCCATGTGTACACAAGACAACCCTATCCATACCTACATGGGCCCTGTACTAGAAACTGAATTGGGTGCAAACTGCACCTGAATTTGGACATAAAACTGAGCAAATGGATAACATAGATAATAGACAAAGTGGGAGGTTGTGGTGTCCTTGGTTTCTAGCCTCCATGAGCCGAAGTATGGGGATTCATTGTACTTTCTTGAGCCAACTGTTATGATCTCTTAGGGTTTAAAGTATGTTGGAAAATAAAATAAAACATAATTTAAACAATGTTAGCTTCTTGTCAAGATTCTTCTAGCAGAATTTTGGTGTTATTGGTTGGAAATTGGGGGTGACTTTATGATGTTAACTCCTTGCATTGATTACCATGGGTTTTACCGTGCTAAATATAAACAAGGGCCAAATCAAAGGGTTGAGAGAAGTAAATTTGAAGTTTAAGTTCTTCTGGGTGAAAGATGAGCTGGTTTGTGTCACAATGCTTCATTAATGAATCTCTATATTTTTCAACTTGATATCGTCTTCTTATATTTCCCTAAACAATATCACCATTGATAAGAGGTTTGGCATTTTAGGGGCATGATGTGTGTCTGTGTGTAAGAAGAAATTTTGAGTGAATCCTTTATGGCCAAGAGTAAGGGTTCCCATTTCCATGAAGAATTGCATTTCTTCAAGTGAGTAAGATTGAAAGCAATAGTTTTCTTCTGGATTTAACTTTAAGAGCTCTTGAATTGCAACTATTAGGGTTACACTAAAGTTTTAATTTAGTTCTGGCTAAAAATTCACCAAGCTTGAATATTTTTCTCTCCATAACATGTGTTGCCTCAAATTTTCTTGCATGAGGGTTCCATGTATGCTTTGTTTTCTAAACTGTAGCTCGCACTTATTTTATGTACATTGCCATTCCTGCTTTATATGAAATTTAAGACATTATTGGAAGATTGTATACTTGTAGATTTGGTATTTATTGTTAGTACCTGCCTACCACCTATAGGCTGGGGCTTTATATTTTTTCCTGAATGAAATGCACATCAGATGAAGTTTGAGTGAATTCTTTATGGCCAGGAGTATGGGTTCCACTTCCATGAAGAATTGCATTTCTTCAAGTGAGTAAGATGGAAAGCAATAGTTTTCTTCTGGGTTTATGTTTAAGAGCTCTGGAATTGCAACTATTACGGTTACACTAAAGTTTTAACTTAGTGCTGGCTATAAATTCACCAAGCTTGAATATTTTTCTCTCCATAACATGTGTTGTCTCAAATTTTCTTGTATGAGGGTTCCATGTATGCTTTGTTTTCTAAACTGTAGCTTGCACCTATTTTATGTACATTGCAATTCCTGCTTTATATGAAATTTAAGACATTATTGGAAGATTGCATACTTGTAGATTTGGTATTTATTGTTAGTCCCTGCCTATCTATAGGGTGGGGCTTATGTTTTTGCCTGAATGAAATGCATATTAGATGTCCTCGGGCAGCACACAGCAAAATATTTCAAGGCTTTTGTATTGTCTAAACTTTGGAACACTTCACCCCATTGAAATGTGTGCAGGCTTTCTAATGTTGTTTTGTCAGATTTGCTTTGCTTTATCTGTTATAAACTTATAGGCAATAGGAAGATTGTGTTATCCAGGCAGTTTTGTGAATTTTGAATTTGGTGAAATTATAATTTGGTCGAGGAGAAGTTAAATCTAATGTTTTTACCCCTATTTCCTGGCAAACGTGCCATTCTGCAAAACAGTGCCTTGTCTATGCTTCCACATTTTGCATACATGCCTACCAGGGCAATTGCAACAATAACATTGGCAAAAAATCCTCCCTTTATTCTTTGATAGATGTCCATTTTGTGTTCCAAAGCTCCCATGTAGGCACAGGCAGGAAGGATACTGGCGAAAATTGCATTTGCTTGAAAGTTTGTGAGTCTTTTTAAAAGTCCATTTTGTGCATATCCTGCAGTCATGGCATTCCATGAGATCACATTTCATCAAGCTGTCAAACAGTTCACTGCAACTACTGGCTGAAACACACACATATTATTAGGATAATATCGTTGCTTTAACGAGTGGGCAGAGCCCTGTTCTGAGATGATTCAATGATGGAGCTTCTTATGAGGTCCTGTTCGATTGTGAAAATGGCCACATTTCTGGTAGCTACACTTGCAGGGGGCTGTATCGGTGAAAGATAAGCACAAGGTTTCTTACTGTGTTAGTTGCGTTAGGGGATTTGGTACAACTGTGAGTGTGCTTTGCCCCTTCTCCCACAGGAAATCTTCATATCTCTGTCAGCAGTCAGTTTTGACCACAATTTTGACTTTTGCTAGGCAACTGGGTACTCTAAGTTGGTTGCTGTGTATATAACCTATAGCAAACACTGGTTGCAGGTTTTTCATTTGGAGACATGGTAAGATTCTTCTGTCAATAACCACTCATTTTTTTATATGTATTTTAGAGGAGGGGGTGATGCAAAAGGCAATGTTTCAAAAACTAGAAGAACAAAAAAAATTATTCAACCCACTTTTTCTAATGTTCAAAGATTTAATATTTAGCTGTCTAGAATATTTTTCACACAAAATTTTAAGGTTATCTTAAAATTGTATTTACTAAAAGGAGCAGGAGCTTTGTTTTTATGCATTGTAGTTGTGTTTTTTTATTGATTTTGTTTTTTAAATCATGCATTGAGATTGGCAATTACAGCTTATACGGTAGGCTTGTTAAGCTGCATTATACAGTTACGTTTGAAACTAGAATGGTTCACATTAATATATGAGCTCCTACTTATCACTCCACATGCTTGCATGGCCTATATTATAGCTGCTTAAAAATGTGACTTTCAGAAAAGTAAAATTAAATCTTTATTTTTTGACTGAATTCAAGCTATGACAATTTTAGAGACACAGATTATTATTTCCTAAATTTTGGTTACACTGAGATAGACCCAATAACTTGGGGATGGCTAATCTGTCCAACACATGTATGTAAATTGCAAAAATCTCCACACACTCAGAGTCTAAGTCTAAGATTAGCTGGTTTTATCAACTTGAATCATGAGCTTCCCTGAAGAGGAGATTCCGTCCATGGTTCTTTACGCAATCATCTCAGTAGATGGCTTGGAAGAGCAAAGTCTATTCTCTTAATAAAACCCTTACATCAAATTTTCTTTCAGTCTTCTCATTCTATGGCTTTGAAAATTCTGACTGGTTAACTACATCAGCGTATAGTTGCAACTACTTGGAGCTGACGTCATCACAAAAGAGCTAGCTACTTCATCAGTTGCCTATAAATAAAGGCTTTCACAACTTTGGTAGGATTTTTGCCTAATTCCATATGATGTCGTGAGTCTATGTATGCTCTGAGTGTTTTTAGCATTTTCCTCTTTTAACCAGAATTGTTTGCATAGCGCATAGGCATGGGGCTATTTTTAAACATCAAACTATGCAAGACCTAAAAAGTAAGTTTTTGCCAAGGTTGACCTAATTTTACACAAATAAAGTACTTTCTATTTGTTTGCTTATTGCTAGAAAGGTTATCTTATTGCACAATGATTTGGAAGATAAGTAAGCATGAAATGTAAATGCTACAATTTAGACAAAACTGTTATTTGAATTCCTTAAGATGTGTGAGGACGTTCTTGGCCCCAGAAAAATCTATAAGAAAAAAAGAAAAAAGAAAATCTACAGAGCCTTTAATGGCCCTTATAAAGGCAACTGTAGTTTTAATGATTGAGATAGGGCATGTGCTGGCATCTTGAACTCTGATTATAGGTGGATTGACAAGCTCAAATTTACTATTCAACATGGTCATGAGTTCAAAACCCAGATAAACAGAAACTATCCCTTGTGGGCTTTCATGAGATGGTGTCATATGCTAAATTTGTGCCAATCCGGACAATTAAAAGTTTGAAAAAAGCATGGAAATTTTAAACAGCTACAAACAATATCATTGTCTAGTGGGCTATTTCATGCAAATTATTACAAATTTTTATTTCTTAAGTAATGTCGGGAAAATTTTCTTGATTTTGACAGGTGGGATGAAAAGCATAGTTAAAATAGTTTGTGCTCAAGCAGATGTAACAGGCAAACTAGACATGCTTGGATTCTGTTTGCAACGCTAACTGGTTATATTAAACACAACAACACTGCTTCTCACTGTGACATATGCATTTGCAGCACCTATTCTTAAGGGCTTAGGTCCATTGGACAAAATGACAGAAGCAACAAGCAAATTTTCCCTGTGAACAATTCCTCAATTATTTGATTTTGCAAAGAGTTACCCACTCACTAGGTTTTTAAAATCACAGGGAAAGTTATTTGTCATGTCTACCATCTCTGGATCTGCTTTAACTGTCCATGTTGTCTTCAGTTGGCTGTTGATGCTCAAGCTAGGATGGGGACTAGCTGGGGCAGCAGTATTGCTAAATTTATCATGGTGGATGGTAGTATTGGGTCAAATAGCCTATATATTTAGTGGCACCTGTGGTGGAGCTTGGACTGGATTTTCATGGAGTGCATTTCACAATTTGGGAGGACTCTTACGTCTTCCATTGTCCTCAACTATTGTGATGAGGTTACCCATTCAAATCACAGTTTTATTTCTTGAAATTTTATACATTTTGATTTTTTGAGGTCCAATATTCACATTTTATTTTATTTGTTTATCTTGGATCTAAAGAATGCAGAAGTTGCAACAGACTCTCTAGCTATATGGTACTGCACTAAAACTTAACATAGTTTAACATAGCTGCAGATTTATTTTGTTGCTTTTAAAGTTTTAACTGTTTAGAATTTAACATAGTTTTGATCAACTTGTATGCCACATAAATTTGGTGTTTTGGATTTATACGAGATATTTGGGATTCAACATAGCTATCAGGTAAGTCCAGAAGTCCAATGACATTACTTTCTTTCTTTACCCTTTCAAGGAGTGATTAGGAACCTAGCTCCTCTTGTTTGAGGGGGCTGGAGTGTTCAACCACTGAGTTACATTGCTATGGATATTAGTCCCTTTGTGATTTAGAGTGTATTGTTCACTTCCATCATCGCTTTAAGCTACATCGAGGACTAGAATTCAAATGTAGGATTTCCCATTGGCATTGTGGGGTGATCTACCAGTGATGTATGGCGCCTTTGCAATTAGAATTGCCTTGTTCTTTCCCAACATTCCAAAGCAATCAGAAGAGCTAATTTTTTTAATTTTTTTGAGTGCAAGGGTTTTGTTGTACCCAAACCGAAATTTTTGCTTCATTAAGGCATTTTGCTTAAAATGGTCTAAACCTTGTAAAAGTGGGGTCAAAACTCAATTTTCGGGCAAATAAAGTATGGGCTTTTAGTCAGTGTGATGCCAGGAAGATACTGGCAAAATTTGAAAATTTTGAAAATTAGGGTTTCTGAAATCTATTTTTAGCCCGAAACCCTAAAAAATAGGAACTTGTCAGAATTGGATGAAATTAATTTTGATTGGCTTATTTCACATCACAATCACAGTGGTGAAGTCAGTTTCAGTTAAAAGTCAGTTTAAGGCTGGTGGGTAGTTTTCACTTTTTAGGAGAAAAGTTAGGATCTTCGGGGTCATCAATGGCAGTTGGCCAGTACCAGGTGTCAATATCTAAGCCTGAAACTCAAAGAGGAACGCTCTACGATAAAAGATGTTGGAAATAATGCTTTTTGATGGAGGGGATTTTCAGATTGGCAAAAAGTGCTAAAATATTCTAAGTCTGAGAACTTTTCACTATGTAACGTAGTAGACACTTGCGCAATCAACGTGCAAATCAACTTTATAGTGTCCGTACATGTGAAAATGATGAAGTATAGTCATCCACACACCTCAGCAGTCACAACGCTTCGACATGGTCAACAGCAGGATGGATACAGCGTTTGCAAAGCATAAAATGGTGAAAATCAATGAATTCAAAACAAATCCGCTCCCCTGTAGCCTAGGGGCGCCCTTCCTTTTGAAGGTCAAGATTGGAGTGTTTTGGATTAAGAACACATTCATTATGTTCAGTTTTCAGTCGGCTTTCCGATTAGCCATGAAGCAAGATTATCCGAGTTACAGAACTCCGGCAAACGAAGACAGAAGCAGAGGTTACGAAGAGTGTTTTCATCAAGGAGGCAGTCTAGAGATGCAAATCCGCTCCCTTCTAGCCCAAGGGCGATTTTCTTTTTGAAGGCCCAGATCTAGATGCATGTGTGTTTTGATGGTTTCAGCCTTTGCAGAATTAGTTTAGCTTTTCAACGAGCTATCAAGCGAAAGCGTATCCAGTACAAAAATCCGGTTATCGGCGGTGGAACTGGAAATTGCAAGCAAGATACATGTCAGATGAAGTTTTGTAGAATGCAAATCCGCTCCCCTGTAGCCCAGGGGCGATCCTGAATAAGACCTGTTTGATGGATGAATTTGCAATTGAGGTCTTCCTGAGATCTCTTCCAGCTCAGTCCAGCTTTGCAGTGTATCCGTTCACAAGACGATCCGATATTCTGAGTAACTGTGACAGAGGTCCTACCGAGCATGTAAAACAGAGGATGGTGAAGCGTAGCTACACAAAGCTGCACAGCTGTAGGCTAGGGGCGATTCTCCTTTAGGCCTGCCAGACGGGGTTATTTGCAATTACAGTCTTCACAAGACTTGTGTGCAATTACTCAAGCTATCCAACGAGTCTAGCCGACAGCCTCCGGGATTTGGCGAATGCTCGTACGTGCGAGGTCAAGATGATAATGCTGTGAAGAAGAGCTGATTGAAGGCAGTTCAAAGAACGACTAAGTGTAAGAATGTTATTTTCTTTGAAAAAGGCGATTTTCTTTTAGAGGCCTTAAAAGCAATTTTCTGGCTTCGTCGTCTCCAAGAACATCTCTTGCAAGTTGACCAAACTATACAGCAAGACAGACGGCACGCGTATCGGAACATTCCAGTTCCCGGTATCAAGGGTCAAAGTATGGTGTTCAGTTGAAAATCACACTTTTGTCAAAATGGTGTTTGAGCTATCACAGAATAGGGGCGCTCATGCTTTTGGGGTTCTTAATACAATTTTCAGATCCCTCACATACAGTCATTGGATGCAGGATACTTCTAGTCATGCAATGAATCCATTATTCAGTCAGTGGAGTTCATTATTCATTGTCAGCGGCAGTTTGAAACATCAGAAGGCAAAACTAAGAAATGGCTAAGTCTGGAGTCAAAACATCAATTTAATCAGAGGCGCCTAATTTTCTAAGGTATCAGATGATGATTTTAGCAGTTGTTGCTCCCAGCAGACATTTCATCCTTGTCATACAAGCTTCGCGGTGGATATCTCAGCACAGTCGCAGGCTCAGTCAGTCAGCCAGAAATCAGAGTTGAACATGGTCAGTTGTAACTTTGCAGTCAGCTACAAAATAGGAGATTCTTAAAAATCTCATAACTCTTGCAAATGGAAGCCTAAAAGATCAAAATTTGACTTTTTGGAATCAGGGAAGTGTGTTGAACACAGCAAGATGCTATTTTTGGCAAAAAATGAAAAAAAATATTTTTGCATGCAGAGCATTGAAAAGTGACGAATTTCTTCAAAGACAGATATTGGCGCCATTTTTAGTTTTTTGCATGTGTTAAAAATTAAGATATTATTTTTAGTCTGAAGACTCAGAGACAGTGGCAGTTCAACTGGAGAGAAGCCAATCGATTTTCCTTTTTCTAAATTAGGGTTACATTATGCATGCATGATGGTATGAATTGTTTATTTAAACAAGCATGGCGCCTTTCATCATTCACACAGCTTTGAAAGTTCGAATTTCTTCAAAGAGATTGGCGAATTTTCATCAAAGGATCAAGTTCGAAGGTGGTAAAATATTCTTTTGCAGGTACAAGTTCAGATTCAGCATCAGATTCAAGGCAGAGTGGCGATTTTGACAGAAGAAGATAATAATTAAATAAAAAAATTTTAAAAAAAAATATCTTTCTTCTTCTCTATATTTCTTCCATCTTCTCGTCTTAAATTCTCTTGCATGTTCGAAGTGTTGGCAGATTTTGGCAAAACAAAATATCTGGGTTGATTCAGAAGAGCTTTCTCAGCAAAACCCATGTGCCAGAATTTTTCAGGAAAATTTGTTCCAGAACATCTGTTCTTGAAGCTTTAATTTTCTCAACCGAAATTCTTTTGCATGGCTGAGTAAAGGGTAAATTTTTGCATTTCTGACGTTCTGGGTTGTCTTAGAATCATTTTCTGGACAAAACCCATATCTCAGATTTTTTCGTAAAAAATTCTCATCCGACAAGCTATTTTTAGCCTCAGCAGGCTATTTTTGGCTTTCCAGAAAAGTTGTCAGAATATAGCCGTGTGCACAGTCAACAGGCAAGTTTTTCAGAATGCAGTTCACTCAGCTCGAATTCAAGACCAAATCGGTCTTAACCCATGACTTCATCGGAACAGTTGATACAGATCTACATAAGGTGTTGCCGGAGGTGGTTTTGGATCCACTCAAAATCAGGGATTCAGTTATCAAGAATATTCAGCAATCCGGGTTGCTTGAGGCCGCTTCCATACCTATTTCGGTGCATTGCGTGGAGTTTGTAATATCTTGCATCAAGCATTACAATTCCGCTACACGAGAGATACGGTCAATAGATGGACGTGTTATATGCAGTCTCAAACCTCTTGATATCGAGCGAAGTCTAGATATTCCTCAACATTCGGATGGGATGGTTATTTCCATGAGTCAAAGCGAGCAGGCATTCAATGCTGGACTGGATAAGTGTCAAAACAAGATGATAGAGAGATGGCTGAAACAAAAGAAAAGCAAGTTGCCAAACAACTTGGGTCGTGGCGAGTGTAAGGATGAATACAATATTTTGATTACACTGCTTAATCGTGTCTCAGGTCATGCAGATGCGAACAAATTTCACCCGTGGATGTATTATATCATTGGTGAATCATCTCGGGGCAAGAGCATTATGACTGGGCATCCTTCATCAGAGATGTTATTCACGAGCAAATCACCGGTTTCCTAGCTGCGCATCAATTTCATATGTGTTCTTACCTGGTGTACTTGATTGCTTATCAGAATCAGTTTAATGGTTTGAATACGGTGGGCATACTCAGTGTACAGAAAGTCTATCGTTACTATGACCAGCTTGAGTTCACAAAGGCTGAAAGTCATTTTAAACGTGTACAAGAGGCTTTCTTGACTTATACAGTGAGAAACTTGGACCGGGAGTTGCATATTCGCATCTCGACAGTTGCCAGAGCAGCAATGAAGAATTGGGCAGATTGGTACATTCAGTTCCCTACATACACCTATATCCGTGTCTATGGATACACAGGAAAACCAGCTATGTTACCACGTTATCCTTCGGATAAAACAATATTCATGGAGTTCCTGAGGCAGCTATATGAAGTTCACAAACGTTTGCGCATCAAGCGTAAACCAGCTGCCGAGTTTCCTTTGCAATTCGGGATGTATTGGTGTAGGACGGCAGTTGATGCTAAGACCGCAGGTCAAGAGTTAGAAAATTGCAAACTCAAGTACCTGGTGGATACACGCACATATGATCCTTGGGGTCATTACGCAGCTCGCCTGGGTAATCTCTCTTATCACAAACCTACGATGGAAGATTATTGGGTGAATTGTGAGGATGATTTCGAAGTTCGCAGACGTAGCTATAGCAGGTTCTCTCTTCCACAAGTTTCTGTTTTCTTGGCAGAAGATGTGGAAGGATTGACAGAGGATGAGGGAGATACACTTCCTCAATTTTACAGAGAGCAGGTTGATGGACAACCACTGCCGTTAGTAAACTGGTATGCCAAAGAGTTCGCATCAGTAAAGGAGAGATCGAGCAGGGTCATCCAAAATAGTATGCTTTATTTAGAAAGCAGAAGGTTGAGAAAGGCATCTATGCCTAGAGCAGAGCCGCCAATTGAAGGACTTGTATTGCCTTCTTCTTCAAAACCTAAGCAGAAGAAGAGGAGCAATCCTCCTAAAAAGAATCCAGCGCCTAGTAATTCAAAGGGAAAAGCATCTGTTGCGATTCCACATGTAGAGCCAGTCAGAGAAGTTATTCAGACTTCTCCGCAGCTTGAGGTTCAGCCCCGTATGCCGTCACCGACACCATTAGAGCAGCCTCCCATTCCAATTCACATTGATTTGGACGTAGATTCACCTCCTCGCAGCGATTCTTTTATACATTCACATTCATCAGATCCTCCTACGACTAGTACAGGTCTTTCCAGTGGGATTAGTCGGGATTCATCTTGGCTTGAGAGTCAGCTGGGAAGAAAAAGGAGGCAACCATCTTACATACTTGATCATTCAGATTTTGATCATGACCATCAAGATGTGCCTGAAAAGAGGATCAAGAAGCAGATACATATTGGGAGAAGTGCAGATAAGGAATTCATTGTTGAGACTGCTGTACCTCCAGAAGATAAGAGTCTAGACGAGATGGAAGCTCAAGACTTCGAGGTTATCACAGTTCATTTCGGTAAGAGTACTCGTCAGACAGATATTGATCTCCTACAGGTTGCTACAGATAGCGTCAAAGATAGGATGGTGAAAGATGGTGAAGATAAATCAGCTCTCAAGGCTGAAATACAGCAGCTTCGCCAGTACATTTCTAGCCTTGTACACAGGACAGGGGATGTTGTCACCGCGCTTCCACATATGTTAGAACCACCAGCAGAGCAGGGTCAGATTGATCTCTTGGTTGCATATGGTAAGCGATTGGAGGAATGGGAAGAGGAGTTTGTTGCTAGAGGTCGCCTTATACTTACAGAATTGTATCAATTGCGGTATAATGCACGTGAGCTTCGTTTACGACTTCAAGATGAGGAACGTGATTTGGCTATTAGTAAACCCAGGGATGAGATTCTGATTGCCAACTTGGGAATGTCATTTGATTCAGTCACAGAGGCAGAGGATAAAGAAGAGGTCTACATTTGGAGAACACAGTTGATCTTCAAGGCAGAGATAGAAGGAAAGATCGTATCTGAGGTGGCTGAGAGCAGAGAGCATGTTACTAGTGCACTCCGCTATATAAGAGACTTTGTGTCTCAATTACCATGTGTATATCAGCGTGTGGGTGGTGACTATGTTGAGCTTGCTGACATCCAGTTAGAGCTCCAAGCACTTATTCACGGTATTTTCAGTGGTGAGACCATTGGCTGTAAGATGAATCAGCTTACAGCCATGTCAACATTGTTTGATGAGGCAATCAGGAGAAAGGGTGAGTTCCAGTGTCAGATGACTAATGGAGAAGACATGCTGCACAGACATAGGATTCTTCGCCAAAGCTTCAGTTCCCCAGATGGAGATGCAGTCAACGACCTCGTAGATGGGTTAATTTCTCAAGATCAGGGTCAGTAGACTTCAGTTAAAGGCGTCCCACCTTTTTCCAAGATAGACATTAGACACAGGAGTTAAACTCGAGGCTTCTTTCCGAGTTAACTGGTTGTTACACATTGCATGTCTTGTCTGTCTTGGAAATATCTACAAACACTTGGAGTTTAGATTAGATCTTTCAGTCAACTGATGATAGCATTCCAGTTGATTTGCTTTCAATAAGGGCGTGCATGTTGCACCTTGTCCATTTAGATTAGATGTTTCAGTTAACTGATGATAGTTTCCCAGTTAACTGTATAGTTTCATTCAATTAGGGTTTAGGAATAAGATCTTGCATGCATTGCAAGACTTTAGTTGACTCAAGGTGATTTTAGGGTTGCCTACACCTTGAAGTCTATAAATAAGAGCTTTAAGCTCATTTGTAATTTAACTTTTGCTTGATAGCATACATGCTGCGCCTACCTTGCCTGTAGTATTGCTATTATTGTATCTGTTCAAAGAGTAATTGCTGTTATAATAAATTGCTGCGCCTACCTTGCCTTCATGTTATTGTCATAGTGTTTATTCGATCTTAGTTAAATGGGGTTGCTGGTTCGATCGTTATTGCATGCGTGTTGCGTCTATACAATCTACTGTCCCAGTTGCTTACCTTTTTGTTTTGTTTATTATAAGCCTATTCAGAAGAGCAAATAGTTGCGCCTACCTTGCCTTCATGTTGCGAAACTGTACTTAAAGCTTATCGTTTGATGTGTGTGATAGTAGACTCATTCAGCCAAGCAAATAGTTGCGCCTACCTTGCCTTCATGTTGTGAAGCTGTACCAGGTTTACCGTTCATTTGTTTGTTTTAATAAACTTCTTCCCGGATTAGCAAATAGTTGCGCCTACCTTGCCTTCATGTTGTGAGCCCGCACCTGAAGTTTATCGTACAATACATTCCTGCTCCATTTCCTCATGCTCTGTTTCTTGAGGAAATTGGATAGATATTAAAGAAGTTAGCTTAGTTGTAGTTACATGATCTGCGAAACCAGAAAATACTTAGCTGCAACGTTCTAGGTTTTCTTAACCTTGTGCCTCTACCAGCTGAGAACAAAAAGATAGGACATTAGTTTAGTTTTCTATTTCATGCATTCCAGCACAACGAGGGAGCTTCCCCTCCTAATTTGAAGAGCACTCATTACGTAGTGTGCATAGCTGTCCGTACGAACTCACACTCCAGAGGTGTTAGTTCTTACGCCAACAGGTTTCATATGAGCTGGGAGTTGGACACTGAAGAGCTGTAAAATTTGGAGCAGTTGTTGATTCGAGCACCTCTTTTCTGATGGGGGTTATGTTCATGATGTTCAATTTGATTACAAGAAACGTGTTTCCCATGGCTTTCACAATGAGCAGTGTGGTTGCCAAAGTAGTGTCCAAGCTTGCAATTTTTCAAGGTAGTTGCTTTGCTATTGAATAATGTGTTGCTACTTTTTGGTAAGAAAAGTAAACATTTTAGTTCCTCCAAGATCAGTAGAATAGAAAAATAAATCTTTTTGAAAGAGGACATTTAGGATCTATGCACACAACTAAAAATTTTAATTAAAGTTTTCTTGACACCCTAGCTACCATGCGCCTCAAGGATGACATACAAGTTATATTTGTCTGTAAGTTTTTTACAACATTTTTAATGCAGCTTTCTGTTGGTTTAGTTGGAAAACTTAGGAAGCTATATCAATCAGTTGAATCTTTATGTGTTAAGTGCTTCTCTCTTGTTTGTAGTTCTTCCTTCTCACTTGTTTGTAGTTAGGACAATGTTGAATGTAACATTACATGGTGTGCATCCTCGATTTCTTCTAACTGAATGTATTTCAAACCCCTTTTCAATGAAAGTAGAATTAAATTGGTGGGATTTGCAGTATTGGGGTGCATCATGAAGTTGGAATATCAAATTCCTTTGCAAAGTGAGCTCGTGTCTACAATTGTCTATCTGGCGCTTCTTCTCAATTCAGCTTCATGCTTCATTGGAATTTTATTTTATAGCTTCCATTATTGGATCTTTTCTTTTTGTAGATTCCTCTCTTCTTGTTAATAGCCGCACTATTTTGTTAGGTGGAATGATACATCTTAATTAACTGTGTTTTATACAACTTTCTTTTGCGCTGTCTAATTTCGAGGTAATATGAATTCCAGAAAAAATCAGTTCAGTTGCAATGAAATGGAGAAGCAAGAAATTGGGTGTACACAAATTTATAGATGGTGTAGAATTAGGTTTAGTTTTACTTACTAAGTAGCGACCACCATGATCAACTCATACACACACAAATACAAAATGCACAACTATTTCATTGTAGCAACTACACAATTGTTTCAATGATACACTAAATATTTCAGATGAGTTGCAATGATAGCGTTAGAAGCAAGAACTTGGGTAAACACAAAAATGGTACAGAGGGTATGGTATCAGGTGGAACAATTCTACTTCTCAAGTAGCAGCTACCACTTCATACATTCTCAAATACAAAATGCACGACTAGTTTGATCAGTGTAGCAATGACAAAGACTGAGTATTATGCTCTCTGAAGAATTGAATCCTAATTTTATTGTATATCGATAAAATTAACTGTTTGTTTTCTATCTCTAATTTTATTGTATATCGACATGATTATCTGTCTGGTTGTTTCAAAAAACAGAAGGGGGCCCAATTTTTATCCTAAAATATTTCAGCTCAAAAACAATGACAGAAAATAGCATAACAAAATTTTAGGGCAGCTACACACAAAATTGAATAGATTTTTCTTATTTCCACATATACGCATGTAGAGGGAAGGTGATTGAAACCAAGTTATTGTCAAATGGTGTAAAAGAAATTCTCTCCAAATATATGGTCTTGCAAATGCTAAATTTTAGTGGTTATGTAGCTGTGAACTTGCATATTTTGCTTGTTGACTTTTAATATCCAACTTTAGTGCCCCTATCCTCTCTGTTTTCCTTTTTGTAACTACTAATTGAGTATTGTCTAAATCACTGCAGACTGTCATTACAGTTTTTGGCAGGGACTGCAGCTGCACCACAGCCCTAGTATTTAAGTCTGCATAGCATTTCTATAATTCTTGAGTACTACTTGGCATAAGCTTTTGTTTGAGATTTGGTAAAAGAAGCAACTGTGGTAAATTTCATGGAGGAAGATGAACTCCTTCAGGCTGTTCATTCATACAAATTGATGAAAGGAAAAGCTTATATTGGAGGGCTTTTTCCAAAAAGCTATGTACGGAAAAAGATTGCATACAGAGATGTTTATGCTGCCTTAAAGAAGGGCCTTCATAATGATGACCCATGGACTTTGTATAGGGTTCTTAACACTCATGCCCAAACACTTGGCCCTGCAATGGTTGATAATTGTAAGGAAACATTTTTTGCAGTTTCTTTTATTCTGTCCCATCATATCTGCCATGGCCCAAGAGCAATTGCACTCACAAACACTATTGGAGGATCTCCAGAAAATGTTGAAGTTGATATGGAACAAGGAAGCGAGGATGCGGTTGAGGGTCGGGAAAATACAGTCTTTGTTCAACTTGTATGCAGGGAAATTCCAGAACGTATCATCGTTGCAAAGGAGCAAAACAATGGAGTGTTTGAAAGTCCAAATACTCTGCAAAGGGATGATGATCAATGGAGCAGTGGTTTAGCTATTCCGAATGTTGCAGGCCTAATGGACGAATGCTAGCTAAAAACTTCAGTTTTTTGTTATTTTGGTCATGATTATACCACTCTTGCAACAATGTTTACACATAATGTGTAATTTTGTTACTAGGTTTTAATGTTCATATCAAACACTGGCTGGTACTAGCTTTAAAAAATTATGTTTATATTTTGCTTACTAATGTTATCTTGCTAGTACTATAATTCTGGCTTATGTAATCCCTTGCTTTTCATATATATAATATATTATAGGCTATATGCCTTTTGCCAAAAAAAATCATAAAACATTCTAAAAGTACTTTTAGACTGTAAGTTGTACAATCGAGTTGATAATTCTGAGTGCTAAATGTCTGGTGTGGATTCTGTGTTTTTTCTTTATTTTTGCATTTTTCTTTCTCTTTTGTAAGCTTAGTAATATGCCAAGGCCTTAATGATTAATAGAAATAGTCAAATGATAGCCTAGTATAAATTGTAGAGTTGTTGCTCAAAAGCTCTTGCAGTAGGATATAAGTTTATAATTATTTTGTCTGCCTTAACGAAAGTACCCACCTACTTAACTTTGGTGTCTTAAGCAAAAAATCAATGACACCGCCCTTTATTTCAAACTTTAATGTCTCTCAGTCCTTTCATATTAGACTCTACTCAAACCACTTTCTACTCTAAAACTATATGGTAGGAATTGATTGCTCAGCGGCTCTTATTTTACATAAAGCTTATTCAGAAGGTAAATTGATTCCTAATAGCATATTATGCTAAAAATTTTGTTTTTGAGATCAATTAAATGTGGGTTTTATTGGGGCCACATCCAAAAGAGAGCTCTAAAATAAGAGTGTAAAATTCAAATACGAAATAAAATTGGCCAAAACCCATATAACCTTACATAGACTTGAACATAAACCTACCTTCAATTTCTTATTGCGGGATCTCAATATGATATGGGAGGGGACTTTCTTAGAAGAACCAAATTTGTAATTGGAAACTTAAGTCCAACCCAACCTTTCCAAAACATCCAAAGTTTAGAATTCAAGCGATGTAAAATTTACACTAACGCCAAATACAAAGGGAGCAACAGCTTTTGAAATCTAAGCAGCTGAGATGGAGATAAAGGGGATGTCCAATCGCCTTTAGACGGAAAACAAACATCTTGAAAAGGATTCGCGCAAGAAACTAAAGGGAAATCTTTAGACTACGAAGAGGCCTCCAATATAGGTTTAACCATAGTTGTCGGGAGACGCAGGGTACGGGTACGGGTATGGGTACGGGTACTGGTACTGGTACTGGTATTGGTATGGGGATGGGGATGCCAATCAAATTAGGGTATGTGAGATAAATGAATAAGGAGACGGTTAATTTATATGTAAATGATTCATCGAAAATTTTGGGTACGGGGATTGGTACGTTGTCTATGTTCCCAAAATGGAGTTTCTCAACAACTATAGGTTCAACAAACATGGAAGGCTTTACAATTTCAAGATGCTTAGAGTTTTGAAGGAGTTGTAATAGAGGGCTCTAAGGACACATTAGACTACTCATCCAACAAATCAAAGTCTATTACTTTGTTTTAGGATGACATTCATTGAAGGTATTAATTGTAGACATAATTAGATGTAAAAAATCAAATATTGGGTACAACACAAAGCGGTAAAAATAAAAAGGCTTGTAATAGAGAATATAATTTGAAGTTAGGCAATTTAGACACATCGTAAAAGAAGGGGTATTGAAAATAGAATATTGGAAAGTAGATTAATAAATAATTATATCAAAATACTCTTTGAATGAACATAATAGGATAGTTTTACATAGTGAATCCACTAGCAAAACACTAAAGAACGAATGAAAGAGAATTAAAAACATCTTGAAGGTAATAAAGAAAAAGAGAGGAAAAAGAGAGGAATACATATAGAGGGAAAGGGGAGAGGGAGAGGGGGGAGAGAGAGGGAGAGGGAGAGGGAGAGACAAAATGAGAAATGGAAATGCATAACTAAAGAATGGGTAATATTTTTGGAGAAAAAAAAGAAATCAAGAAAGGGGTAAACTAGAAGTAAGGAGAACAAAAGAAAAAAATAAAAATAGATAGGTTTAAAATAAATAGATAGACAAGTTAAAAATAAATATATATCCACCCACACATAGGAAAAGTAAGAAAATTAGTGAATGAAATTTGGAGATATAGGAAAATCAAAAAAAACATATTAAATAAAGGAAGGAAGGTAAAAGAAATAAATATAGAGGGAGAATGAGACATAGAGAGGAAAACTTGGAGAAAGATAAAAAAGTGAGAAAAAAGAGAGGAAAATTATAAGGATAGCTATTGGAAGAAAAATAAAAGGATAAGGGAAGAGAGGAGAAAGAGATCTATGTATCTAGACAGAAATAAAAATAAAGTAGAAAAAGAGAGAAAAATAAGATAAAGAAAGAGAAAAAGAGACATGAAGCTAAAATTAAGAAATTAATAGAGAAATAAAATAGGCGATAGAGTGTAAGAGTGAGCTCAACAACAAAATAAAGAGATAAAAGAAAAAGAGGGAGGAAAAAGAGGAAGAAGGAATAACAAAAAAAAAGTGAAGAAGAGTGCAAATAGATAAAATAAGATAAATATAGTGAGCACGAGAGTGTGATTTAAGAAGGGAGAAAAATTAAAGAGAATGAGACAAACAAATAAAGAAAGACAATCAAATAAGAGAAAGAAAAAGGATGAGAAGAAATAAAGATAGATAAATACAAAAAGAAAATGAAAAAGAAAAATTAAATAGTGAAAGGTATTAGTGAGATAAATAGATATAGAAAGAAATAGAAAAAGAGATTTTATAAAAAAGAGATAAACAAATATAAACATATAAACAAAGAGAAAAATATAGTGATGTAAATATATAGAAAGAGATACATAAGCAAATGAATAAAGAAAGATTGAAATAAAGATGTGCCAAGAGAAAGGAAAAGTATAAATAAATAAAGAAAAGATAAATTTAGAGAGAAATAGTGTAAGGTCCTTTCTCAATAAAAAGAGGGAAGCAAATAAAAAGAAGTAAAATAAAATTTAATTGCGAATTGGCTCCTAGTTTTTAAGGATTACAAAATTAAATAAAAGCAATTTAAATTATTAAGTTGGCGCCCAAAGTTGGGTCAGCCAAGTTGAGGGGTTATAAGGGAGGTTTGGTATTTATACAAGGTCAATTGGGAGGCATTAGACATGAATGAATTATCTCTGCTTTTTTGATCTACACTTTGGCGAATATTTTAAGGATAAAAACCCTTAAGAATAAAGGAGTTGGATAAAAATATAGCTCTTTAATGGAAGACTTCGTGGCAGAGGTTCACACGCATTTCAATGGATAATTTTGATAGTTTCATGCTTAGATTTTTGCATAAACATAGGTGACTAGTTTGGAGGGGCGAGTTTGGGCAAGTTGGAAGGTATTTTTTAGATTTTCAAGGGCTGCAAACCCTATAATCAGACCAGCAGGCCAACACACCCTTTTGATAGTGTTTTGGAGTTGTTTTCATCAAATATTTCCATTTTATTTGCATTGGTGTGAGCTGGAGCAATTCACCCAGCTAGGGTTAGAGTATGAGGTCATTTCATTGCATAATTTGAGGTTTCTTCATATCAAACTTCTATATGTTGTTGGCCATGTTTGAAGCCCATTTCATTGTGTAATTGCATCAATAGATAGGTCTGATTTGTAGTAGAAAATTGGAGATTTGAATATTATAATTTTGGCATGTGTTGGTGGATGCCATGGTGATCTATTGTGTTTTTGATACGATAAGCAACATTTATAGGGTTTCGTACCCTTTACACATCGAGCCTCAAGGGCCAAAAAAGATCAAGTCCCAAAAACACAAAAAACCACTAACCAAAAAAAACTACAGACACAGCAGACCAACAATTGATAGAAACACTAACTAGCATTCTCCCAATTCTGAGAGAGGAGGCTAACAACATCCTCCCCAACCCATTTAGGACCATCATCCACAACTTTTTCCATCTCATCCTTAAGCACAACAAAGAGGGTGCTAGTCACACAGTGGACCAACTTGATAGTGAACCGGGTCAAGCCACTAAAATTCTTCTCAAGCTTCACCATTCACTCTAGTAGCACACTGTGATCAACCTCTTTATCCACTGTCTTCGCTATGTCAACACACTCCACAACCTGAGGGTCAGAGGACTGGGAAGTCGAGTTCTCATTAAGCCTTTTGTTGAAAGTCGAAAAGTTGCTAGGCCCTTCAACAAATTCCTCCTCCTCTTCCTCATTCCTATTAAATTTATTGTCAGACCATTTCTCATCAGAACAAAATTTCCCTAATCTGCACTTTCTTATTATTTTTCGCCAACCTACCAGAACTCCTAATGTTGGTCTTTTTCAACCCAGTCTCCACCGTAGTAGCAACCATGGTATCCCCCTTGGAATATTTTCTCACCACATTCTTCCCTCTGCTATCAATGGCCGGTAGCTCCAGCAAACCCTTCCCCTCATCCTTCAATTTCTTCTTTGCAATAGGTTTGCTGCCAGTCTTGGCAAGGGCAGACTTAAGCTCGCAAAGACCACCCACAACATTAGACTAGGCAATCCCCGCACTCCCCTTCAACTTTTTGGCGGCCGATTTAGGCTTAGGGGTATTAGCAGTCACAAGAGGGGTTTTTCTTTTGGGACCCTTAGACTCAGCCTAGGAGATATTGGCCTGAGTAGGCGGTTCAATTTCCTCGATGCGAACAACGAAAATGGGTTTAGGTGGGCATAGCGTGAGATGAAAATGATAAAGCCTCAAGATGAGGCCTTGGTGGAGCGGCAAGGGAGGAGAATCCTCAAGATTTTGGGTAGTTGATTCAATGCACTTCTCAACAGAGCTTTCCAAATCAATAAGTAAGAAAAGCGAGAAGCTTAACAATATTTTATGGCGAAGGTGATTCAGGAGAGGCAAATGATAGAAAAATAAAGTTACATATTTACCTTCTAAGGTGACATAATTCATGGGAGCGAGACATACCTGGTCCTAGGGCCGCGAGAGAGCTTCTCTTTCAAAGCCGAACTGAGAGCGAATAGGTTTTTCATTACCCACAAAAAAAACGTTAAGGCTTTCATTGTCCTAAGCCTTTGTGTGCTTAGGATACTTCTTCATGATGCCTGACATCCCTGTCGCCTGAGCAATCACCTCTTCGTTCACCTCGAAGGAGATACCACCCATGGTAACCCTTCTTTCTAGGAACTCACAAATTGCACAGACAACTTCGGATCATGACCCACCAAGCTTTCCATCAAAGGTGCCAACCCACCTTCAACACAAATGTGCCAAACTAGCGGGTCCTTGCAAAATTCCCCACAATTGTCTGGCTCCATTCTCACCCTATTGCCACCCATATCGCCACTCTACACACTAAAAAACCAGGAACTCTGTGAGAGAAAAATGTTAGAATTTTCGACAAAGTGAGAGGTCACCCAATCACTAATATTTTTAAGCCAAATACGAATGCCTTGGGCAATCAAGACCATGTACCGGACACACGCTTGAAGAGTAAAATCCCAAAGGGAAATCCTCACTATCTCATTAATGAAAATCTCCAAACACTTGCGGGCAGGTATGCATAAAATGATGAAATTAATCAGTTTTCCAGGCACACTACCTTTACACAAGTACCGATGAAAGTTAGCCGCAGGGCCAAATTTAGAATTCCCTAAGTCCTGCCTTTTCTCAATAGAAACAAATTAGCTGATTTGATAGGACAAATCAAAAGTTTCAAATCATAATTATTTCTCACATCAAATTTCAAATCAAAAATCTGCAAGGATATGCAAAAGCTGAGACAAGACCCCAAAAAAAGATTGCGTAAGGCTTGACCAAACTTAGTCATAACTTCAATGTACTCCCCATTACTCATAATTAGCTCTTTAATATCAATTTTCACCCCAATATTCAAATTTTGCCACTTGTTTGACACCTCAGCAATCGAACTCGTCCACAACACCCAATAGACAAGAATGTGGACCCCCCAAAAGGCCATAGCAAACACATAATTAAGTATCATCATGACAAATACATGTGTCATGCTCCTTAAGTATTAAACCTTGTATACCCAGTGGTAAGTTCCCCATGTTCCTCCAACACTAAGAATCTCTCCAATGGGTGCCTTAATTAGCCAAAGCATCAGCAACTTGATTACCCTCTCGAAAAATGTGGGTAACAACCTTCATATTCAGCTTAGACACCAAATGATTTATATCTAACAATATGTCCTTTGTACTCCATCCCAACAATCTACCCATATTAACAACATCAATCATAGACTTAGAATCCCCTTCAATATGTAGATTCTCAATCCCCATTGTGACAACTAACTGCACACCCTTTAGCAACGCCTTTGCTTCCGCAATCATGGAGGACTGAATCCCTATTCCCTCTGAGTAACCAACCACGAATTTACCCCTCCAGTCTCTGGTTATGCCTCCTATACTTGCCCTGCCCGGGTTGGCCTTGGCAACTCCATCAAAATTGAGTTTATGCCAGCCACGGTCTAGGGGTTCCTAGATAGTGTCTCATCTAGCCTGGGACTTGGAATTGTCAAAAGAATTAGACTCAAGATTCAGATGCCAAGCTTTAGCCATTTTGATTTCCCACTTAGTAGGCAATTTGTTTGGGGTTTTCCCCTTGAAAATCGAGATATTTTTAGAAATTAGCCTTGATCCTATACCAAAAACCTCCGTAGGGCTCATCTCAATATTCCTAAATATCTTGTTATTCCTCTCTTTCCACAAGCACCAACATATAATGGGGGGAACCTGGTTCCAGATCTCACATGGTAAGGGATGATGGAAGGGTCCAGACCAACCCAAAATAAAGGATTTAATGTCCTTGCTCATAGTCCACTGAATGCCCAGCTCGCACACACTAGTAGCAAACAGGCAGTGCAAAAGTAACTGATCCATAGATTCTTCATTGCACTTGCATAACAAACACTTTTTAGGGATCTGGAATCCCCTTTTCCTTAGATTATCCTAAGTAAGGATTTTGTTATGGCAGGTTGTCTACCAAAAAAAGTTTATTTTCGGGATCATGTGTCTGTTCCAAACCTATTTCCAGGGTTCATGTTCAATCCCTTGGTCCGGCAGTAGATTGTTAGCTAACTTAACATAAAGATTACCCTATTGATCTTTAGTCCAGTAGAAATTATCCTCCATGTTGATTAATGGTATTCTGGTAAGGGAGAGTAGGTCTTGTAGAGACTTAGCCAGAGCACAGAACTCAAGAGATAAAGGGCAACAAAGAATCAAATCTTTCCACCTCTTGGCACCAAGTTGGCCAAGCAGGTAATCACTAATGTAAAAGCCAAAGAAGAGTTGTGTCGGCCTCATAAGGTTCCTAAAATTAGAGAGAACAAGGGGGGTGTCTAACAACCAAGGGTCTTCCCAAAGTATGATACTGTTACCTGGTGCAAGGGCACCTACACCTTGTGGAGTCTAAGTTGGTATAAGTGTCTCTTGAGTTCATTTATGTTAAATAAGGTCTCAATGACCATTTTATATTGTATTTAAAAGCTGTGAGGATTAGTTAAGAGGGATTTATAAACTCACATTGTAAAAGGGATGGTGTTTGGGAGCAAAAGTGGCAAAATTACCATTTTAGAGTCTAACTAAAGTTGGTTAAAGTACTTGGTCGGTTCTAGGAGGTAGTTGGATGTTTAAAATTTACAAAACAATGTAATTCCTCATGATAAGGGGGTTGAACAAGTTTGGAATGGGTTTCTAAGAAGAAGTTTGCTGTTTTTTTGGGTATTCATTAAGAAATTGCTGATCCCGTGCATTGTACGACCCGTACGTATTGTTCCACACTACAAGAATATAATGGTTGGATAGATAATTGAATAACCTTTCTTTTGGCGTTGGAATGGTGTGATTTCATTGAGAATTGAGTGAGATATCCCCGTTTTACTACCGGGTGGTCTCAAACCCCATGTTTTCCCTGTTTTCCTGAACTTTGCAGGCTTGGTACGGATATGTACGGTATAGTTTGGTTCTAAAATCATTTTGAATGTGTAGATATATGAGTTATCTTTCAAATGCATTTTATTTGAGGGTTTGAACGTTTATATTGAGGGAGAAATCATTATTTTTCTGAAACTGCCTGTTTTCCCTGAACCAAGGGTTTGAGAGAAGTCAAAATGATGAACTAAGCCCTCCACCTACTGTGAAGACCTGTGAAGACTTGTGACACTTTTTAGGGATCTTTAGTCCAGTAGAAATTATCCTCCATGTTGATTAATGGTATTCTGGTAAGGGAGAGTAGGTCTTGTAGAGACTTAGCCAGAGCACAGAACTCAAGAGATAAAGGGCAACAAAGAATCAAATCTTTCCACCTCTTGGCACCAAGTTGGCCAAGCAGGTAATCACTAATGTAAAAAGTACTAACATATCCAATCCTTTTTGTTCCTCAGCTGGTCCCAACCCACCTTAGCCATCAAGGCCTTATTGGTGCAAAGGATATTCTTGATCCCAAGCCCACCACAAAGTTTAGGTTTACAAACTTTGTCCCATCTAACCGGAGCAATTTTTTTCTTTTCCTCGATCCACAACCATAGGAAATTCCTTTGAATTTTTTAAAACTTCTCAACAATATATATGGGGATCTTGAAGATGGAGAAGAAGTAAACATGGATCCCTTGGAGAGAAACATGCATAAGCTACAGTTTGCCAACATGGCTGAGAATGGAGCCTTTCCAGCCCGCCAACTTCCCTTGGATCCTTTCAAGAACTGAGTTCCAGAGGGCAAGAGTGACTTCCTTGATAGTAAGGGGTAAACCAAGATACATCGATGGGAGAGAGCCACCCATACAGCCCAGAGCAATAGTCACCCAGGCTTGGAGAGCATGAGTGTTGTTGAAGAAGTAAATAGTGTTTTTATTATAATTAATAGATTGTCTGAAACAAGCAGCATAGTTATTGAGACAACTTTTCCATTTCTTGGCTTCAATCACAGAGGCTTTTCCAAAGAAACGTATCATCCACAAATTGTTGTATAACAGTCGGATCCAAAGAAGAGGCAGCCTTAACACCCCTAATAGACCCCTCCGACAACCATTTAGTTATGTTCCTACTCAAGACATCCACAACCATGATAAATAAATAAGGTGAGAGGGGATCTCCCTGTTTGATACCTCTCCCAACATTAAAGAAACCAAAAGGTGCCCCATTAACCAGAACAAAGTACTTCACCATGGTAATGCATTCCATCAAAAGGTTGACCACCCCTTGGTCGAAACCAAACTTAGCTAGGACTTTGGGGATAAAGTCCCATAACACCTTGTCATATGCTTTTGAAATATCCAATTTCAGGGCCATATTGGCATTCTTGCATATGTCTTTTAAGTGAAGTAATTCATGAGTAGTTATAGTAGCATCCAAAATATGACAACCAAAAACAAAACCATTTTGGGAAGGGCTAATAATTTTGTCCAGGAGGGGTTTAAGATGATTTACCAAAATTTTAGAAAAGATTTTATAAATGGTATTGCATAGGCTGATGGGCCTAAAGTTAGTCATTAACTAGGGATCGAAAACCTTGGGAATCAAGGCTATAAAGGTGTGGTTCAATTGTTTGAGGAGCTTACCAGAGTTGAAGAAATCTCTAGCAACCAAGACAAGGTCCTCACCAACAATATCCCAAAAAATTTGAAAGAAGGCCGGGGGGAAACCATCCAAACCAAGCGCCTTATAGGCACCCATGTTGAAAGTTTCCAAACGGACTTCCTCAGGAGTGACAACACAGAGGATGCTAAGGTTATCATCCTGGGTAATGGTGGTCAAAAGAGGATCCATCAACAGATTGTCCATAGCCTGATTGGGAGCCTCAGCAAGAGCTAAATAAGCCATTTGGAAATAGTCTGCCGCCAAAAGACCGATCTGGGAAGGCATATTGACCACATCCCCCTTCTCATTTTGTAGCTTAGTTATTTGATTCCTTTGATTGTGTTTTAGAACAAAAACATGAAAAAAGAGGTATTTTTGTCCCCTTGCAACCATTGAACTCTAGACTTTTGTTTCCAAAAAAAATTCTCTTTCCTTAAAATTTGTTCCCACTCCCTACGACTCTCTCTTTCTTGATTGCAAGTTGGTAGGATGACATCCCCTTCCATCATTTTTTGGATGGTTTTCAACTTGTCCCCAAGGGATCTTTTTTCCTGAAAGACATTCCTGAAAACTCTTTTATTCCAACATTTCACCATATTTTTGATATGTAAGTTTATAAAAGGCCCTGAACATGGGGGAGCCACGTACATGAATGTTCCACCAATCAAAAATTTTATTCCTAAAATCAGGATGGGAGTTCCACAATAACTCAAACTGAAAAGGGAAAGGTCCAACAATAGATCAATCATTCATGACCAACAACAAAGGGTTATGGTCTGAAATAGTCCTGGGTAGGGCAAAAAGATTAACACTGAGCAAGGTTGTCCAGTTTTGGGAACAAAGAAACCTATCCAATTTGACTTGAATCAATCCATCCCCAAGATGTTGATTGCTCCAAGTAAAGGATTGAGCCGACAAGTCAATGTCGATTAGGCCAGTAACACTCAGAAAATTCGTCAGATCAGCCATGCTATCATAATAGTCCACCAGACCACCACTTTTCTCTGATTGGTATAAGGGAGAGTTGAAATCCCCAACCACCAAGCAATGAGACCCCTTGTTATTGTTCATCCAATCAGAGAGATCCCGCCAAAGGGAATTCCTGGCATTCCTCTGATTAGGGGCATAGATATTAATAAGTGTCCACGAGCCACCTAGGTAAGAAAACAAGATTCCCACGCTACTTCGACAGTGAAAAATTTCAGACCCATTGCTCTTGTTAGGGTTCCATAACACAACAAGCCCACTAGACGCACCCTTAGCATCACTACAAGAGTAAAGGGCACCCGACCAAATATACTTAGCAATATTATCAAAATTATCTTTCTTCATTTTAGTTTCTTGTAAGAGTAAAACATCAATCTTATGCTCTAAAACATCAGTGCAAGCTATTTATGAGAGCTATTCAGCACTCACACATTCCAAGACAAGACCTTCATTTATGACCCTTTTTTGAGGACACTTCCAATGTCCTCTATTTACCAATTGCTATCTCTTTTGCTGTCTCCCTCTACCTGGTATGTCACTGGTTGGGCCTTCCTGGTTTAGAGTCGCCACCCACATCCAGTTTCCTCTGTTTCCCTTTTTTCTTTAGGGTTGACCAAAACTCTTCCTCCAAAGTTTTCTCCTGGGTCAAACCCATCGAGTCCATATCAACCGTCTCATTTTTAACTTTAGCACTCTCTTCCTCCATGATTTCGCCTTCTTCACCTCTGGTCACACTTTGCCCATCAGAAAGGTTAAACCCATCAACCTTTAGGGAATCATCAAAATCAACATCCTCCCAAAGAACTTGACCAGGGGAGGGAGCCTTAACTCCCTAAACCCCACAATCGGGTAGAACCTCGGTCAAAGTAGGAACAACAGGAACAAGAACCAAATCCCCACGTGAGGCTTCCTTTCCAATAGAGTGACACATAATCTTTACCAAGGGGTCAACTAGATTGGGCAAGACAGGTTTGGCCAGGGAGTCAACAATCTTCAAAATGTCATCTTCAAAGGGATAGTGGTCTTCAACAACAGACTCACTAGGGTTAGGCTCACGATTAAAAGAATATTTGCAATAAGAGATTAAGTGGCCAGGTTTAGCACATTTTCGAAAAAAAACTACAACGTTCTCATAACAGACTTGTTGGTTCCAAAAACCAAACTTAGAGCATAGCTTCATAGAGGTGGGTAGAGATTTATGCACTTCAATATTAACACAAAAATGGGAAAAAACTAACCTGGATTTGGACCGGGTAATGGAGTCTGAAGTTATGAATTGACCCAGGGAATCCCCAATGCATTTGAAAATGGATTCACCCCAATACTCCAGAGGCAGACCAGGCAGGTAGACCCAAACTGGTTCTGATTTATTAAGATCCACTGAAGGGTCGAAACTCAGCTTCCAACTACATAAAGCCAGACTATGTTTTCCATACACCCAAGAGCCAGAAGAGAGGACCGCGATCAAGTTTCCGAAGTCATGAATTTGAAAAGGAAAATCCCACCTATCATAGCACAGATGTCCACACTTCATTTGAGGCACCATTTAGCAACAACCCATCTTCGAACCATATCCACTGAAGGTCTGAAGGAGAGGAAACGACCCACCACCACATTTTCCATAGAGGAAACAATCCTATCACTGACTGAATCAAGGATAGAAAAGTCAGTGCCTGTAGCAACTACTTCTTCGGGGTGAGGAGAGGGGTCCTGCGCACTCTGACTACCATTATTCAACACATTCTTCCAATCTTTAACTTCTGGTAAGATAGTGGCCACCGACACTTCCACACCAGACGAGACCAGAATCATGGCTGACTCGGGCTAACCCAGAATCACGTGAACAAACGAACTGGACAAGCCAGGAGTGGCTCTTGAGGGAAACGAGCCCACATACGACTGGGCGAGGCTCAGATTAGAGGAGGACAAAGGGGGATCGTAAGGTACCCCCAACGCAAAATCCACCATGTGCGCAGGCAGTTCAAACGCATGCAGAGGAAAATAGGCAGTTCATGGCGTATATATTTTATCTATGTGATGATGTTATAATATTGTTTGTGATCTATTGTATTGGTTTCATACTTTTTCATGGTTAAACAAATATACTATGAGTTTTGATGTTATTGGGATGATTGAATGTTTGTGCTAATGCATGTATAAACTCAAAAAATTATTAGCTAACTACGGTTTAAGTAGAAGTTTAAAAATTAAAAAATTAGGGCATCATTTTGTATTGCAAAAATTAAAAAATTGCACACACACACACACACATATATTGATTGGGATATTTCAGTGGTATCAAAGCTTGGATCTTTCCAATTTGAGGGTCTTTTATGCAATCACCATTTCAATTTTACTACCAAAGAAAACTAAGATTGTAAGACGAAATGGGTGAAGATAACTCAAGAAGGAATGATCAACCATGGGGAAATTTTTTGCAAGTCTTTGCCCAACAACAAACACAAATTTTACAAGCTTTCCAAGAGCAACTAGTCGCTACGATCGAAGATTTAAGGGTTGACCAACAAACCCCAAGAGAAAATAGTAGTGCTAACAACAATAATTTGGGTAGAGTGGCTACCTACACCAGAAGAGCCACTACTATAGTATCAGATAGGCCACTTTGGCCTACTTTTTTGGAGACTACTCCCGAGGAAGAATAAGACACTCATGTTAAGGATGACATAATGGCTACTTATGATGACAATATAGAACTTCTAGAGTAGGTTAGAGTTGTCATCAACCTACACCAATACATGGACCAACAAAGCAATAAGAAGAGAAGCAAGTAGGGAAGGCACCCTCAAAAGAAATGCAAGGAGTACAAAGAAGCATTGAATAAGGTTCCTCTCCCACACTTTTATGTCAAGACAAGTGCTAGAGAATAGGTTCACAAGTTAGATACATTTTTGAAGCTCAAACCTATGTTAGAAGAGGATGCGATTCAATTTGCAACTATGTACCTTGAGGGAGTGGCTTATGATTGGTGGCATCATAGGCTTCTGACTCAAAACCACAATATGATCCATTCTTATGAGGAGTTCACTAACAAGCTCATCACAAGGTTTGATATGAAGTATGTGGAAGTCTACTATAGAGATTTGGCACAATTGAGGCAAGTGGGGCGCGTGGACTCATACATTAATGAGTTCCAATAGATTTTTGTTATGGTACTTGATATGATGGAGAAGAGGGTGACAATGCTATTTGTGGACGAGTTGAATGATAAGTTGAAAGGTTTGGTGAAGGCACATAGGCCTAACACTCTTGATGATGCTCTTCAGCTTGCTCTTGATCTTGATACTATTGCTCCACCATTATAGCCACCAAAGAAAGGTTTTAGAGAAGACAAACCATCTCAAAGAAGTGATAACCAACCTAAATCTACACCTCCTAGGATGGACAATGAGTCAAGGAATGAATTGAGGAGAAATAAGCTTTTCTTTTCTTGCAAAGAACTATTGGAGTTGGGTCATAAATGCCTTGGAAAGGGCAAACTACATCTCATAGAAGTCACTTCCGATGTGGGGAATGAGGCAGTTGAAAAAACTAGTTCAAATAGTGATGAGGATCATGCGCCACAATTAGGGCTTGATACTAAGGTACAAGGTACTATTTATTTTATCTTAGTTGTCCCTAAGTATCATCCATTTTACTTGAGGGGAATTGTGAGGGTGCAATGAGTTTCATGTTTAGTAGATAGTGGTGCAACACATAATTTCATCGATGAAGATTTTGTGGCTAAGAGAGGATTGCAAGTAGAGGAGTTTCCTAGATTCAGTGTCATGTTGGGGGATGGATTCAAGATGAGTTGCACTAGGAAGATACTCCAATTGGGCATTCAATTGAATGACTATTCATTGGTTGATGAATTCTATGTAGTTGGCATTGGTGGAATTGAGATTGTGTTAGGAATCCAATGGTTCCAATCACTTGGTCGATATGTTCAGGACTTCCAAAAAAAGTGTTGAAAGCTATCAATAAGGATCTACTTAAGGGCATGGCAACCAAGAGGATGGAGGTTCAGGACAACCTCATCATAACTAGAGAGGCATGCAACTTTCAACTAGATACACCTCTAGACCAACACTTGACGATGTACAACAAAGGATGAAGATTTGATTGAGTCCCTTGAAGATTCTACAAATAGGTATGATGTAAATTTTGATTTCCTATTTTATGAGATCAATCATTTCTGAGCATAACCATGAGATAACAACTATGTCACATAAGGGGAATGATGTTGAGGGATCTCCCAATGTTGGCACTCAAGATGTGAGTGTCAAATATGAGGAATGTATGGTGGATTTAAGCCACAAAAGTTTTGATTTTGCATATCATACTATGAAAGATGTGGAAAAGACACAAGATATGTGTAATGGGTGGTTGCAAAGAGCTAGAAGGGAAAAGATGTTGGCTGCCCAAATAAAAAAAGACTTGCAAGTGCTCAAGGAATGATGTAATCAACTAGATCAAGCCAAGAGGCAAAGGGAGTCACACCTTAGATCTCTATTGGGAAGAACGCTTAATGGTGGAGCAAGCAAATGAAAGGGGGAAAGGTATGATTCAATTTGTTTTGTTTGTATGCTTGATTTTCATCAGAGTTGACTTTGTTTGAGGGGCCTTTGAAGGCCCAAACCCTAGAGGAGGTTATGGAAGTTGAGCATACACTTAGTGGATCAACCACTAGTGCAAAATATTCACATGGAGAGAGAGGCATACACAATTTAGTTTGTGTTGATTCATTGATCTCTTTTGAAGATGAAGAGCTGGTTAATGACGAAGTGCATCATATTGATTCTTTGGTAACAATGGAGGCTGCCCTATTTTAGAGATTTGTGATACATGCCATAGAGGGACTTGCTTTATTTGGGCATTTTTGGGAGGTGAAGCTGCACTTTGACATAAGGTATGAAGGTACTGCTATAATGTTTGGTTTTGAGTTACTAATTCTTTTGTTCCGGTTGGATTATATCATAGGGATTGGGAGAAAGCATGAGGATCTTGGCCTTCCTACCCTAGTTCATGAGGATCGACTCCATACTTTTCTAGGAGATGGCTACTCTACCTTATTGCACATGGATATCCTATAGGCTACTTGGGGGACAACAACTATTTAGATGTTTTGGAGAGGTTGGGATCATTGCTTCACCATTGGGGAAAGGCGTATGGATGATACTCTATCATCATATGACATTGGCGATGGTACTTGCATTCACTTGAGTTCAATTTTCAATTGGGAGGTTGATGTTCTAATTTATAACAACATAGGAAGGGTTGATATGTTCTTCCATTCACCTACAAGGGGCATCTTGCACATTCATGTGGAAACCTTCCAAGTGGGAGAGTTGGTGGGTGTTGATAGATCCTTGAGGTACATCTATCTCCTCAATTTTGATATATATGGTAGTATGATGATATGAGATCTAGGTGGTGGTAAGTTTGTCATTGCTTGAGGACAAGTAATTTTAGGAAGGGAGGATTGTAATGTCCCTTCTCAAAAGCCAACAAGGGAAAATTAAGAAAAAATAATATTTTATTATTTTTGAGTATTGGTGCCCAAAAGAAGGAAAAATAATATTTAATTTTTGAATATTTTGTGCAAAACTTATATATTTTATATTTAATTGGGATTGGGCGACCCTTCAGAGAAATAAGGAGGGAAGCAAATAAAAAGAAATAAAATAAAATATAATTGCAAATTGGCGCCCAGTTTTGAAAGATTAAAAAACAAAATAAAAGCAATTTAAAATATTAAGTTGGTTCCCAAAGCTGAGTTGACCAAGTTTAGGGGTTATAAGGGAGGTTTGGTATTTATACAAGGTCAATTGGGAGGCATTAGATATGAACAAACTATCTCTGCTTTTTTTGATCTGCACTTTGGCAAATATTCTAAGGATGAAAACCCTTAAGAATGAAGGAGTTGGACGAAAACCTAGCTCTTCAGCGAAGGACTTCATGACAAAGGTTCACATGCACTTTAATGGAGAATTTTGATAGTTTCATGCTCAGATTTTTGCATCAACATAGGCGACTAGTTTGGAGGAGCGAGATTGGGCAAGTTGGAAGGTATTTTTAAAATTTTCAAGGGTTGCAAACCCTATAATCAGACCAGTAGGCCAACACACCCTTTTGGTAGGGTTTTGGAGTTTCTTTTCATCAAATATTTGCATTTTACTTGAATTGGTGTGAGCTAGAGCAATTCACCTAGCTAGGGTTAGCATAGGAGGTCATTTTCATTGCATAACTTGGGGTTTCTTCATATCAACGAACTATATGTTGTTGGGCATGTTTGGAGCCCATTTCATTGTGTAATTGCATCAATAGATAGGTTTGATTTGTAGCAGAAAACTCGACATTTGAATATCAAAATTTTGGCATGTGTTGGTGGATGTCATGGTGATCTATTGTGTTGGATTCATACTTGTTCATGGTTAAACAAATGTGCTATGAGTTTTGATGTTATTGGGATGATTGAATGTTGCTGCTAATGCACGTGTAAACTCAAATTTTTATCAGCTAACTAGGGTTTGAGCAGAAGTTTAAAAATAAAAAAATTACATCATTGTGTATTGCAAAAATTAGAAAAAATGCATATATATTGGTTCAGATATTTCAAATAGATGT
This sequence comes from Sequoiadendron giganteum, assembly GCA_007115665.2. Lineage (NCBI taxonomy): Eukaryota > Viridiplantae > Streptophyta > Pinopsida > Cupressales > Cupressaceae > Sequoiadendron > Sequoiadendron giganteum. The sequence goes on from CM021104.1 coordinate 595,402,785, forward strand.
AAAGATAGAAAGAAAGAAAGCCAAACATAGATTAAGAGAATGAATACATAAAGAAAAAGAGACAAATAAGGAAAAAAGGGGTTAAGAAAGAAAGAGAAAGAAGAGAAAAAAATAGAAGAAGAGAATGGTAGAAAGTCACAACCATAGAGAGAAGGATGGAGAGACAATTCAAGGAGAATAAGAAATAAATATTGATAGAGAAAAGTGGGAATAAAGAATGAGATTAATAGAGATTAGGAATATAATAAATATAGAAAGAGTGAAACAAGGAAAATAAAAGAGAAATTAAAGAGATGAAAGGTAAAGAAAAGAGAAAGAAATGCAAAGACAATTAGAGAAAGAGAGATCTAAAGAAATATAGATAGAAAGAAAGGGTGAAAGAGAGGGGGAGAAAGAAATACAAAGAGAAAGAAATCAAGAGAAAATATAGAAAGTATTAAAAAAAGTAGAGAAAAAGAGAAAAATGATATATAGACAAAGAGAAAAAGAAAGAGAGAAAGAAAGAGAAAAAGAGAGATAAAACTAGAATTTAGAAATTAATAGAGAAATAAAAAATAGAGAGAACAAATAAACTTTAGGAAAAAAGAGGAAGAAAGAATGACAAAAAGGTGAAGAAGATTGTAAAAGGATAAATAGAGAGAAGGCAAGAGAAAGAGAGGGCATGGTTCAAGAAATGGAGAAAGATTGGAGAGAATGAGACAAAGAAACAAAGAAAGACAATCTAATAAGAGAAAGAAAAAGGATGAAAAACATAAATAGATATAGAAAGAAAGAAAAAGAGATTTAAAAAAAAAAATAGACAAGAAATATAAAGATAGAAAGAAAAAAATATATAAACAAAGAAAGAAAAATATAGTGATACAAATATATAGAGATACATAAGAAAATAAATAAAGAAAGATCGAAATAAAGATGTGCAAAGAGAAAGAAAGGAAAAGTATAAATAAATAAATAAAAGATAAATTTAGAGAGAAATATATATAAAGATATAGAGAAAGACAAACATAGATTTAGGGAAGGAATACGTAAAGAAAAAGAAACAAAGAAGGAAAAAAGGGGCCAAGAAAGAAAGAGAGAGAAGAGAACAAAATAGAAAAAGAGAATGATAGAAAGATATAACCATAGAGAGAAGGGTGGAGAGACAGTTCAAGGAGAATACAAATAAATCTCGATAGAGAAAAGTGAGAATAAAGAATGAGATAAACATAGATTAGGAATATAATAAAAATAGAAAGAGTGAAAAAAGACAAGATAGAGAAACTAAAGAGATGAAGAAAGGTAAAGAAAAGAAATAAAGAATTGCAAAGATAAAATTAGAGAAAGAGAGATCTAAAGAAATATAGATAGAAAGAAAGAGAGAGAGAGGGGGGGAGAAGGAAATAAAAAGAGAAAGAGAAATAGTAAGACATAATACTAAGGGAATACAAAGAAAGGAGAGGGAATATTAGAGAGATATATAGAGAAAAAAATCAAGAGAGAATATAGAAAGTAGAAGGATATAAATAGAGAAACACATAAAGAAATAGATAATAACAAGATGAAAGAGAGGAAAAGAACGAAAGAAAAAGAAAAAAAGAAGAAGAGACAAACAAAGAACAAATGAGAGATAAAAAGAAAAGAGGCACAAAGAAAGAAAGAAAAATATATGTTAAAGAAGAGGCAAACAAAGAACAAAGGAGAGATAAAAAGAAAAGAGGCACAAAGAAAGATTTAAAAGTATAGAGAAAATGAAAAAAAGTGGCTGAAACAAAGTGGATGAATGAAAGAAAGAGATATACAAAGGTGAAAGAAAGAAACAAGGGGAGAAAGTGAAAAAATAGAGATAAAATTATCTAGAGTAATTATAAATAAATAAATAAATAAGAGAAGTTGAGAAAATAAGGAGATAAAAAGAACAAGAGAAAAATAGAGATATAGACAAAGAGAAAGTAGAGAGAAAGAAATACAAAGTGAGAAGATCTAGAGAAAGAGAGGGAACAAAACAAATAAAATGATAAAAAAAGCATGAGAAAGAGAGATAAAGGAAAAAAAGAAAAGTCATAATTAAATTGAGAAAAAACTAAAAAATAAAGAGATAAAGGGGAACAAAGAAAGTGACAGGAAATGCAAATAAATAAATAGAGAAATTTACAAAGGAGAAGGGAAGGAAAGAAACAAAGATGTAAAGAAGTATTTGAATAGAGAGAAGGAAATAGAAATATAAATAGATAGAGAGGAGACAGGGGGTGGGTAGGTGGGGTTGGGAGAGAATACGAAGTGAATGAAATATTGAGAGAAAAATATAAACTTAATATAGATATATAAAGAAGAAAAAAAAATGGTAGAGAATAACAAGTGAATGAAATATTGAGGAAAAAATATAAACTTAAAAAGAAAGAAAAAAATAAATAGAGAAATTTAAAAAGGGGACTTGGAAAGGCAAGAAAAAAAGATGGGTATAAAGAAGTATTTGAATAGAGAGAGAAGGAAATAGAAAGAAATAGAGAGAGGGGTGGGGGGTGTGTGTGGGTGGAGTTGGGAGAGAATGAGAAGTGAAAGAAATATTGATGGAAAAATATAAACTTAAGATAGGTATATAAAGAAAGAAAATAAATAAATAGAGAAATTGAAAAAGGGACAGGAAAAACAAGAAAACAAGATAGATATAAAGAAGTATTTGAATAGAGAGAGAAAGAAATACAAACAGAAAGAAATATAGAGAGGGGAGAGGAATGTCGGTAGGGGGGGTTAGGAGAGAATGAAATTGTAACATCAACCCCAACGAAAGGAAGAATTTTTGCACAATTTTTTTTTTGTTATCATTATAAGAAGGAATACATGGAATTGAACTAACAAATAAACATAAGCTAGAGAAATCAACATTTACTTCATAATCATCATGTCAAGATACATCTTACAAATAAAGCTTACTTCAAAATCAATAGAAGATTTTTTCCATTACGAAGAGCACATACCTTAAATGTTTTATGATCCAAGAAGGCTCTATGTCCATGGTTTGCTCTAGATTATGGTGGGGTGCAAAATGATCCCAACCAATGTGGATTAAAACCCTATCCACCCCTCCAAGCGAATTATGTGGCCTGTGGCGAGAGAGAGTTGTCCTTTTAGACCCATAAGCAATATATAAAATATCTTCCTAGTGACCAAATCTCAAGGTGTACCTACCAGTGGTAGACTTAAGATACTGTTTCCCACAGTTATAAGGTTACAAGGTGATTTATATGTTACCTACTTGAGCTTGTAAGGAACTTTCTTCCTTGCAGTCCATCAGAAGCCTAAGCAAACAAGGTTACCCATCTCTGACATAGAATGCTCCTTGACTACTGTCCATCTCGAGCAGGTACTGCCCCTAGACACTTGTCAATCTCGAGCTTACAAGTTTTGCTCCTTGACTTTTGTCCATCTCGAGCAAGTACTTCCCCTAGACACCTATCAATCTCGAGCAAGAAGGTACCGCTCCTTGAATTTTGTCCATCTTGAGCAAGTACTGCCCCTAGACACCTGCCAATCTCAAGCAAGAAGGTACTACTCCTTGTCTTCTCTTACCACTATGACTGGAAGATATGTCCCTAACACAATTGAGTAGGTTCCCAACTTAGTTGCAGCCATGAATGACATTAATAGATATTCCTATGGTAGCATTACACACTCATAGACTCTTTCCGATTGGAAGTAAGATAGCCCTTCGCCCCATGATAGTTTGTGGTTGATACCCTACTTATATTTAATCCCTTAATATACGTTTCCAAACAAGGATCCATAGGTGACTTATTTTCTCATTTCATAACAAAATTTTGCTACTTGATCACATAAGACTGTCTTAGCAGCCAACAAGCATATCAGAAATTAACCAAGTGGTTAGCTATGACTGTCTTGGAAAACGACAATACATGGAAGAAATAAAACGTGTGATTAACTATGGCTGTCCTATCAACCAACAAAACATATCAAAATTTAAGATAGACGTAGCAGCCATCAATGCAACACAGTGGTATGTAGATTTAACATTTCTTTTTTTTTGAGCGAGAGAGGTAGAATATAGGTATATAATTCCTAATTCATTGAGCAACAACTTAACCTCACAAACTACTTGTCCTTCCTTCTTCTTCAATAAGAAATTACATAAAAAGAGCAGTTTAGAGGTGGAATTGATTGTATAGCTAGCTACTATAGTGATTCAGTGAGCAACATCTCTATCACTCCTTCCGTGACTTCGGTTAAAGATTCATGATTTCTACACTAAATATTTATGTTATTTTATTTCTTACTTCTAATGCTAATAAATGTATGAATTATTTTGGGCAGCAGCCAATGACCCCTTTTTTTAACGAATTTCTTAATTACAATTATGATAGTTGTTATGGTTAATCAAGTAAAGCAATAAATGTTTAAATGAGAGTTTTTAATGAACTCTAACTACTATGAAGAGTGTTCAAGAGTAGTTTTCTAACAATAAGGTTCCCAATAACGTGGTTGTGAGACCACCCATTCTCAAACTCATTTATTCATGGCACCCATATCTAGGCAACATAGAACTAAGGTTAAAGAACCAAGATTGTGGCATAGACACCATTTTCACATTTAATTGCATCCAAGTTATAAATTTTGGGGATTTGAAGAGTATGATTTACCACTTGGAGTGCTGAAGTAAAGATTTGATATGCTGGTCCAAAATAAGTTTCAAAGAGACTCTTGTATTTGGAGTTTTGAGTTATCCTTTAAATCTCTATTAACATTACAAGCTTCCGTAGAATTACATTGTACTCCAATATGAACAAAGAATGAACAAGTATGGTTTGGAAAATAAGGAAAAGTCTAATGCTTAGGCTGCAAAGTCAAAATTTCAAGGAAATTCCCAAACTACAACCCTCATTTATAGAGTATCATTACTAATAGTAGAAAAGAGACAATTTTCAGCAACCTTAATAACATCCTTAGTTTTTTTTAATGATTCAAGTCAAAAGTAATATCTTATTATGAATACTGAAATTTAGACATAATCTACAGCTAGAGAAGGGGTTTTAGAACATGAAATTCAAATGTCCAAGTGAATGATGTATGAAGTAACACTAGATGAAACATTAGCTACCTCTGCCTTCCCAGCTCTGCACCCCTATCCTTTCATCTTATCTCTCTGATCCTTCACAAGCTTTTGGCATCCATTTTCAAAGTCTAGAGGTGATTATAAAGGCAGACATGTTTTTTTCCCTTGCATGTCTTGCAGACTGGGCGCCTTGCACTAGGGAGCCATGCCCATTAATAGCATGGCTAGTCCTTGTTAGATTTAGGATCAGAAATGAAAGCAATCAGAAAATGCAACACATAAGCAAATGAACACAACAAGATACCCTAGGAAAACCCTCCCACTAGAGGGAGAAAAACCCAACAAATATATCTTATATATTGAAGGAATATGATCCAGGTGGATCCAAGAAACTTTAAAATTCACAATCTCAAAATCTAACAAAAGATAGCTTTCATTACATAGAGCTTGCCGACACGGTCCTGACGCAACTTGAACGGGTTCAAAAGGAGTTTGTATGTAGAAGTTATGCGCAATCAAAGGTCCGGTCAAATAGGCGACTCAGGGGGTCAAGAAAAAGGCAGCAAATTGATCATCTCGAAATGAGACAAAAATGATACCAAGTTGTAGAGCTCGTCGCACTGATTCTGAAACTATATTTGGTTTCGAAAACAGAGTACGTATGAGAAAAATAGAGCCGGTCAAAGTTTGCAAACAAAAGGAGTTGACCAGTCAAAATGATGACATCATCATGACGTCAGCATGATGATGTGGCATGGTGATAAGGCAGGTGGATGACGTGGACCAATCACAAGTTGACACATGTCATCCAATAAACAATGTGTACAATGACGAGGCATCGACGTGGTCCAGTGATAGGCTGACACATGGCAAACTTTGATCAATCATCAATTGCCAAGTGGCATCACCTAGGATTGACATGTGGCATTGGAAGCTAGTCAAAAATGCCATAAAGAAGTAGTGGGGGTTGAACCTACAACTTCCTTCGTCCTATTTCAAAGCCCCACCACTACACCACATAACTTCTTTATCAATAGAAGTGGGAGCAACCTTATTTAAACATTTGATAAAGCTAATTTTTGGGAGTAAAGGAGATTAGTACACCTTACTTCCCTCCTACATATCTGCCCAACCACCATTAGGCCATATATGGATAGCGGATTTTTAGGGAGCCTTATCTTGTTATAAAGAAGAATAAAGCCCGAATATCTCTATATTTGAAATTTTAACCCCTTAGGATTTAAATAACCGATTTATGAGATATTAAGGGGCTTTTGAAAGATATTTTAAAGATTATTTTTGTAAGCCCAAATTATAAGGGCCATCCGGGGAAAATTTTAAGGAGATTATTATGGGGTTTTATTGTAAAGGGGGGAGTTTGCAAATATTTTTACTTTTTAAAGGAGATATGGGTATATTTGCAAAATAGTATGGTTTTAGCCCATATTAGCAAATAAATTGGTATATAAAGGGGATGTTTTGGCTTGGGAATTAAGCAAGTCTACTTGGAGAAATAATTCATTTGTGAGAGTTGAATTCTTTTTGAGAGGAAGAATTGCAAGGTGTTGTTATACACCAAAATTGTAAAAGTGAGAGAGATTGTGAGAAATTTTGTGCAAGTTTTGAAGCTTGAATATTGTAAGAAGGCATCTTCAGGTGCTTGGCGATATTAATGAAAGCGGTCCAACATTGAGAAGCGGACCCAAAGACATAGTCCTGATTGGACGAACTCCATTATCAACTTGCGTTTGATTCTTCTATCTTTTGTCTTATTATTCTTCTATCTCCTATCGTACATTCTCTCTAATTTATTTTTCAGTATTTTCAATTTGGCATTTAAGTTCTAATTACAACACTATAGTAATTAGTTAACTTCCTTAAGTTCTGTAAAGGTTAATGAACCTAGTTTACATCTTCAACGGTTAAAAAAAATAGTCATACAATTCTATCTAGATCGAGGAAAAACTATAATTAGGATTAATTTGCAAGTTATTTTGTAAACCTCTAATTACAGATCAGAATAAGAGCAGAAATCTGCTTCCAACTCAGACCCAACACAATGCCAAATTTGATACAATGAATAATAGCACCTCTCCTAGGTACAAAGATACAAATTAATATGTTTCTCCTTGAAATCGGTCTGCTGCTACAAAATGATGATCTGCTCCTACAAGATGATGATCTTCTGCTCAAGTATGAACTTCTTCTAGGAATGCAAATAATGATGAATGAACTTGATCAAATGAATGATCATCACCTTGTATTTATGCAAAACTAGGTGACTCTTCATTTGGGTTAGCCTCTTTTAAGAAACAAGGCGACTCTTCATAAAATTATTATATATAGCAAGTCTAACTTGCCTTGGTATTATTTATCCATCATTTTTAAATTTGAGAGAAAGATATCTCCCATTGCTATAACATCAACACTCCCTCTTAGCTAGGGAGGTAACTTTCCAGATATCCACGTCATGGAGTCTCTCAACATGACGCCCACAATGGCTACACCCATTTGTGGAAAATTCAAAGGTTCATCATGGAGTCTCTCAATGTGATATCATCATGGAGCCTCTCAACATGACGTCCACCATGGCTACTCCCATGTGTGGAAAGAAACACAAGTACAAGGGTTCATCACGAAGTCTCTCAACATGACGTCTCATCTCAGTCACAGAGATGAACAAGGGCTCGCACGTCATATTTCTCCGTCTCAGAGAAATATACACTACAAGAGCTTTCATCTCATATTTCTCCGTCTCAGAGAAATATACACTACAAGGGATTTCACCTCATATTTCTCCATCTCAGAGAAATATACACTACAAGGGATTTCACCTCATATTTCTCCGTCTCAGATAAATATACATTACAAAAAATCTTCATGATGATGTGACTCCCTTTGGAGCTCCAAGTACTTGCATCAACCTCTTGACCTCCTCATCCAAGATTGTCTGCAATTATTGCCTTAGAGGAGCGGTTTCTAATGCACACTTCCGACACTATTGACTTGCTTGAGTCTAGGACTGTCCTCCTCGACCTCATCCCAGATCACCCTATTCTAAATAGGTTTGCGGAGCTACCAATGTCAAATCTAGATTAATTGTCTTGTGCAATTATGTTCTCGGCGGCTGGAGAGGTCTTCCAAGGATTTTTCACTTGGCCTTGCAACACTGCAACCTTCACTTCTTCTTAGTGAGTCACATAACTCCCTCTTGATCCCTACCTTAGAGATTTCAAAGAAATCCTCTAGAAGTGAACTCCCCTCCATTGACCTATCTCAGAACCTTAATCCTTTGCCTAGACAAGCTCTCAACTCGTGCCTTGATTTCTCTGAATTTGACTCCCTCTAAATGTCATTTCCCCCTCTTCGAAGAAATTGATCGACTTTAGAATAAGAAACCTTCCGAATCAACTTTAGAGCTAGGCTCCTTTTGAGATGTCCCTATGTCAATTTCCGCAGTAGAAACATGTTGTGTAGACCTTAATTTGCAATCTCGAGCAAAGTGACCGTACTTGCCACACTTGAAGCATTGAATGTGAGAGAGATCCTTCTTCTTCTTCGATTCTAGGGAAAAATATGATTCTATATCTCTATTCCTCTTTCTTCCTTTGCCTCTTTCTCTAGAAGTATGTGTAGCAAGAACTTGATTTTCTACATCATGATAGTTTCGCCCAATTCCTCTTGCTGCCAACCTAGACTCTTCTTGAATACAATCATCTCAAAGACGATCAAACTTGGGCAACTTGGATCTCTCACTGATGCTCTGAATAAAGGGTTCCTAAGATTGAGGAAGACCATTTAGTGCCAACATAACAAGATCTTTGTTTGCAATTATATCCCCAATAGCACTCAACTGATCTCTCAAATCAACAATCTTCATAAAGAATGAGATGACTGAATCATCTTTAGCCATTTTTACATGGTGAAGTTGTTGTCTCAAAGCAAGGGCTCTGCTGGTGTTGTTGATCTCATACAATTCTTTTAGAACTTATCAAACATTTCTTTAGCTGTCTTCAACTTGGAGATGATCGGTACTAGGTGATTCATCACAAAGTCTATCATGATCTTTCTAGCCTTCATGCCATTTTTCTTCCACTGGATTTTCTCAGTATCATTAGAAGGCTCGGGCATATCACTTTCCATGAAATCAAGAAGATCACTCTCCTCTAATGCAATGAGTAACCTAGGTTTCCAAGAGTTGAAGTTTGAAGCTCCATCAAGCCTATCTTTTACCTTGATACCACTCACCATATTCTTTTTCCACACAAATTCACCTTCAAAGATCTGCCCTTAGGTCAGAAATAATTTGAACCTTAGATCTGTGATACTTCAAGATCTGCCCTAGATGAAAAGTTGACTTGACTGCTTAAACAATTTTGGTCAGATCTTTTCTTAGACCCGCTCTGATACCATGTTAGATTTAGGATAAAAAATGAAAGCAATAAGAAAATTCAACACATAAGACAATGAACACAACAAGATACCTTGAGAAAACCCTCCTACTTGAGGGAGAAAAACCCAACAAATATATCTCTTATATATTGAAGGAATAAGAGCAGAAATCTGCTTACAACTCAGGCCCAACACAATGCCGAATTTGATATAATGAATAATAGCACCTCTCCTAGATGAAAAGATACAAATGAATATGTTTCTCCTTGAAATCAGTCTGCTGCTACAAAATGATGATCTGCTCCTACAAGATGATGATCTGCTACTCAAGTATGAACTTCTTCTAGGAATGCGAATTATGATGAATGAACTTGATCAAATGAATGGTCATCACCTTGTATTTATACAAAACTAGGTGACTCTTCATTTGGGTTAACCTCTTTTAAGAAACAAGGCGACTCTTCATAAAATTATTATACATAGCAAGTCCAACTTGCCTTGGTATTATTTATCCATCATTTTTAAATTTGAGAGAAAGATATCTCCCACTGCTATAACATCAACAGTCCTCCTCCTCTCACCCACGCTTGCAACCATTCCTCTTTAATCTTGCCTGTCCCCTGGGCATGGAGTGGAGTTTGTGTGCCATTAAAACGTTTCTTGTGCACAAAGCCCTTCTTCTCGTGCGTGCTTTTCTCCTTCCATTTTATTTTTTTCTTTCCTCACGTAGTTCGATAGTTTCTTTTTAATTGCTCCTATCCTTGTATTAATGTGACAAGTATTTACCATTTAAGTTAATTTTAATTTACTATTCATTTCCATTTAATCGCTCATGCCACATGTATTTATTTGTTTTAAATTGATTTTGATTCTATTTCATTTCGTTGCTAACTATTTATTTATTTCCTTATTTTTTTCTTTTATTTGTTAATACATTGATTGATCTTAATATATTTAACATTATACTATTATTAATTAACTAGAATAGTTTAGGCTATTGAGATGCCTTTACCTAGCTGAAAATAGATAAACTATGATAATTTAATATACGACTAAAGTTCTAGGCTTAAATTAACTTCAAGTTGTTGGAAATTATAGGAAAGGTATTGACACTTAAATGACATTACCAATTGATTGTCTCCCATCCCACAAGACCACACAATCCACCTCATCATGCACCCCAAGTACCTTCCCATAGACAAACCTCGCACAAAACCAACAACCAATTTATTAGTCTAAGTTAGGCTAAACAATTCAGTGCATCAAAGTTAAAATAACATAATAAGATTAATAATCACATTCATTAAAGTTAGCATCGAGTTTCACAATCAACACACACACACATTTATATATATGTCCACATAATAAAATTTGAAAATCCATCCCTAGTCCAAATTACATTGGGGCTAGGGGTCATGCAAAAGATTTAGCAAGGTATCTAGGGGATATGACAAAAATATTGAGGGAAAAAGATAAACTTAAGATAGATATATAAAGAAAAAAAAGGAAATAAAAGAAGAGAGATAAGAAAGACAAAGACAAAGAAAGACAGAGAGATAAAAGAGAAATGATGATATGAATAAAGAAAGATAAATAGAGAAAAAGAATATGAGATAGACGAAGTAGATGAAAGTGAGAAGAAAACAATATAAATTTAAAGTAAAAATGAGAGAAAAGATTAAGAAAGAGATAGAGGAAAAAATAATGCATGAAAGATAAAGAAAGATAGAAAGAGTGAAATATATTTTAAGAATTAAAGAAATACAAACAAATGGACAACAAATAAAGGAAAAAAATTAAGAGATTAAAATAGAAAGAAAAAATATGAAAAATAGAGAGAAAAAATACAATTAAAAGATAGGGAAAAAGAGAAGAAAGAAGATAACGAAAAAATATATAAAAGGACAATAACAAATAAAGTCAAAATGAATTATAGAAAGAAATAAATGTCAAGCAAGAAAGAAAAGAAAAGAAAAGAAAGAAAGAGAGAAAGAGAGAAAGAGGGTGAATTAAAAGATAAAAATGGGCAACTTTTCATCTAAAAAATAAAACAATAATTGTATTTGGGTAAAAATAGAAAGAAAGAAAGATAAAAATAAAGAGATAAAAGCAATTAAGAGAGGGTAGAAGAGAAGAAAGAAAAATATATATATATAAAAAGACAATAACAAATAAAGTCAATGAACTATATAAAGAAATAAATGTCACATGAGAAAGAACAAAAGAAAGAAAGAAGGGTGAATTAAAAGATAAAAGTGTGTAAATTTTCATCTAAAAATAAAAAAAATTGTATTTGGATAAAAATTTGAAGTAGGTCTAGATAAATTATTAGCATGGTGTAAAAATTGGTTAAGTAAATAATGTATAAAAGTCAATTGTTTTGCAAAAATATACATACCTACAAATAGCCTAAGGACTAATAAATGAAAGTTTTTTTCAAAATATTTTTGTGAACAAATACAATTGAATGCAATTGATGTTGAGGCTTAGGATAAATATATTTCTACAATTTTTTAAGGTAGAAATCTCAAATCCGTTGTGTAAGGCCACCTTAACTTGACTTAAATAATCTTAACATATTTTTTTTCAAAATATGTAAAGCATGATGTGGTTCATATGATTTTTAAAAATCTAGATTTCAAAACTGAAAATTATTGAAAACAAAAATATAATTTCTTTCAAGATAATGAAATTTTGTGTTTGAAAAATAATAAATAATTTAAAATTAGGTGTAAAGTTTGAAAAATTAATGTATGAAAACTAGAATTCACATCTACAATTTATATAAATTTCATAAAAAAAAAATGTAATATAAAGTTTTTAGTCATGTTGTGAAGTTAGTTTTAGTAATGGATGGCATCATATGACATTAAACTTAAAGGGTGTTTGGATTTCCAAGCCTAAAATCAAAACAAAACTGAAGAAAGAAAATAATTCTATTTCCAAAAACAATATGTTGCAAGTCTCAAATGGTTGCAATTATATTTTTTTAAAGGAAAAATATTTAAGAATTAAATAGAATTTGCAAATAATATTAACTACAATTTTTTTTTTTAATTTGACAATATATTTCTACAAGTTTTTTCTTGTTTTCATCCTTGTTTAGGAAATCAAGTGGATTCTTTGCAAAACAATTATTCTTTAAAAAATGTTGGAAATGGAAGAACATATATATTGTTGGAAAATTTAATCATAATTTAACCATAATAAACAAAAATAATAATATTAAATTAGTACTATTAGGTTTATAATGAATTGTGTAAATTTTTATGAAGCATTGCATTCTCTCAACTTCTCCTAACTATCCCAAACTATCTAGGAAAAAATCCAACAAAATAAATATTTTAATACTAACATAAATTTTTAAGACTATTTTATTACAATTGTTAACCCTATATTTCAACAAAATTTTCAAAAGAAGATATATCTAAGAGCTAACTACTCAATTGCAAAGAAAGAATACAACAAAAAATTTGTATTTCCAAAATGCCGAGGCAAAGCAAGCATTGAATTCTATGAATTTATAGCAATGTATATATAGAATTCATGTTTCCTGCATCGAATTAGATTTTTGTAGTCATATTATATAATTTATCACATGGCAATGGGTGATCCCACAAAGTTGGTTTACAATTTCTGAGAGGAACTGATTTTTGTTGAAATCACATATTTTTAGAAAATATAATGATTTAAGCCTTTAAAAGTTTCATTTTAAGGATTCCAATTGTAGAGGGTTTGATCAAACCACCTTAAATCAAACCCCCTTGGATAGAACCTCGCTAGTTTTAAACCATACCTATAAATGAGTCTCCTTTACACCTATCAAAATGCTGATAAAAAATCACTTTTGATTCACCTTTTGGGGGATCAAATGAATTCATTTAAAATTTATTTCAAATGATTATGATAGTGCTCCAAATGAGTTATCCCACGAATATAATTTTAATATGTTTTGGTTTTATTATGTATGTGTATTTTTAGTTTTATTAAACATAGGTTTTTCACTGAAAATCAAGCTCTTTGTTTTACACATGTTGAAAAATGGAAAATTATAAAAATATTTTTTTAAAAAATATGTTCATGTTGGGTATTCATGTCCTTGATCCATTAAAAAAAAAAAATGAATTTCGATACATACAAAAAAAAGTTATGTTGTATACAGTCCGCTTATATCTGAATTGCAATTTGTTTGACTTCGAAACTCTATTAAGGAAAAAAATATTCAATAAAAAACTATGAGACCAAATGAAAGTGCTAAATATCATAGTTACAAATCTAAATTCGAAAAAATTAGAATTTTATCTTTCATACAAAAAAAGTTATGTTGTATACGGTGAGCGTCACTTTTTAAAAATGTTGTTTTCTGAAAAAAACCAGTTTTCATGAGAGATGGAAAAAGAAGTGCAATATTATTCCAAAAAATTTGAAAAAAATATTTTTAGAATCTACAGACAAAATGTGATGAGACTCTAGTTTGCATCATCTTCAAATTCCTCACGGTTTAGCCGCTATAGGTTCTCGAATGTGAAGATTTAGTTAAAAATAATAATTTCAGTGTCCGGTTTGACCAAAAATTGTAAACCACTATTGTGGAATCACCCCAATGCAAATGAACATCTTATGCTTATGAATATGTAATATTATCATATCAATTGTGTACATTTTGTTGATCAGTCGATAAAGAATGGCTGTGATAAAGTGTCATTACATTATGTTATAAAGATTACTTCTCGTGCTTAAGTGCCTTGTAAGGGTATATGTTTTTCTTTGTATGTTTAAATTTATGTTTTATTTATGCCTTAAAAACCCAATTTCTACTCTCTATTATTATAGGGCAAGCTTTCTCTCTAATGAAGTTTGTAACTTGTGCAATTTTTCTACCTTTGACACATATATATAATTTTTCTACCAGTTCCACTCCAAAATTAACTAACTGTTGATTCATTGGTAGCCATTGACGTTTCTTTTGTATTTCTGTTGTTTGGTTGTTTTTCAATAGCTAATGCATTGTTGTAAATGGATTTCAGGTCATTGACGTTTCTTTTGTGTTTCTGTTGTTTGGTTGTTTTTCAATAGTTAATGCATTGTTGTAAATGGATTTCAAGGTCCCGTTAAAATCTATTTTATCCTTAATAAAAATTGTAAATTTAATTTTTGATTAATTATGACAAACCACCATTTCAAAAACAAACCCGCTTTGTGCTCTAAAAATGACAACATTGAGAAGGAAGATTTTTGAAGTTTGAATACCATTGTGAAGCCCTTTTATATTTTTAATAAGAAGATCAAAAGCAAATATATCCTACAAAAGTGATCTTGAGCATGCTAATGGTGAGGACAAAAATCTGTAATCATTTTTTGGGCTTTCATGAAGGAGAAAAACAACTAAATTGTAACAAAAATGTAAAGGAAAAACCGAGCAAAACTGGGATAAAAACTTGAAATTCGTCAGTCAAATAGGATGGACCGAAATTTTTGAGACAAAATAATAGAAGAGGTAACATTCAGAACCTGAAACTCAACAACAAAAAAAAAGAGTTGATCTATAATCTAAAATAGGTCATTTAGGGATTTCGTACCTGTAACGTGCAGCAGGAATCGAACTAATGTCGATGCCTGAGCCAATAGCCGCTTGTTTGAAAAACCTGACAAAAAAAATATAAATTAAATTCGATCTAAGTGAGGTTTCCTAAAGTTGCAAGTGATAAGAATCCTGTAATACCGCTTCATACATACGAGTGAAAGTTATGGAGAAAATGCCAATATCGGCCAAGCGTAATACTATATTGGGTTTATAATTTGAGGACAATTTGCTCTAATAAATGAAGTCCTGGTTTTCTTGTTTGGGGATTTTTATTACAAACCTCTTAATGAGAAACATCAGCACATTACAGAGGACTGACTCAGTAAGGTAAAACAGTTACAATATACAAAAGTGACCAAGCAGATAAATTAATAAAAAGAAAGCAGGAATAGGCATTTACATGACTTAAATACAAAGCCATGAATATCGGCTATAAAGAATATTGGAGGGTCTACAAAAGTTCGATCACAAAAGAAGCGTGATTAGCTCAATGGAAAATAAATCTTAAATTGGAGTCTACCTGAAACATTCATTCATAAAAAAAAAAACAAGAGAGGAAGGTAAATAAGCAATATCAACTGTCAGAACAAAACACATTATCTGCAAAAATGGAAAATGCTGACTTTGGAGGACTATATTAAAGCTGGACACTAACTCAAACAAGCCTATAAACTAAATCAGTGAGCGGCTCACACTGACAAATATCTTAGAAATAGAAAACAAAAAATTGGAACAACAAAAAAGAAGAAGAGATCAAAACTTGGAATGAAGCTTAAAATTAGTCAGCCAAACAGGAAGGGTTTCCTTACCTAGACCGCGCAGCAGGGATCGAACCCACAACCTTGATCTGCGGAAACTACTGATAACGGCGAGTGGAATGAGCGGCCTTTGTTCATTAATTTCCTTTTGGGAAGCCGGTGACATGAACAAAATCATTTGGAAGGAAAATGCAGCTCTGAACGTTTCAAAAACGCTGATAGTTCTGCACAATTTCGAATGCCCAAAGGACTTCAATTCCAGTCGAACGTTTTAAAAACGCGGAGAATTAAAAAGAAAAGATTTTAAAGAAGTTGAAAATAGTTTTGCGGAATTGTTGATGCTCACCCAATTTCAACCAGATGGAGTAGCCGTTTGATTAGATTGCGATGAGAATTCAAAATATCCTAGTTAGCTTAATTTTCCTTCAGGTTTGGTTCAAGTAATTTCTTTGCTGCCACGATCCTCAACTGCCAAAACAAACAAGTGTGAATTATAACTTCTGTTTTTAAGGAATAAATTTCTAGATATTTAAAAGTGTAGTAATTAAGTTTTAATTTTGGATAATCGTGGTTCAAATTAGTATTTTAATTGGTAAAGATGATGGAGTATTATTCTATTTAGTCAATTTTTTAGATATTTAAAATGGTAAGGATTAAAGTTTATCTTTGAATGATTTTAACAAAATGAATCCTATTAATTATAAATAGGGCATTTTAAAAAATGCGAGCGTTTTATATGTAGTTCAATTATATTAAAAAATAGTTGTTTGATGTTTTATTTATGTGTGTCATAATATATGTATATATAATATGTGTGGTGTTGCAACACGAGTCCTTTAGGAGAATTTAGTTGTACATATTTGTTTTAATGTGACTTTTGAATGTGCTAAAATGATTGAAGGTGTTTATTCTATTATAAATAAGTAAATAAAATCAAAATATCATATGACGAGATAAATTTAAGTCATGCCTTAGAACTTGTAAAAAAGTTTAAATTAAAAAACCTATTTCCATATAAAATTGTTGTCTTTATATGTATTTTAAGTTAAGAAGTGGCACAATCCCCCACGTCAGCCACTTCCATAATGGATGGCTGTGAAAAATAAAATATAAATAAATAAACTAATCAAAAGAGATTTTATAACCAAAAAAATTGGTCAAAAGATAAGGACGCAAAATTAATTACAAAAGCATGGGTGCGATAAAAAGGAAAGCATGTGTTGGGAGAGAGGAGAAAAAACGTTCAATTCTATTAAAAAAGTAATGGTGTCCATTGTTGCCTAGGAGGAATCTAACAAATTCAAGGTATGGCATTGGGAAGGGGTACAACAATGGCATTATGAGGAATGACACCCCCCTCTAAAAAATTATGATCTCTACATGTTGGATGAGAAAAGGAGGAGAAAATGTGGTCTCAATTGCAACAATTGCAAGATATCCACGAAATGGATTTTTTGGAAAAGGCTTTAAAAACTTTCAAGCAAATGTAGTTGGTAGGCATAAAAAGGTAGGCTCCAGAACCTTGGTCGTATCCTCCCTGGTTGTGCCCAAATGAGATCTTTTGAAGAGGCTATGGATATACATCAAAGCTTAAAGAATGGAGGAATTTCTTCACATGGAGAGGCCAAAGGTAGAATTTAAAGATCCCAAGGGGAGCAACCAAAATTTGTCAAGAGAAGGGATGAAAAAAGAAGACAAAGGAATGTTGACAATGCAAACATTCACCCTATATGAGAGGTATGAAGGAAGGAAGGCTTATAGTGCAAATAGTGATCCCTTTGGGCACCATTTCTAAAGTACAATAAAAATAAGGTTGGTGCTTTTTAGAGGAATGTAAAACCAAGAAAGTGAAGGAAGATTTTAGTGCCTTAAAATTGTAAAAAAATTCAACATCATTCCTAGAGCTAAGTATACTCCTTCACAATTACTCTTTTAGAATGGTATTAAATTCATAGATATCCACTCCTGCAGTTGAAAAGATCAATTTAGGATGGTTACTTAACAATATAGAATAAAATACGCTTCATATGAGTTGTGGCTTATGGTTACTTAACAATGTAGGCGATATTGACTTCATTATTGCAACTAAAACTATATTGTATAGATATTTTAATGTTGCAAGTTGATACCTTTAGGTAATTTACTTTGAATTTGGGGGTATAGGCTTTATATGACTACATGATGTCTATAGACCTCTTAAGTATAAGAACCTCAATATTGGAACTATCAAGTGAACTAAGGGACTTGTACTATATTGTTGCATGATTAAATAGAAGGAAACTATCATTTAATTTGATGGTGTTGTTGAGACTAAGTTAAGAGACAAATCATTTACAGTCATGGGTAAGTGCACCAATCTGTGACACAATTTAGGTGCCAAATTGAAAAACGATCAAAAAAACTTCGAAATAAGACCTTTGGCGCACATCAAATGACTAAAAAGCCATTTGGTGAGCGCCAAATGTCTTTTTAGACATAAAAAGCAAAAATCGGGTTTGAAACCCTCATTATGTCTTCAATCCGCAACTTGAGGAAGAGGATTTCAGGTCTGCAACTCGTGCTCGCCAAATCTCTTCCATTGTTTGCATCCTTAGCTTGCTATTTTCCACGAGGATTCCGCCAACACGTTGGAGAGGTCGAAGATTGCAAAGGGGTGATCCCACAATAGTGGTTTACAATTTTTGGGCAAATTGGACACTGCAATTATTATTTTTAACTAAATCTTCACTTTCAGGCTCTTGTAGCGACTAAACCGTGAGGAATTTGAAAATGATGCAAACTAGAGTCTCATCACATTTTGTCTGTAGATTCTAAAAATATTTTTTTGAAATTTTTTGGAATCAGATTGCACTTTTTTTTTCATCTCCCACGAAAATTAGTTTTTTTCTGAAATCAACATTTTTAAAAAGTGACGCTCACCGTATACAACATAAATTTTTTTGTATGAAGGATAAAATTCTAATTTTTTCGAATTTAGATTTGTAACTACGATGTCTAGCACTTGCATTTGGTCTCATAATTTTTTATTGAATATTTTTTCCTTAATCAAGTTTCAAAGTCAAACCAATTGCAATTCAGACATATGTGGACTGTATACAACATAACTTTTTCTGTATGAATCAAAATTCAATTTTTTTTTTTTAATGGATCAAGGACATCAATACCCAGCCTCAACATATTTTTAAATTTTTTATTTTGATAATTTGTTATTTTTCCACATGTGCAGACCAGAGATTTTGATTTTCAATGAAAAACCTATGTTTGATAAAACTAAAAAATCAAATACATAATAAAATAAAATCATATTAAAACTATATTCGACGGATAGCTCATTTCAAGGACTATCATTATCTAGCTGGGTTTCTAAAGTTTTCTGCATTTTCAAATTCAAATTGAGCTTCAAACGACAATTTTTTACCAAAAAAAACTATTTTTTGAGAAGATAGGGTAAAAGGGGGGTTCGACCGAACCTATGTTCAGGAAAACCCCTTTAAAATAATAAGGGAAATTATTTTAAAGGTGTTTGACCGAACCCACCTGAAATTGGTTCGATTGAACCCCTTCAATATACATACGAAAATCAAACAAGTTTTTCAGGGATTTTTTTCATTTTTCCGAGCTCCTCTGGTAAACGGTGTTTTCTAGGCAACCTGCATGCTTTCAAATGTGTTGACTGAAAAAGACAAATCACAGGTGAAAAATGTTGGATTTTTTGAAAATGTTCATATTTTATTTCTTTTTGTTGCATTTGTTTTGATTAATATAAGTTTTTTCAATTCTTAGGACAAATTTTTTGCATTTTGTAGGAGAATTTGTTGTTAGCTTAAATCAAACATTTGTGTTTTGAAGAAGAAAATGGGACAAAAAGCAAAAAGAAAAAAAAAAGCTCAACGAAAATTTTCAAAAGATAAAGAAGAAAATAGACGCAAACAAAACTTGACAAATTATCATAGAAAGAAATAAGGTACGTGTTTATTTATTCTCTTTTTCGTCAAATATGGGTAAATTTATTTACTTACAATAGTTATTTTATCATATGTTCTATCTATCAACAAGGAAAAATGCATCCAATAATTGATATATAAGAAAATTGAATGTTCTTGAGTTCTATAAAACTAAAATCTGTAAATTATCACTAGATTTTATGAATGTTTATACTAAATGTTTTACTAGTTTTGATCTACAATATATTTCTTTTTATTTGTATTTTTTTGTAGCGCCCAATTTTGCATAGATATATATGTGTATGTCTTTTAAATCCTTATATTTATTTCATCCAATTGTGCATCATCAATTATATAGATATGGTAGAAACACCATTTTTCACCAATATTTCTCCCTCTATCAAGTAGTATCTCCCTTTGTATCAATACATGAAAATGAATAGTAGGAAAATTATTATGTATAACCAAATTGGATTAAAGAAGATGACACAAGATAATTCAACAAAAGAGAATTTTTAAACTCATATAAAAAACATAAATAGTGATAATTAGTTGAGAAGGTGGGGATAACTCAAACTCCCCACAAACACACAAAAATTAGTAAAAAATATAAGTAAATTATAATAAATAGAATCATATTAGTTAACAATAACTATTTTTGGATTATGATAGATTTAACAAGAAGTACGATGAATATACACATAAATCATACATTAACTAAATAAGTTTATATGCGAAGAACATATACATTTGTAGAAGTATGTATCAGAAATAATATTTTCTAAATTTTCTAACACATAATCTAACACAGAATTAGAATATTCTTTATAAGAGTGAAATAATTCATAAAGAAATAAACATATATTAATAGTAAAAAGAAAAATGTATTGAATTTGATAACCTAAATAAAAATTTGAAAGTTTTAACTAACTTTATTCCTAGATTTAAGATTAATAACACAAAAATACTATCCAAAATAGATAAATCAACAAGTGTAAATGGTCTTAAATCTAAATTGGTTTCACCTATATAAACTATGCAAGCTTATTTTTCCTATTAAAAAAAAGTACTATGTTTTTATTAAACAAAATATTAAAAATGGGATTTAATTATAAACAAAGAAAAACCTAGAATGAGAGTTGAGAAATAGATATCTCATCATGATAGAAATCTAGAATTATGAATCAATAGAAGATAATAAAAATTACATCATGTTTTTTAGATGGTAGCACATGACTACATTAAGGTCTATATGTCTACATAGATTTTTGTTGTACATAAAAGATAACAATTTATACAAAATTTGAAAATCTATAAAATAAGAATAAAATACACAACCAATAACAAGAAAATTTAGTAGAATAACATGACAAATTCGTTAAAATAAATTAAATGATATAAAATGGTCATAAAGTTATTTAAACTGAGCGAGCTAAGATAATATAACTATGATAGATAGGAAAAGACACAAAACCTCCATGTGAAAAGATTTCCAAGAATACATGTAGCTAGTGCCACAAAGGGAAAGGGGTGAATTTTGGTTATCTTACCAATTATATTTTCAAATCCCTAATTTGGTATTTTTACCTCCACAAATAATCAAATAAAAAGACATTAGATTAATATGGTTACGCTCTTATCTTATGTGCATCTAGAAGTTCTAAGATGAGTACAACATAAAAAATATATATAATCTATAGCAATAAGTGTATCCCTTGGATATATAAAATAAATAAAATTGAGAAGATGGATCAACATGAAAATATAATAGTTCAAACTATCACATGTTGTAATGTACACTCATATTTTTGATGAAAAATAGTCATGAGTAATGCACGTGTTATTTTCTTCATGTAATACCTAATAAAATTATTGTGTACTATAAAGTGTATTTTTATTGATTTGGGGTCATTTTAATTTAATGACTCATTTATCTATAAGATGGGAGGGGCAAGTTTCTTTAATTTCTTAGCATTCTAGTCCTTACATATTCCTACTTTTGCATGTACATAGATCACATCGTGCACAGTCCTTGTATGTACATATATATCATTTCACCTAGTTCTTGCATGTACAACCCCTTGCATATATCAAGATCATATCACCTAAGTTCCAAGTTGCATACATTCCATGAATTTAGTCATTTGCATATTCATCATTGATCAAATAGAACCCTTAGCTCTTGCACAAGTTGGACACTACTCTTCATAGGTCTCAAAATCAACCCATTTGCTATCTATCACCCACATCACTTAAGGTTTATCATAGACTTTCAAGTTAGGAAACATGTCGGGTTATCCTTGCTTGTCTAGGAAAATCCTTTTGGAGTCCATCATCTCCTACATACCCTCTCTTGGTAATTGGTCCCTTGTGTTTATCCATCATATCACAAGGCAATCCTTGAATCGTAACCAAATTTGGACCTAGAGTTGCATTTGACCTCTTGGATTCTTAATTTATCATGCATCATATTGGATACCATTTTCATTGCATTCTAGTCCTTACATATTCCTACTCTTGCATACATAGATCACATCACATAGTCCTTGTATGTACATATATATATATTTATTGTTTTATAATTTGAAAATTAGATTTTGTTTAGTATTAATAGATAGGGATTGAAGGTTGAGACACAAATCCTAACGATCACTCGTAATGGATGTGCCTTATCTAAGAAAAATAAAATATTTAAATTTACTAGATCTTGACTATCTACTTAGGTACAAAGAGGCTCATAGACTTACCACACTATCTAATAACATGCTATTTTTTATGGAAACCATAACATTCTTATATGTTATATAACATGATTGAATTATAGAACTTATAGTAACAAGTCTAAAACTTAGTTACTAGCATGCATAAATTTAATTGCATTAAAACATGAAAATATAATAGTTCAAGCTATCATGTTGTAACACACTCATATTTTGATGAAAAATAGTCATGAGTAATGTGTGTTATTTTCTTCATGTAATACCTGATAAAATTATTGTGTACTATAAAGCACGTATTTTTATTGATTTGGGGTAATTTTAATTTAATGAATCATTTATCTATAAGATGAGAGGGGCAAGTTTCTTTAATTTGCTAGCAATTTGAGTTCAAAATTAAATCACTTTTATTTTCATTTAAATGTTGAATCATTTTTTTAGTTATAATCTAAAATTTGAATCTGTTGACACCTCCAAACAATCATCTCTAAGTTGAAATAAATTATGCACAGTAAATTTAATGTTGAATGAAATGCATAAAATAAACCCCTCAAATTCTTGTTTTAGCATGTGTCCAGCTGGAATTAGCTAAATGTTATTTTAATTGTTTTTTTTTCTTTTCAACTCGCATTTTACACACATTGGTTAAAAAAGAACATACATGCAAATGCATATGGGTTAAAAAGAATAACACACTTTGTTTTTCATTGGGTTTAAAATTAACTCTTAGATTGAAAAGATAGAAAACACTACAAATGGTTAAAAATAACCCCTTTTCTTGACAAACACTACAAATGGATAAAATGAACCTTGTGCATTCTCTATTTGTTCACATTTTGATTTTGGTTTAAAAAGAACACCATGCGAGTGTGATATGAAATATTCATGTGCTCTCTCTTTGTTTTTAAACAAAGATCAATTGAACTATGAATATTTTGGTTCGCTTTTGTTAAGCCTTAGATCTTGGGCCTGCTTTGGTGGGAAAAAGTACTCACCCCAAAGTGACTCAAATTGGGAACGTGCTAAAGCCAAGCGACGCCCAACCGGTATATAAATTTGAATGTTAAGGAAAACTTAGCATTACAGAACTTCCTGCGGACCAACAATTGACTCCCCAGTACCCTTGTGGTGCGTCAAAACCTGCAGACCCTAACCTCTGCAGACTGGGATGATAATGTCTCTCACATGGCCTTCTGAATGGGTGCCTGAAATAAATCCTTTGTTTTAGAAAACCACAAACCTTCTATTCTTTGGTGCAACAACGGTCATTGCCAAGGCACCCGCACCTGCGCAGTTCTTAGTAGAAATGATCAATCTGCCATGGGAGTTTCATGGAGATTGGAAGCTTGGTTGCCCTGAGAAGTGAGTGCACTGTAAGGGGGAGCCCGTGGGGCCAAGCTTCTGAAATTCATTCGCTAAGGATATGCGGTTCGTGGGATCCATAAGAATATTGTCCTTGCAGCCTTAGGATTTTTTTTGTAAATGTCTTCTATGTGGTTGAATTTCATTCTTTACAACACCACGTGTTTGCCAACTATTTTCAGACAACATGAACAAATGAACATCATCCTCCAAATCTGAATCAACACAGTCAAACTGAAATAAATTCCTTGCAATCTACTTGAAATTTTATCTAGTGTGAAAATCTCACCAAGTTGTCATTCTGTCATCTTCAATCTCATCCATCCATCCAAAATTGCATTTTCTATAAAATATCAATTTTGTTCTCATTTCGACACCTCTTAATTTGATCACATCACATAGTCCTTGTATACATATATATCATTTTGAACCTAGTTCTTGCATACATGTATAACCCAGGTTGCATATATCAAGATCATATCGTGCCTAAGTTCCAAGTTGCATACATTCCATGAATTTAGTCTTTTCCATATTCATCATTGATCAAATAGAACCCTAAGCTCTTGCACAAGTTCCACTACTCTTCATAGGTCTCAAAATCAATCCATTTTTTATCTATTGCCCACATCACATAGTCCTTGTATACATATATATTATTTTGAACCTAGTTCTTTCATACATGTACAACCCAAGTTGCCTATATCAAGATCATATCGTGCCTAAGTTCCAAGTTGCATACATTCCATGAATATAGTCTTTTCCATATTCATCATTGATCAAATAGAACCCTAAGCTCTTGCACAAGTTCCACTACTCTTCATAGGTCTCAAAACCAATCCATTTTTTATCTATCGCCCACATCACATAGTCCTTGTATACATATATATCATTTTTAACCTAGTTCTTGCATACATGTACAACCCAGGTTGCCTATATCAAGATCATATCGTGCCTAAGTTCCAAGTTGCATACATTCCATAAATTTAGTCTTTTCCATATTCATCATTGATCAAATAGAACCCTAAGCTCTTGCACAAGTTCCACTACTCTTCATAGGTCTCAAAACCAATCCATTTTTTATCTATCACCCATATCACATAGTCCTTGTATACATATATATCATTTTGAACCTAGTTCTTGCATACATGTACAACCCAGGTTGCCTATATCAAGATCATATCGTGCCTAAGTTCCAAGTTGCATACATTCCATGAATTTAGTCTTTTCCTTATTCATCATTGATCAAATACAACCCTAGGCTCTTGCACAAGCTCCACTACTCTTCATAGGTCTCAAAACCAATCCATTTTTTATCTATCGCCCACATCACATAGTCCTTGTATACATATATATCATTTTGAACCTAGTTCTTGCATACATGTACAACCCAGGTTGCCTATATCAAGATCATATCATGCCTAAGTTCCAAGTTGCATACATTCCATGAATTTTGTCTTTTCCATATTCATCATTGATCAAATAGAACCCTAAGCTCTTGCACAAGTTCCACTACTCTTCATACGTGTCAAAACCAATCCATTTTTTAATCTATCGCCCACATCACATAGTCCTTGTATACATATATATCATTTTGAACCTAGTTCTTGCATACATGTACAACCCAGGTTTCCTATATCAATATCATATTGTGCCTAAGTTCCAAGTTGCATACATTCCATGAATTTGGTCTTTTCCATATTCATCATTGATCAAATAGAACACTAAGCTCTTGCACAAGTTCCACTACTCTTCATAGACCTCTCAAAACCAATCCATTTTTTATCTATCGCCCACATCACATAGTCCTTGTATACATATATATCATTTTAAACCTAGTTCTTGCATACATGTACAACCCAGGTTGCATATATCAAGATCATATCGTGCCTAAGTTCCAAGTTGCATACATTCCATGAATTTAGTCTTTTACATATTCATCATTGATCAAATAGAACCCTAAGCTCTTGCACAAGTTACACTACTCTTCATAGGTCTCAAAACCAATCCATTTTTATCTATCGCCCACATCACATAGTCCTTGTATACATATATATAATTTTTAACCTAGTTCTTGCATACATGTACAACCCAGGTTGCATATATCAAGATCATATCGTGCCTAAGTTCCAAGTTGCATACATTCCATGAATTTAGTCTTTTCCATATTCATCATTGATCAAATAAAACCCTAAGCTCTTGCACAAGTTCCACTACTCTTCATAGGTCTCAAAACCAATCCATTTTTTATCTATCGCCCACATCACATAGTCCTTGTATACATATATATCATTTTGAACCTAGTTCTTGCATACATGTACAACCCAGGTTGCATATATCAAGATCATATCGTGCCTAAGTTCCAAGTTGCATACATTCCATGAATTTAGTCCTTTCCATATTCACCATTGATCAAATAGAACCCTAAGCTCTTGCATACCCTCTCTTGATCATTGGTCCCTTGTGTTTATCCATCATAACACAAGTCAAGCCTTGCATCATAACTAATTTGGACCTAGATTTGCATTTGACCTCTTGCGTTCTTAGCTTATCACATCATATATCATACCATTTTCATATATCCCATCTTAGAATCATATCCTTTTCAAATGCATTTTTTCCATGGAATTCTTAAGTTCAAGAATCTTTAATTTCATTTGATTTCATATGTTCAACTCCACTTATATATCATCATCTCTCACTTTCTTTGCACAATATTTTGTGACATGTACAAATGGCTCAACAAGTAGGAAGTTCTCAAGCAGAAGTTGAGCCCAATCTAGATATTGGACCAAATGAATCAGTTGAAGAACACATGGACCTTGAAGATAGGGAGGAGGCCTGAGTTCAAACAATGCATGCTAGAGAGGGGTCAGGATCACTTCCTTCTACACTAATGGATGAGCATATAAAAGTAGCTGAAACAGTGGGGAAACAAATTTCTTATAGAAATTTAGATCATTTACTTGAAATGGATATGGAGAAACTGAAATGTTATGCCGACCAACCTAAAAATAAAAGTAAGAGGTCAATAGCTAAATCTGTAAATAGAATAATCCATGATCATTTCAATCATCTTGAAACACTTGAAAAAACCCAATTGTTATCATGTTTACTTATTCGTGATGAGCTGAAAGAGCCATTACAATTGATGGGTGTATATTCTGCATCGAATAAGAGGAAACACATGACACTGCAAAAAGATATTGTTGAAAATGTTAAAAAAGGTTTAGATTCCATTGGGAAAAGATCTCGATCAGTGGATAAGGCCATTGCAAGAAAGGTGATTTTGACATCTGTTTTAAATAAAGAAATATCCAGAAAAAGAAAAATGTCAGCATTTTCCACTGAATTTGGTTATAGTAGAACCACACTAATAAAATATGAGAAAAAAAGAAAGGTTTTAGATGATAGTTCTGAAGGCAATTGGGCAATTATGTGTAGAGCTCCCCGTTCTGACAGGATTGAAGATGTTGTTGGGAACTTGATCTCAATTTTTTGGAATGATCAGACTCATCCGTCATCAAATACTAGAGATGTTATGAGTTACAGGATTGGACCTAGTATTTATGAAGAACATATTAAACATTGGCTAGACATAACACAACTTGAGATGTATATGAACTTTTGTAATATGTATCCTCATATAAAGATTGGGCAAACAATGTCTCAAAGGTTAAAGCCATATTATGTGAAGATAAACAAGTTTTTTGAAACTTGTTGTTGTCGTTATCACATTGAATTTGATCTCTACTATCAAGTGTTTCGAAAGATGATAGAAGAAAGATATGGTTTTGAAAAGGCACCTCCTAAATAGGTAAGTTTGTTCATAAAGGATCTATTATGTGATCATGAAAATGGACCTCAAATAAAATACATAAAAGGACTCTGTGAAACATGTGGAAATTTGGCTAACTTTCCTTCAACAAATGAAAATGCTAACCTGAGTCAGACAGTAAATTGCAAGAGTTACAAGTATGTAAAGTTTCAAACAAATTTTGGGAAAGAATCCACAAGGTTAAACTATGTAGAAGAGGAGATACCTATTGGGAAATTTATGGAAGATTTTCAAAATTTGATACAACCATACATACAACATTCATTTTATGCTAAGTGGCAAGCACATCAATTTCAAACATTAAGAGATACTTTCCCACTTGGAACAATTCTATCAGTAGTTGACTTTGCAGAAAATTACTCTTTTGTACATCAAAAAAAGATTCAATCAGAATATTACTTTTCAAAGCAAGTCACTATTATGGTTCATGTGTGTTATCGACATGCACAATTGGAATTGGATGGTGTTGAGAGTACAGATGAACAATGAGCCATCAAGAAAGAATATCACTTTTATATTAGTGATGATAAAGAGCATGACACGCTTTTTGTACAACATTGTTTTACAAAATGTTTTTTTTAGAATTTGAGAAGCAGGGGTGTAAAATTTGAAAAACATTTCGTATGGTCAAATGGATGTGCGGCACAATTCAAATCATCATGGCCATTTTATGCACTTTCTAGATATCATAAAATT
Organism: Sequoiadendron giganteum; assembly: GCA_007115665.2. Lineage (NCBI taxonomy): Eukaryota > Viridiplantae > Streptophyta > Pinopsida > Cupressales > Cupressaceae > Sequoiadendron > Sequoiadendron giganteum. The sequence goes on from CM021104.1 coordinate 595,431,117, forward strand.
TACAACATACCACATGTTTGGAGTTTATTTGAGAGTGGGCATGGAAAGGGTGAGCATGATGGGGCAGGAGCTTGCATCAAACGTGCTTTAAGAAAACATCAAATGAGTTATTCAGAAGATCATATAGATGATGCACATGATGTTGTTGAATGGTGCAAGAAACACTTTGCATCAAATGAGGTCGGCACATCTTCAAGAACAAACCGAAACATTCCACATAGAGTGTTTTGGGAGATATCGGGTATGTATAAATTACATTTAAAATAAATAAATTTATTTAAATTTAAAATTTACACATATATATTACACATGTTCAAGCTCACATAAGTTTGTTGCAATTACATTTATCTAGGTGTGGATAGAAGATCGATGCATGGATGCAAGAGGGTAGAAAAAACAAGATCTTTGCATTGTGTTATGAGTTCAGATAGTCACCCTGGATGGACATTATACACGAGGGATTACTCTTGTTTCTGCACTAAGTGCATTGTAGGAAACTCCCATGCATGCGACAATGAAGAACTTGAATACGTTAGTAAATGGGATATGGTACCACTATTCATTTTAGACACATACGATAAAAATGAGGATGAAAGATTTCAAGACATTCCTTTGATTTCAATTGATTATGACCATATTTCAGGATTGGTTAGAAAAGGTACATGTGTAAGTTTTCAATAATTTAAATATTATATAAATTTAATGATCTTTAACTTGTCTAGAGACAATTCTAATTTTTTTAGAATTTTATTGTGTAAATTTGGTGTACAGAAGATGTTTTTGCAGTTATAGCATAGCCTAAAAACATAAAAGGTGTTAGTTATTATTTACTGCGTTGCACAGAAGAGAGGAATAAGCTAGCACAACTTGAAACAAACGATGGAATGTTATTTCCCACAGGTGAGTTTGAATTTAAAATTATATATATACATTGTGTACATGTGTACATTATTTTAAAAACATTAAATATATATTGTACAAACCTTGAGCGTGCAAATGTTGTACACATGCACATGTATTACCTCAGGTTCATGTTTACTGTGTAGGTTTTGTTGTTGTGCAAGGGATATATCTAAGACAAGTCAAAGTTGTTCAACATGGGATTCATTTTGTGGAATATCAAGTTGATAACAAGGTATATCAATATAGTCACCTTATAATTGCTACCGCCCTACATCTTCATGCAATTCCACATGCACACGGACGAAAAAAATGGAGACTAGATAGTGATGACCATCAAAAAAATTTACATGTTATTCAAGAGCGGGTTGAACCAAAATGTTTGAGTTAGATTATATCCCTGATTTTCAAGTTCACTTGTACATGTACATACATTTTGAAGACGAGAATTTATAGTAACTTGTTTGAACTCTGGATTGTTTTAGTTACTTATAATATATGTTGATGACAAGTGTTTTAAATTTGGTTGGACACAAATTAGGGGTTGAAATACATTAAGAACCTTAAATTGAGTAGATATTTCCAATTATATATTTGTTCCATGGAATTCAAGTACTTGTTATGTACATAATGTGCAAACCTTGTCATAAAAAAATTCATTGCTTGAGTGATGGTGGGAGTAGAAGAAAATTTAGTGTTAGTTTCAATGATCCCCCAAATCTAGCATGTTTATTTATTTATATCTTCAATATAATGTTGTGTTTATGTCTATAGTTGTATATATTTAATCAAGATGGTTAATAAATTATAGTTAATTAATTTCTCTATTGAAATGTAACGTGTTAAATATTATTGCAAGTATCTATATTTAAATAATTTTTTAATTTAAATTATGAACTTTATTGAATCATTGCATCATATTGGAGCTTATTGTCAACTCATAACATGGACACATGATTTCATCTTCCTATTTCCTATTAGGTATATTACTAGGACAAAACCCTATATTTATATAGATCAATTTGAGGCTTCTCAAATCCCTTCACTTAAAGGTAGATTTGTGTAGATGATTCCCATTCTTAGATATTTTCATCGTTTTAGATTACTTTGGTACAAGGGATTTTAATTTTCAACATTGGATATATTAAATCAAATGATTGTGCTTTGAAAAGTGAATAAGATGGAGGTATACTTTGATTGTTGAAAAATAATATCAAATAGATAAATTTGAATAAGATGGAGGGTATACTTATTTTGATTTTTTGAAAAATGATATCAAATAGATAAAGTTTTAGATTATTTCTATATCAAACTTGAAAACAATCCCTCTCAATCAATGTCAATACTTGGAATTTTGTATTGAATCCCCCTCTACCTTGCTTACAAGGTCTCCCTCCTCTCCCTCACTCCCTTGTTGATGCCACTATTGTGTGATGGATAAATGAATTGACATCGTGTTTAACATGTTATGATCTCTTACTCACACTTATGAAATGAGTTAATGAAATGATGGACTAACCTAATGAAGAAAAAGATAGTTTATGCATCTTATGCATATGCTAAGAATGGGAATAGGTTATTTCTTCCTTCTTATTGAATCTACTTCATCTTGTATTTTATGTATTTTGGTTATAAAGGAGAATATTGTCTTGTGTGATTATGAATATTATCTCATCCCTAGTAGAGTAATGTGCTAGGTGTTTATGTTGTCTTGAGGGTGAATATTCAGCTCACTCTTTATCTTTT